>OU744336.1:138778992-139378992 GCA_916610165.2 Gymnosoma rotundatum | reverse complement strand
TATTCCTGCAGGTGGTTGTGTTTTGAATAAAAAATTATTTAAAATTGAAAAAAAAAAAATTGGTTTTTTTTTCACCATTAACTAATAGGCGATGGTTTTTCTACTTATCTACCTCTTACTAATAATCTCCACAATTAAACTTGCTGGGACAACAACCCTGAGCAAAAATTACAATTTTCCATGCATTTTTTTTAATAGAAAAACTGAAGTAGGAAATAATTTCTAATACCGAGTTATATGTACATGTGGATATACATACATATGTATTGGTGAAGAATTTAAAAGATTTGGAATAGCCGAATATAAGAGTGATATATTGCTTTAATTCTTTTGTTTTTGTTAAAAAGAAATGCCAGTTTAGTTTTTTATGTAATCTAGCGGTTTAATCACCTTATTGTTTCTATACTATGGTTTTATAAAACAAATTGAGTTAACATTACTGTTCAAGACACAAAGCTGACGCTGTTGTGTATGACATTTTCGTGTAACTGCTAGGCGCTAGGAAACGCTGATTTGTGTCTGCTAAAAAAGAATATGAGTCGAAAGAGAACATGTGAGAAAAGCATGGATGCTTAAAACGTTTTCTAAGCGCTTAAACAGTTTGATAAGTTTTGTGTCTCTAAAAATGTCTTGATTGTACACAAATGCACAAAAAGCACTGTAAAAAATGTTGAAAGATTACGACAATTACCTGCTTTTTGAAGATAATTAAAAAGCCTTCCGCGTGCGTCAATCACGTCTAAACGACTGAACCGATCTTAATGAAATTTTAAATACAGGTACATATTTATCTTCAGGCTTTTTGATCGATTTTAATGAAATTCGAAACATAGACAGGTCCTCAGTTATATCTGCTTCTAGAGCTAAGAACTAGATGGGGGGAAAGGGAGTAAAAGAGGACACTCTATTTATGTAATTTATATTTATGTAAAGGGTAGAATATTATATGTTTTTTTGAAGAAATGGAATAAGAGGAGAGGACAAACGCGGAATTTTATAAACATTGACCGATAGTAATAAAATCTAATAAAAGCTAATATACAAGATCCAAACTTTTTTGATGGATTTCTCACGTGTTTGCAGTATATGAAATAAAGCCGCAAAATTAGACCTAGGCAACGCCGGGCACAAAAGGCTAGTTATAAAATAAACTTAATAATTGGTTTAGAATAATTTCAGATAAGACGTTATCAAAGCTACAAATCATAAACAAAAATAATACTCAAATAAAGGCTATTTAAAATTAAGTCTTATATTGCTCAAGCTTTTCTAATGGCCTGAATTATTTCAATTTGTTATATTTTTTTTTTTTTCATTTAAAGCACTCAACAGGGTGACCAACATTATAGATTTCTTAAATTTATTAAAGTATGTCATATATGAAGCCTATTGTTGTGACAATTTATATTCATGTCAGCTTGACTTAGATTCTTTCGATAAGTAACTTTGGAACCTTCAATAAAAATTTCTAAGTGCTACGAATGTGATATTGTGTTCTATAAGGCGAAATTATATTTATTGGTGGCAATTTCTAACGATATATTAATTTAAAACAATCTGGAATACAATCTTTGAAAAGCCAGGTTTTTACTTGAAATATAGAGAACGCTTATGAAACTTAAAATTAAATTTGTGTATGGCTTTGTTTTAATTGTATCGCGAGTTTAAGTTTACAATTAAAAAAAAAAAAAAGCAAATGCACGCAGCATCTTAATTATAAGAATATAATTTGTTTATTAAAATTAGTAAACCTTTACATAAACATTCATTGCACACATATTGGTGTATAGATTATATAGTAAGCGTGCGGATATATGAAGGAGAAAGTGTTTAGCAACAGCTAAAAGCAAATATGTACAGCAATCGTGGGCGAACATACACCCACGTAAAATTATACGAGATACTAAAACAACGTAAAAGTCAACAACACACTTTTTCAGCTGGCTGAAAAATTAATTTAACATAACGAAACTAAAAACGCGTCCAGTAATTTTTACAGAAATAAATATGATTTTTCTTATTTTTTTTTTTTGACAAACTTTCTAAGGGTAATTGTGTTAGACTTTTAAATTAAAATTTTCCCATTCCTTAAAAAAACAAACACGTAAATTGAAAGATAAAAAATAATGCAAAAAAATGTATGTATGTGTATAAAACTCAAACCTGGTAAACATTCATTAATTATAAACATTTTATCATAAACAACTGGTGGATAATTTAAAAATAAATTTTTATTTGATTTTTAAAATGAGATATTGGTAATTCATATAAAAATACATTTATTTAATAAAAATTATAAAAAAAGTCGAAATCGCATACTAACAAGTAAATGTTAAAAATGTATGTATTAAAAAATAATTAAACGATACAAATATTAAGAAAGCAAAAATAAATGTTTAACAAAATTCTTAGTCACCAAAGAGTTTTTTGCCCAATTCCATCATGCGATGATTGCGGCAAACTCGCAAAGCATCGGCTTTTTTCAACACAGCTGTCACTGTTGAATTGACCTCTACAAGTTGGGATAAAAAGTCTTCATAGGCCGACTTGACATTCGCTGGTAAAGTGCCAATCTTAACCTTCTTTAAAGTCTGTACAATGCCCTCAGCCCAACCAGATTCTATGGCAAATTCAGATATCCAGGGTACTAAAGGCAAAATACCACACATTGTTTGCATGCCGAGGAACCAAAGTTCAGACAACTCCATCCAACATTCTTTGTAGGCAATTGAAACCACCAAGGCAGTGGGATCATTAGATTCATCAATAGTATAAGCATCCCAAAGAAAACGTATGGTTGCTTGTATATAACGGCAAATTGAGAAATCATTTTGTTTAACTTTTCTAGCCTGTTGCTTAAGTAGCAGTAGACCTAAGACAGATAAGTTGCCATGCATAACCAAATTATCGTGCGTATCCTTAAGTTCGGGCAAATGTTCGTACACAAATTTAAAGACATTTGCGAAGAATTGTCCATCTTCGGCAAGTTTGGGCTCTAAGACAGTCAAATTCATTAAAATGTTACACAAAGAACAAATGGCAGCACGAGCATCTTTCATTTCAGCTAATTGTTCTGGTGTAGGTACGGGATCTGGTTCGTTCATGCGTTTCAAACGTTCAGCTCTAGGGATGGGAGGTCTCTTGTAGTGTGCAATAGAGAAGTAAAACTCTAAACTTTGTAAGAATACTTCATCTTGTTTAGTGGCAAAAACAACTTTTCTAGCATCATCTTCTACCACCAAATGACACAAGGCGGGTAACATAACTCTGAGTACATCTTCAGGAGCATCTGTGTCTTTGGCTCCACTTCTCCATTCTTTAAGTTCGTTAAATGATTCATTAGCTACCTTGAACATGAAAGGTAGCAGCTTGTAAATAGCAGGCCTCATGGCTGTTGTTTCTTGTGCCAACCAGGCTGCCAAAATTCGAACTGTTGCTCTTATGAATGCCTTTTCTTTTGGATTAGTGGTATCTTTAATTTTGTCATTTGAGACGCGCGTTAAAACCGCCAAAACTTGATTAAAGGCACCCTTAAGAGCGCTATAGGTTGTTTGTTTTTCTTTGGGATCCAAATCCAAAATATCTTTCGCCATGTATTCGACACATTGCTCCAAAATAGTAAAGCAATATTGTATTAATTCACAGTTACGAAAGGTAGCCTCCAATTTCTTTTCATCCATTTGCATACGAACCTCAATGGCAGCCATTTGCAAAATCATTAGATAAAACTGTTTGCCATCATCCATGAAAGTCCATTGTATACCCAAAACTTTAAGGGCATTGGCAATTAAACTAAGAGTAGGATCTCTTTGTTTTGGTCCAATTTTACTCTTTAGAATATCGCCACAACCTTTGAATAAACTCTCCGGCCAAATTTCACCTTCGAGTGAGTTAAAAATTAACTCTTTTTTGCAGGTCTTTAAAATAGCTGACAAAATCTTACACAATTCGTATTTACGTTCATTATTTTCAGTTTCCATATCTAATGCAATGCGTTGAACTAGAGCATGGAAAGGTTTAGGATCATCGGTCCAGGAAGCAGCACCGAATTTATTTACCAGCAACACTATCAGCTGCAAAGCTTCATCTGTTTGGAAACTTTGAGCTGAATATATTTGCGACATTTTGGGTATGGCCTTCATGGTCATCAAAGCATTTTGACCGGGTTCATAGGAGGCAATAAATTTCAAGCAGCTATATGCCTCACTGACTACAATCAAATTATCATCACAGTCATCATCATCAGCCTGCTCCACAATTTCTAAGAGAGTTGAAATAACATCTAAAATGTCTTTGTGAGTAGCTAATTCTTCCTCTTGACAGAAACATGTCAGTATGGACAAGGCCACACTTTTGTATACCAGTGGTGGGCAATCGTTAGGCAAATTTTTACCACTTAATAATTTTTTCAAGAAGGACAAACCAATAGCCTCGAAAAGCAATTTTTTGGCAGCCGTATTACAATCCTTGCCCTTAACCAATTTCGTGACCATAAAGAGGGCAGCAAATTTTTCCGTATCACTTTTGGTGGCCTTTAACATGGACGCACATTTTTTAACAGCTTCTGGTACATCAGCCATAATTTTGTTTATTATTCAAAACTCAAAACTTTTTAAATTTATTTTTTATAATGATTTATTTGAAATCATGTATATTTTAATATAACGAAATATATTTTATGTATCTATATATCTATATATAGATTAATATTACTATCTGTTCACACTTCTAAAACTATGTAGCAAAAAATTTATTTACTGCCACTACACTGTTGGCTTTTTATCCAACAGATCTTTACCAACCGACTTTTACTCTCGTACTGAACATTTCAGAAAATCATTTTATTAAAAAATCCTCAAAATTAAAATTTTCTTTAATGTTTTGTGTGGTCTATGTATAAAATAAAATGTCTGTGTTGTAAATATATAAAAAGCCGGTGCATTTTCCAATTAGATTCAAACGATCACTTATACACGGAAAAGCATTAAATAAATACGCTTGTGCTCTTCTTTTAACACACATAAAATTTTTTCGCTCTAGTGAAAATATTTTAGCGGCTAAGAAAAAATATTTTATATACAAGACGCGCGTTGGTCTGTTGCGCAGTAATTTTATTTTCTTTATTTAAGATTACACTGCTCATAGCGCTCAATTTTCTCTAGTGCTTCTTTATATGAATAAAATTCTACGAGTTGCCAATTAATTATTATTTTAAGAGAAACCAAGTTTTTCCAAAATCTTCAAAATACAGAAAGGTGTGCGCCACATGTTTTAATGTGGTTTATTTATTTAAGTATATTCTTAAACATGTTTAAATATGCATATTGCGTGATAAATATTAAGATTATCATTAATTTAAAACATTAAATTATCCTAGGATTGAACTCGAACTGCACAGTGGTTTGAAAACGATTTCTTTGGACGAAATTCGGTATCTCATGAACCACTCAAGAGATCTTAATGAAATTTTGCAGAGGCAAAGTAGAGGTGTTTCTCAGTGTATCTATGAACTCTCAGCCCCCTAAGTTCAAGGGGGGTTTCTGGGTAACTCGGACATATAATTTTTGAAATATGTGATAAAAAATAATTTTTTAAATCAAATATTAAGGATTTTTAAATTTAATTAGACTTTAATAATATCTATAAAAATGTGCATAGATGTGTAGATTATTTCCTTTTTTTAATTTTAGCCGACCCTAACTAAGTATGTTGGGCGTAGTGCGCTTACTAATGATCGGATTATTAATTTAGGACATTTGCCACTTACATGTATAAGTTATAGGAGCTACTTAAACTTCACCTCCCCATTATTTTTTTGCTCATTTTATAAAAACTAAAAATATGTTTTCAAACCACTATGTAATGTTTTAATGTGCTGCAAACCACTGCTTGTATTTTTTTATGTAATTGCCTTAAGCACGATAAAACTTTTATTGGGCGTATGTCATAAATAAGATGAACAGTAGTTGGCCATTAAAAAGGTCCTGGCCATAACATTCGGTCGGCATAATGCATGTTAAGCCATCCTATTTATACCACATCTCGCCGCATCTCAATATTATCAAAGTCTTAAAAAAAAAAAACAGCCTTGATCAGGGTGTAGTAAAGATCGCCCTTAACCGTACGTTAATGTTTGGTTTAATTTTTTAAGAAATAAAGATCGATGATACAATCAGTGTGTAAACCGTATCAAACGAGGCAATTTTTTTGGTGTTATGGAGTCTGTAGGGTCTGTTTGCTGCAATTTTGTTGTGTAACAAATCCGATACATTGATTAATGGAATTAATTATTGATTTTTAAAGAAACTTTTATAATTTGGAAGCATTGGTCAAGCATCAGTATATTTGTAATCATTTTCCTGGGCTTACCAATCAAAAATGTCAGAAAGTCAGCTAACTATGACAGTTCGTTTAATAGTTAAAAAAAAACACCTCTTAATAACTCAATACTGTGAGCTTTATTTCGAATTGTCCTCTTAGTAATTTTTGCAACTAAACATCCTGAACAAAGCTTCTTTGATTTATAATTATTTATTTACAAGCTATTTTTTATATTCTGCATTACAGATGGAAAAGTGTATATCTAAGTTTGCCATTTCATTTTTTATTTCTAAAATATTTTTTCCGTCCCCATAAAGTACATTTATTCTCAGTCTTAATGCAATGCGAAGTCGATTGATCGATGACCGTCTGTAGCCGGCGTGCCAAGGCACTAGATGAGCTAGAGAAAATTTAAATACGCCAATCGATCATAGTTTTTATAAATTTTGCTATTGAAAATCGAAATATCTGCCCATGTCCTACAAGGCGGGTGGCTTATGATAAAAAATCCATAAGAACGGCAATAAAAATTGTTGAACTTTTCACCACTTACTACTTATTCACCACTGAATTATAGTAGGGTCTGATACAGTACCCTCTTCATTTACAAAGCCGGGCCAACATTTCTAAGCGAAATTTACAATCTTCGAAAAAAAGCTTTTTAATAATTTCTAAATAATTTCTTGTGTTGATTTTTTAAGCTATTCAATGGAAACTGCATAGTATATGTGGTTATACATACGTATATGGGGAAGGGTATATAAGATTCCACATAGTCGAAATTCAAATCGAAAAGTTTCTTTCAACCAAGCTTTTTTTTAAAAAGACTGTTTGCCGTTGTTCTATAAACTTCTTGCTGTCTGCTTAAAATATTTCAGACACAAACTCTGCTTTTAATTTTTAAAATTCCTATATGATATTTAGACATAACAAATTACCTCCATTACCTCCATTACCAGCTGTTTATTAAATTATCGTTGGTACTTAAAAAGCAGAAGTTAGAAAGACTAAAGATCTGCTGGGCTTTTGAAACAATTCAGAGATTTTAACCAGTTTTAAGAATGAAATACTGAAAACATATTTAGCACACATTTCAAAAAAAAAAAAAAAAATAATAATAATAAATAAATAAAAAATAACTAAGAAAAATGGTTAAAAAGAGTAAAGTTCTGTTTAAGTTAAATACAGAAATGAACGCATTTTTGTTTTTAAAGTTCACGGTATAAAATTGTAGCTCGTTTCTTATGCCATATCACTGAATAGCGTTTTTTAATGCTCGAATCAGAAATGTAAAATTTTGATTTATATTTCTCTTGCATCAATGGTAGAAAATAAAAAAATCTTTTTGAGAAACTGTTTAATTTCTCGTTGGCAACACAATAATGTACGTAAGTTGTTTATATTTTCATTTATTTTGTACAAAAAAAGGAAAATATTTCTTTAAACATCAACATTTATTTTTCCAAAACAAAATTATTCAAAATTAAAAAAAAAACAAACATTGCTTAGCGTGTGTGATTTCATGATACTCGTTCATTCTGAATACATTTCAAAGATATACATATGTATTAATAAGTGTTTTTGTTTGTATACTATAAATATGTAAATATTTTAAAATGCTTACAATATTTATCTTTTATAATAAGAAAAACATTTTAATGCAGCTTTAAATAAATACATTAGTCAATTTAAATATAGACGTGACATTTCAAACAACATTCACAAAGCTGCGAAATTTTGATAAAATAAAATTTAATTCCTTTTTGGATCCATTATTTTTATTATTATTATTGGTATAATTATTTTAATTTTTTTAGTGACGAACGTTCATGTAATTTTATTTTTCTTTTTGTTTTTTATGGGTATAATTGAAATTATTTTTCAGTTTAAAGTGCAATGACATCTGTTGTCTACTCAATATCTTTTTATTTAGAAACGTGTCGAATATAAATGCAATACACAAAGTGCTTATGCATCACTAATCTAATTTTAGAAAAAAAAACATCCCGCAGAGTACAAAAGTAAAATTGCTTACAATTCAATCTTCTGTTGGCTGTTGTTTTTTTTGATTGCAGGTCAATGTTATAAATTGAAATATGTGAGTATTTTCATGTATATACAAATGTATATACCCTGTGAGTTAATTTTACAGAACTCATATGGTTTTCACAAATTTCTAAAGATTAAGGAATAGAAGTGTACATACAGCATTCTGGAAGCTTTTCATTTCAAATTGAGAATTATTAGAGAACTTTAATAAGCAGAGTCTTCCAGATATGAGTAACCTCAGTTTCATTTTCATAGCTGAACGAAAAATAAAATAAGTCAGAGTAATTTGCTTAATATCTGCAAAATGCATATAAAAATTGACAGAATAGAAATAGTAGGGGCGTCACTGACCATTTAAACCATAACACATAATAACGAGTATTTTGATCCTTGTGTTATTCTCCTTAAAATTATAAACGTAACAAGAAAATAAAATATCAATAAGCGAAAAAAATTGGTGCTGTGTGGAGAAAAATTTTTTCTTTGTTTACTTTCTTTACTTGTTGTTTTCCATCTATTTAAAAATCCACAACAATTTAAAAATGTACTTGATAGAAAAAAAAAAACAAACAAAAAGTTTCTTTAGCAATATGTTATTATTTATAATTATTGTTTAATAACTTCCGGCATAACTTTTCTCGAACTAAAAGAAAGGAAAGGCTAAAAAATTTTTTGTTTAAAAATAAATTTTCAAATATATTATTTTCGTTGTGAGTCAGTCCGAATTGCGTTTACTCGAGTGGTTAATAGTTTTATGGTATTAATTTTTATAAACAGGTTAATTTTTATAAACAAGTTTTCGCAAACAAGTGGTCAAAAATGCTTCTTAAAAGCAAATTAGGTTAAGTGCATGACATTTAACATAAGGGTGACTGAAGGATTGGCAGATTATACACTGGATTAATTAACTTGAATTTATTTAGAGTAATTTTAAGTTAGTTTACATTAATTGTGCCTAATTCCTTCAAACATAAAACTTTGTATTATTATCATGAAATGTTTATTATGGAAAACTAAAAATATGAAAAGTGACACTGCTTATATAGAATCTTGAATTTTCTATAGAAATTTTGAATAAAATTCAATATCGAATGGCCCGCAGTTAAAACATTTCAGATTTTACTGTACATTTTAGAGTACATGCTGATTAAGTGTGAGTTTATTATTGGAATTCAAGTTGAATTTAAAACAAACAAGAGTGCTATATTCGGCAATGCCGAATCTTATATACCTTTCATCATCTATGTAATTCTAGTAACTCTAGTAAAAAAAGGAACTCCCATCAAAAAATCAAATATCGGGGTGACAGAGTGTTAAAAAAAAATTTGGTACTGCATATAAATTATTTTACATAAAAATGCCATTGGCTCTTAGTGGGTTAAGCATTTTTTTTTTAATTTTAGTATTTCCTTAAAGATTTATTTAAAAGCTTTAAAATGATACCCATATTGTTATTTCAAAAAATTTGAAAATATCGGAGCCCCGTAACTCGGAAAATATGGGTGAGCGCCAATTTTTTACTAGATGTTTTTTCTTATTTTTTTTAATCCCTATCACCACATATATCAATTTATTGTGATTAGAGTTGTATTGTTCCAAATGTCATGAAAAAATTAGGTGTTTTGCCTGCTGCCTCGAAGGACATGCTGATTTCTAATAGCAAGTTTCCTGAAGAGCTAAGTAAGCGGTAGCGAAATGGCCATCAGACTTGCTTTTACTCTCAATATTCAATATCGGTGATTTAATAAATTTTGTCCGGATAAAAAATAGCACGACATATTGTAAAAAATTTAGAATTAGTTAGATAAATATTTCTTTTTTTAACGTACAAAAATTTTAAATTTGTAAAAAAGTTATAGTATCTATGTCATAACTCAAAAAAATAATCATTTCGACATTACCTTAAAAAGTACTTGCCATATATTGACTTACTTTTGTGATTACCATTTTTTGTTACTCGCTTACAAAACACATTACATTACTTCGCAAAAGTAGCAAGTAGTAATTAAACTAGTTCTTCAAGTTAAAAGAGAATAACTTAAAATATTTCCTATGGTCGTCATAATTTCTAGCAATAATTAATGTAATCTATTCTCAGGAATTGATTATAAAAGTGTCATGCCTTGTTAAAATCATTAAGTTGGTAATCTAGTTGGGAAGTCCTTCCGACAAAAATTCTTAATTCCACACTTAATTACCTTTTCTAAATTTTTTTGCTAGGAATGATTCATAATTAAAAAACCAATTAAGAAAACTTTCACCAATTATATATTAAAGGGGAGGTCTTGGACAAACTTTGTGGGAGGTTTGAATTTTTACATAGGTCGTTATTTTTGAAAAGAAAAACGGAGTTTCACGTAATATTTTTCATCAACACAGCCATAATTGAATATAATACATTCTATGCGAAAAGTCGATGCATTTTAAAAATATCTTTTTTTCATATATACAGTTACAAGACGTTACGTGACAATGTTTTAGAAATCGTTATGATCTTCACGTTATGAAGTTTACTCCACAACTCAAAATTTGTCGTTCTTATTGACAAAAAAGTTTCCAAAAAAGAAATGAAATAACAGCTTATTCTCTTAAAACTTGGAAAGTACAAAACACATAAAGCTGAAACTTATACACAATATAAAGCATAAAATGGCAAAGAATTTTGTATGATTAACTCGAAAATTTGAAATTTTGAGTTATGACGTTCTTAAAGTAAATGAGCGATATGTATAAATAGATAAACACAAAACTTCGGCATATTTTTAAAAAAATAGTATGACAATTCAAAAGAAAAAAAAATTACTTATATTTAACGGGCTATTGCCGATATTTGTAATGGCAATATGAATATTTCGTGGCCAAATAATTCTTCACTAGTGGTTCTTTTACTGTTGGTGGAGTAACTGACAAAATAAACAAACAAACAAACAAAACTTCGGAATCCTTTTTCTTCCCTGTTTGTCAAACGATTTTGTTTGTTTTTTTTTCACATAATTGTAGATATTGTCAAGCTTCAGTGCGCCGTATTTATCTTATTTTAGTCGGTTCAGAAATATTTGTCACCTTAAATTTCTACTACTGTACATGCAAATAATACACATATGTATATTTAAAACATGAGTGTGTGCATAAACTAAACAAGGAAAAAGGTGTCCAATAATAAACTTGGTCGAATTTTGGCTACAAGGGAAACTCTATAAAAGTCTCAAAATACTACGTTTACTTTTATTATAACACAAACAAAATAATCTTGAAGTATTACAAGGACTCATTATTCAATAATTTGTTCAAAGGTTAATCTTTTCTAGCATTACTCATTGCTGATTTTAATTGCTAAAATTACATTTAAAATATAAAATCGAATTTATCAATCAACATTTTATTAAAAACATTTTTTTCAATCGATCATAGTTTTTTTATTTTTAGTTGAATTCATTTCTTTATTCCATTAGAAGATTGATTATCTCAGTTGTTAGTGATTGAACTTGCAGTGGGTGTTTTGAAAATAGACTATTTAATTCTTTCAAAACTGTATTAAACGTTACCTGAATAAAATTTATAAATAGAAAAAATTTAAGGATGGTAAAAATAAATTAACACTGGCAGAAAAATATAACTTTTTGTATTCAGAAGAATTATTTTTGGTCGTTGAAGGATTCTATATATGGTTTTATAGCTTAAAAAGGCTTCAAAAAATATGTGTAAAAAATTATGAAGATAAATTTTTATTCTAAAGTATGTTTTTAAGATGTACATTTTAATGTAAAATCTGCTTCAATGTATAAACGTTTTCACTCAATTTAATATATTTTTTATTGATTTAAATTTTTTTCATATACATACATCCATACGAGTATGTATGTTCATAAATAAGATAAATAATAAAATTTCATTAAAAAATAAGCGAAAAAATAATTAAAAACAAAACTTTAACATATCAGAAGCTGCATCGATGATGACTAGACAAATTGCACAAATTTGATCTCAAGTTGTCTTCAAATTTTACAGCCTCTTTAAAATTTAAAAATTTAAATTTGAACTAGTGACGGATTAATAAAATCGACTAACATTATAACCACGTATCAAAGGGTTAATTGAAAAGCGATACTATTCAAAATAGTTCGGGTACCGAAAAGAACTTAATTTCTTTGGAACAAACAGGCTACTGTAGCTAAGATGATTAGTATGTTGACCGCAAAGAATGTAATTTGCTTGGTAGCCCGTGTTTGTATTTCAGCCGCTTCAAATTTTTCCGATACATATTAAGATTTTCCATACTCGTATACATTACAGCGCCCATCTTCGCACGTATAAACCTAAAGCGGACATGAATGAATCCGTTAAGTGTGAGTTCCATATATGGGACATAGTAAAAAATATTATGGGTAAATTTAAAATATGTGACAATAATATTACCATTAGAATACTTTTTATTATACCCTTGGAATCAACTTTGCTAAGGCCCTAGATGAGCTAGAAAAAATTTTAATACGCCAATTGATCAGACATAATTTCGAAAATTTTGCTTTTGAAAATAAGCAAGTTCGGTCCATGTGTTTTGAGGCAGCAAGCAAAATAGCACGCCTGCCTCTAATTTTTCCATATAATTTGGAACAAATCTAGTCTAGTGAAGTAGCTTCAAATATATGAGGTGATAGAGAATTAAAAATAAAAAAATACTCAAGTGAAAAAGGTGGCGCCTGCCTATATTTTCCGGCTAATAGGCTTCTGAACTTTTGATAGAAAAGTACGGTTGTAAACCAAATTTATTAAGACATCAATATAGTTATAATTTAAAAGCTTTTGAAGAGATTGGAGATTAATAATACTAAATATATTTAAAAATACTTAAGCCATTAGGAGCCAATAAAGTTTTTATGTAAAAGTATACAAAGTAGTTAATTTTTTTCTTATTTTTTAATTCTCTGTCATCCCAACCCTTGTTTTTTTTTTTTTTGTTGGAGTTACTTCACTAAACTGGGATTACATATATGGTGAAGGGTATATATAATTCGACATAGCCGATTTTAACACTTTTTTTATTGATATACCATTTGAATTAATAGCGACTTATCGATACATGCCCAGCCTAAGTTTTTAGTTTCAGACTACATGTTATTAGGACACCCTTCATTTTATTTAAATATCCTCTGTAAAAATTTCTGATAAAGATACAATTTATTTTTATAGCGGACATATTTGCACATACTATGCGTGACTTCCAAATATGCGGCACGGTTGAAAAATTAAAGAAAATTACGATAATATTAAGGCATCCTTTAATTTAAAGTTTTATTTTTTCTACATGCTGCTATAGTGTACAATAATTAAATGGCAATGTACATTGTACAAATTTGATGGGTCTTCCCATCACAGTTCAAAAAGTACCAACATTTTTATGAAAATCACTCCACTTTTAATTTTTATTATTTATTCTTCTAGCGGTTGTAGTAATACATCTACTATTAAAATTTCTACCTATTACGATTCCACAGAAAAAGGGCAACGACACACGGACAGACATTGTGACGAAAATAATATGGAATCCTTAAAGTAATTAAAATGTGTGGTACGAAGTGCAAAAACAAAAAATGTGTTTATTTAACCCTTTGATGCGTGGCGTACATTATAATGTACGTCGATTTTATCTACCCGTATCTGGTTGAAATTTTAGCACACATGCAATTAATTTACAGTTACAGGTTCATTGTGATGTTAGTTTTTTAGTTTCTAAAGAGGCTGTAAGATTTCAATACAACTTGAGATCACTTTTATATATTTTGTCTAGTCATTGTCGACGCAGTCCCTTATACGTGAAAGTTTATTTTCAATTAAAAAAACAAAAAATGGAATTTTCCCGCGTATTTTTTTGATAAAAGATGAATTTTCTTTTATTTTTGTACATACATACGTGTATTCAGAAATTTAAAATCAATAAAAAATAAAATAAAGTGAAATAGTTTTTAGATTGAAGCAGATTTTACAATAAAATGTACATCTTCTAAACCCACTTTAGAATAAAAATTGATCCCAATAATTTTTTACACATGTTCTTTGAAGCCTATTAAAGCTATAAAAATCATATATGGAATTTTTTAATGGCCGAAATTAATTCCCGTGTCAAAGGGTTAATACCCGTGGCGCTGCAACACTATTTTAAAAATAAACAGAAAGTTCAATTTCAGGGCTGTAAAAAATAAAGCATTTATTTAGCACTCTTTTTCTTCTTCACCATACTCTACTCTACTGTATATTTTTTCAAAGGACTCATTAGTAGTACTGAGTATTACTTTTCTTAAAGAAAACATTATAAAATAAAGAATTGTTAAATAGAAATTTTACTAGTTGCCGTGGTGAAAATTAAAAATATAAAACTTTTGGTTATTTTTTATTTTGTTGTAGTATATGATCATTTTTCTGATTATTTCTTATGATTTAAAAAATAAAAAGTTATTGTGCCTGTCTTATACAATTTCGAAATCCTTTTCCGTTTTGGCAACGGTTTTGTAACAAAACACGAAACTTAAAGCAAATAAATGTACGTGAGGGCAAAATTGCTGTAACACAAATTTTTATGACTGCCTTAAACGCTTTCACTCTTTCGTATGGAAATCCAATTTATTTGTCAGTCAATAGTGCGTCAATCAGTTGAAAGGGAATGTAATTCACATTCTTTTCTTTGCACTTTCTACTCTCAACTTTTATTATTTGCTAAGCAAAAAACGCCATCTGAATAAAATGCTTGACTACTGTTATGCAAGTATAACAAAAGAAAAACAAAATAGAAGCATGACTATGTATGGCATGTACTCATGAAAAGTACGTTAAAAATACAATCCTTGTTTCTATGGTTGGTTAAACTTAATATAGCGAACGTTTGCATTCTATAAAAAAAACTATGGAATTGAGTTTAAAATAGATTGTTTTATCTTTTTCTACAAAATCATTCTTTCGTGCATTAATTTACGCAAAAAATATCATCATAAAACTTTTATAGTTAAAGTTAGAAAACAAAAGAGAAATCAGAAGACAGAAAACAAAAAATATCTAAAAAAGAAGCTAAAATTGAAAAATATGCAAATTCTTAAAAAAATAATGATATTGCATAGAAGTCCCTAAGCAGTATTTCAGAGTCTACTCCACCATACATTTCATTTCATAAGGTTGCTAAATAAATGGAGAATAAATGTCTCGTCGCTAGCTTAACTGTGAACACTCAAGCAGAATTAACACCTTTTAAATGAGCTGGATCATCGGCAATAACTTTAGCTTAAATTTAGATTGTATAACCTTGACGTAGCCTCTATGTAGAATTACCATGATTTAATATAACTAAAGGTTAATATTCGTTGGCAGAAAAGCTTTGAAATCTGTTAAAATACGACTTCACACTCGTGGCGAACAATATTGAAAATATCGCAGAAGGTGATATAACAACAAGTATTAAAAAAATAAAAGATGTTTCAAAAGTGACGTGATGTTCGAAAAATATTTTTAATTTTTTGAAATCAAAACGAAGGCCATGTACAAAAGTCCAAAAAATTAATTATAACTTTAAATATAATCATGTGATTTTAACGTATATGGATTTACATATTTACTGCATTTATCCAGAGTATGCACAAGTATGTTTGCTGTAAAAATAAGTGTGAACAAAAAATATTTAAAATAAAGGATTTTTTATAAAGGCTGTTATCTTCCCGTATATAACAAATCTATTAAACTGTAGCATCACATCCGTTGTAACGACAAAAATATAAAATTAAACTAAAAACAAGTAGGAGTGCTATATTCGGCTATGCCGAATCCTATAAAACCTTCAGCATCTTAATGCGTTAAGCATTTTTTTTTTTAAATTTTGGTATTTCCTTAAAGATCTCTTTAAAAGCTTTTCAATGATACCCATATTGAAGTTTACAAGAAATTTTGAAAAGTTCAGAGGCCCGTAATTCGAAAAATATGGGAGAGCGCCATTTTTCCACGTGATGTTTTTTTCTTCTTATTCTTTAATTGGAGTTACCTTAATCTTGCTGATAATGTGGAAACATTTTAGGTATGTGTTGCGTTTTGCCCGAGCCTCGAAGGACATGGACCGAATTTTCTGATTTCCAATAGCACCTTTTTCGACACTATGTCTGATCGATTGGCGTATTTAAATTTTCTTTAGCTGATCTAGTTGCTTGTTGAAGTCGGAAATTGATATTAAAGAAATTACAGACGGAATGACAAACTTATTATACCTCTTTTCCACTTTTTGAGGTAAAATAAAGGATGTCTACACATGCTAGATAACCCTTTATTAATGAGTATAACTTCCACTTTGCTGATTTTTTACTTGACTCTTATGAACGAACAAAAACTTTTGATTCAACAAATGTTGCTAGAAAGTGCAATAAAATCTGTATTCGTTTTGGCCATCGGGCTTAAAAACATATTGCTTATAATCCAGTCGACACTGGGTAATCTTAAAAGACAAAAAAAAAATATATATATATATATATTTAGATTATTTACCCGCGAGATGAGAACTTAAAATGTGCTTTAGTACTAGTCCGCTAAAAGCAATATTTAGTAAATTTTTTCTGATTTTTGATTTTATATATTGTTTTATTAAATAAACCATACTCAATTCTTGCCACTTAATTCCAACGACTAGTTACGACTCTGAGACTTGTAGAAAATCAGTTATTTTATTTAAAAAAAAATTTAAATATACGAGGGCTGCTATATATATTTCTGACCTGGCAACACTGAGTGCTGCCAAGTGCAATCTGACATTTCCATTGGAAAGTTTGTCATTTTAAAGCATAATCGTACTCAAAACGTTTTGACGTACGACAATTATTTGTGTTGTTTACAGTGACTTGAAAAAATTAATATAGAAAAAAATGGAATTAACTCGTGAACATTTTGTGCCATAATTTTTCACAAACTTCGACGTGGATTATCACGACAAGAGTGCATTGATGAACTTAAATCTTTGTATGGCGATGAAGCAACATCCTATAGCACTGTGAAAAATTGGTATAATGAATTTAATCGTGCCCGAAGCTCGCTCCAGTGCTTCGACAACTGGTTTGAGCCCATGCAAAAGTGTAAAAATCATGCTGGAGAATACTTTGAAAAACAATAAAACCATTTTTGATTATAAATATTCGCATTTTCACTATTAGGCCAGAAATATATAGAGCAGCCCTCGTATGTACCAAACATATATGTACATTTATTGGAACTCTAGATTTTAGGCTAAACTACTAATTTCTGGCCACGATCGCCCATGGTTAATGCCGTGTTTCATCACATAATTTTGCGTACTTACCAGCAATTTGCTTTTTTGAGATCCCTAATGAATTTCACAAATAGTATTGTCTCGCTACCACAGCTTAAAACTTCTTAAGCATCATTCCAATCTGACCGCATGTAGTTCTATCCTCCCATCTTTAATAATTAATTAAATCCAACCATTATCAAAAATTAGCTTAAACCACACCATTCCCCATAGCCATTCTAATTTCTCGTGCATAAAATGTAGGAGCTGTTCCCTTTTTCTCTTTTACTTAAGTCGGTGGAGATAGGCCTGTAGAACTTTAGAATATATATGTATGAGCATAAGTCATAAGTCCTTTTTCACTCGTTTTTTTAAGTAAAGCATAAATTTTTTTACAAAATTACTATATGACATGATGATGATCATAGTCTCTAACAATTTTATTCTGTTATTCACGTCGAATATGTTAAATAATACCAACAAAACTTAAATTCCAGTACGACTACGACAATTCATTATATTCGACTACGACATACATAATATGGCTGCTTGTATGTTACTTTCCCGTGACATTTTTCAAGCATGACCTTCTCTAACATGTCATTGTTTCGAGGTTCGAGCGCTTCCTCGGATAATACTCCTATAGGCAGACTAGAATTTTGCATAATGTCTGCACCGTGGATCGATATCTTTTGGATACTAGATGGTGTGCAATACCGTGGATATAGTTTCGCTGTTTCGAGGGTATACGATGGAAATAATTCTGCATTAATTGCACAGCCGGATGCCATTGTTCGTAAAATGACCCCTAGTATTCTAATTAAGTTGTCCTTTACGCCAATTATTTGTGAAGCTAAACGAGGTTGTTGGAAAAATCTTCGATGTGGAAGGTTCGTTCGCTTAATCTTCTTCCAAAAACAACGACGACGCTTTAATAGGAAATTCAACGAAGCCTTATATTTAGATTTGAAAAAACATTTTGTTCGATTTGCCATCGCCCAATTTTGCGATATATAGTAACGAAATTCCGAGATGCTTGTTTTAATTTACTTTTATATTTACAGCAATATGAGAATTTATTATTCGGAATCTTTCTTAAGTTAATTTACTTTTATCATGCTTGATTCCTTGAAATATAAATATTTCAGGATATAATCACGAAATTTTTATTATTAAAAAATACAAAACAAAATGTATTACTGCAGGAAAAGCATATCCATATGGCCATTTCGCTACTGCTCATATATATCTCATCAGTAGATTTTACCCAAATTTTGTATAAAAAACATGAGTCTTATATCAAAAGCCAAATTGATTAAACGAGAACTTCAAGACTTTCATTGAATCAACAAAGCAAGAAGACAGTAAAAAACGTTTTACATAAAAACACTGTAAATACTCAATATAACTATTTTTATTTTTCTTTAATTTTTCTACATAAGGGAATAAAGGGCGGTTAAAGTATAGTTACATAAGAAAGATTTCGAATAAAAAGTTTTCATATTGCTGTGTTTGTATGTACACATTGCTTATTTGTAAAAATTGCTTACGATTTTTGTTTTTTTCATTAAATTTTTCAAATACATATGAATGGTTTCTAAAGGGACCCTTATGTAGAAAAATGAAAGAAAAAATAAAAATAGTCATATCGAGTGTTTACTGTGTTTTTGTGTAAAACTTTTTCGAGTTTCGTGTCGTTTTGCTTTGTTGATTCTATGAAGTTCTTGAAGTTCTCATTTAATCAATTTGGGTTTTGATAAAAGACTCTCAGGATTTTTACACAAAAGCATTAGTTTTTTCTTTTAATCCTTTTTAGCGAACCAAACATTAAACAAATCCCTTTTGATGATAGACATTGTAACCTTAAACTTCAATATTTAATTTAATGGCAAAAACTGGCTACAGATCACACAGAATAAAGTTGAGATTACATCTAGGTAAATGCACACTTAATAAACTAACACAAGTTGTAAAAAAGACATAAATGCAGAATTAAAGAATACGTTTTGGTTTTTTATAATTTTTTTTTTTTTGTTGAATAGTATATCCCTCTAATTTGCAAATAAAATTAGGAAGTATAAACGAAAAGGTTTCAATATTATATGAGCTTTCCAAATCACAAAAAAATATGATTTCTTAATAAAAAACCAAATTCAAAAATTATTTGTTTTCAAATCAAGGCTGCAGCAAAACTATTGAAAGTATACCAAAAAAAATATACCGTTTTTTCGGTAGAGTGTTGCCAATAAAAACGATTTTTTCGCGTTAAATATGTTATTGAGACATAACGATGGCCAAGTTAAATTTGCATGTGCTAGAAATGTAAATAAAATTATTTTTTTTTACTTGTGGTTTGTAACTTTTGTTTTTTTATCTCTAGTTTCGATATAAATCAGGATCATTTTAAATAAATACCTTTTTGAAAGAATTAACACATATTTCTGATTTTAAATTACCCTGTACATTCTGCACTTATATTTCGTCCTCGTCCTTTAAAAAAATAATACACGTAATCTTATGATGATAATGATAATAATGAGTAAACGATGTCAATGTCAATCTGTTGTATGTCAGTTATGTTCTTGAAATAAATAATTTTATATAAAAAGCACACTTTGTTTTATTTTAATTTCAGCAAGTATTAAAATTTAAAATAAAAAAACAATACTTAACATTGGGATTGGTTTATGTGTTTCTTATTTTATTTTGCTTTATAAATTTTCTTGATAATTTCTTTCATGGATTTTGTTATGAAAGTTAAATTTAATAATGTTTGGCTAATAAATAAAGTAAATATTGTCACAAAACTGCTGTACTCTTTCGTAAACAGGAAGTCATTCCTAAGCCAAGATAATAAAATCATAATTTTTAAATCAATTTTTATTTCTATATTATATTATGGAGCCCCAGTGTGGAGTGACGTTGCTGAGTGCCACAAAAAAGATTTCAAATTAGTCAAAACAAATTGTTGAAAATAATATATAATTTACCATGGCATTTTTCTACCCAACGACTACATTCTATCAACAATATCGATTCAGCTCATGACATAATAAGAAAACTCACAAACAGTTACAATATTAGATGCGAAACATCTGAACATGAACATATGTATTAAAAGATTAAATATAAACACTTAGTATTAACTTTTATCATAAAAATAAACCTTTCCTTTTTTTCTCTTTTTTTTCCTCAAAAGGTTTTTGTTTATTACTTTTGCCTTAATCTTTATATTATTATTTTGCTAGTAATAAGATTTATTGTAATTTTTATATTTTTCTAAGTAGAAAAGGTCAATTTACTGCCTGAACTCTTTGATTATTATAATGTTTTAAAAAAATGAATAAAATTCTCTCATTAAAGATTCAATTAAAAAAAAAATAAAAAAAAATAATGTTTGGCTTTTTTTAAATATAATTTTTATTTCATCAATTTTTAATGTCTTACTTTATTATTTATTTAAGTTAACATTTTTTTATCTTATAGAGCGATAGCAGGGTCCCGCTTTTTGGCTGGTCTATGATTTGGCTTAAGTTGTTATTTCTATTTGGCTTAAAACTTTACTTTTTAATTAGCAAGAAGCATTATTTTCTTAAAGCCTTAAACGACATAAGCATAAATTAAGTTGCAGATTTTACTTAGTTCGTGGGAAAATAAATAATTAAAAAAAAAAAAAAATAAGAGATGTGACGTCATACCTTAACTTGCACATCAATTTCTTTATCTGCTACAATATTGTAAAAAAAGTTTTTTTTTTCAATAAATATTGAGTAACATCTTGTCCCTGAAATTTATTTAAATACTTCGAAATTCTTTTTTCAAAATATCATAAAGCTATTTGATAAAAAAATTTAAATCTCTTAAAATAACTTTGTTTTTTTACATTTTGGTCATGTCTGCCATCAACTATCCTGAAAGCATCTGACTGTATAAAGTTGAACATATCCATCTTTTGCCATTTGAGTAAATCCTCTTAGTTATTTTATTTTTCCCGTATGTTCATGAAATTTCTTAAAATCAATGCAAACGTGCAAGTGAAAAGAAAACCAGAGGGGATTTTCACTGATTTTGATTGGAATATCAAATTGCCACTTGTTATAGCTGTTGTTTTACTTAAAAAATAAAATAAA
This sequence comes from Gymnosoma rotundatum, assembly GCA_916610165.2. Classification (NCBI taxonomy): domain Eukaryota; kingdom Metazoa; phylum Arthropoda; class Insecta; order Diptera; family Tachinidae; genus Gymnosoma; species Gymnosoma rotundatum. The sequence continues at coordinate 139,357,224 of OU744336.1, read as the reverse complement.
AAACACGAGTTAAAAAAAAAAGTAAAGAATAAAAATATTTTACTTTTACAATCAAATTGTTTTATTTATCTACCAACTAGCTTGATCCCGGTATATTTTGCTACCATATAATAAACTTAATGAAATTGAAAAATTGTTTAGTAATTTTTGCGTGCATTTCTAAAGTAAACAGGAAAAATTAGACGAACATAATGTATCATTTTCTAAAAGGCTGCATTCGTCATCTATATACGGTGTAAACTTCTATACATATAAAACACAAAGTGTGTTTGTATGTTTGTCGGAAAGCTATAGCTGCCTATACTAAGTGGACTAATCTTCTGGGAATTTTCACATTTTGTAATCACACATGCAGTTAATAAAATATAAATACTTATTTCTTGATATTTCAAGCGGTCTGGCACTTCCCATACAAAGCAAATTGAATAACTCGCCATGAATATGCACAGCGTAGTGAAAAGCTCGTGGGATTGGAATAAGGGGCGTGTACCTAGACAATCACAATACGAAGAATATTTAAATTTTGCACAAGTAACTCAAATATAAGTTTTAGTAGTCTGGCGAAACACATTACATAAGAGCAGTGGACGTGGTACCTCCCAAGAATGTGAAAAATTAGTATCATATACCTAGAAAATATAAAAGAAAAAGTATTGAATTTCGCTTTTAATGGTGAAGAATCCGACAAAAAGCTGGCAAGCGTGATTACATCAAAAGTTGATTATTTCCTTTTGAAACACATTACCAAGAAAAAAAAAACAATTTTGGTTAATTTTGAAAGAAAAACAAAAAGTGGAATGGTAAAATTAAAAAAAAAAAACTCCTCATTTTGTTTAGGCGAACTCAAATAAAATAAGTAATTCTTGCAAAAAATCTGACTTCCAAAAAGATTTACGCTGTCTGTCTATAACGGTTTAAGCGTTGGGCCACATACAACCAATTACATCAATTATTGGGATACCCTCTAATTTCCAAAACCAAATTTTATACTCGTTATAGCAGACTTAGAAAAACAAATTCTTTAAAAATTTTAACCCCTTGTTTAAAACTGTTTGGCCATATACATCAAATTTCATCAACTATTGTAACACCCTATAATTTTTAATTTTTGTTTTTTTACCAAACAAAATAGTAAAAATTCTGTGTAATTTTTAAGTGTGTATGTAACAGTTATAAGGATAGGGCCATATAGGTCAATTTACATCACCTACGGGACACCCTTTTATATTTTGATTTATTATACCCTTCGGCACAGAAAGTGGAAATAGGGTATATATATATATACAGTATTGTTCGAAACCTAAGCAACTTTTCCCCAGTAAATACTCATGGTCGTATATGTTATCTTTAAGTAGATTAATGAAATATTATCCTTTTATTTATTATTATATATATAGTTTACATACTAATAATAACAACAAAAAATACATTTTATGTATTTGGAAGAAATTATAAAATAAAAATAAAATTAACTTGAAATTTCGCTGTTCGAAACCTAAGCAACTTTTACATTGTTGCATTTCTTGGGAAATATTAACTGAAACAACAACAAAAATTTTAGTCCCGTTATGATTGCTATTGAAAAAAATAATTTTGGTTGATTTTATGCATTTAAGTAGTACCAATTCTTGAGCAGTGCAACCATGGCGCGAACACGTTATGGATCAGCTTTTAAGCTAAAGATTATTGAACTTTTTAATAACAGTAAATCCCAAATCGCTATAGCAAACCAATTGAATATTTATAAATCAATAGTTATCCGACTTATAAAAAAGTATAAAGCTACTGGGAAAGTAGAGGAAGCCAATAGCAGTGGGCGACCTCGAAAAACTTCTGAGCGAAAAGACCAGAAAATTTTCCGTCTAATTAAAAAAAATCCATTTATTTCGTCGAAAGATATAGTGAATGAGCTTGAACTTCAGATTAGTTCTTCCACAATAAGAAAACCTTTATTGGAACAAAAGTTAAGGAGCTTCATGCCATCTAAGAAGCCTATGCTGACTAAGAAGCATTTAAAAAAGAGGTTTATTTAATTGATTGCAACGTAGTCTCTGATTTTCTCAGCTTTTTGGTTGTTTTAGGTTGGATATTGCTAGAGCACATATGGATTGGACTATATCCAAATAGAGAACTGGTTTGTTTACTAATGAATCTAAATTTAACTTACTAAATTCAGATGGAGTTTGCTACGTGAGAAGACCAAAAGGAAAGCGGCTACATCCTCGGTACTCAAAAGCCACAATAAAGCATGGGGGTGGAAATGTGATGGTTTGGACTTTTTTTCGGCCAGTAGTGTTGGTCGCTTTGCAGAAATTCAAACAAAAATGGACCGTTTTGTTTACAGAGACATTTTAGCAACTCACATGCTTAACTATGCTGAGTGGGAAATCCCACTTCGATGGGTGTTTCAACATGACAATGACCCAAAACAATCATCGAAGTTAGTCAAGGATTGGTTATCAGCTAATGGGGTTCAAGTTTTGGATTGGCCACCTCAATCGCCAGACTTGAATTTCATAGAGAACCTCTTTGGAATTTTAAAACGGAGAGTTGGAACTCGACGCTTTAAAAATAACAGGAGTTGGTGAGCTGTCTAAAATCAGAGTGGGAAGCTATACCGACATCTATTCTATCGAATCTTATTGAATCTATGCCAAAAAGATGCGCTGAGGTCGTAAGAAACAAAGGATATCATACCAAATATGAAAAGTTGCTTATGTTTTGAACCGCGAATTTTTAAGTTAATTTTGTTTTTATTTTATTATAACTTCCAAAAAAATGGAATTTATTTTTTTTTGTTATTTTTGGGTTATAGAAACATTGTGTAGTAGTAAATAAAAAAAAAATATTTTCAATAAATTTATTTAAAGAAAAGATAAGAGTCTATTATTACTTAGTGGGAAAAAGTTGCATATATATATATATATATATAAATATATATATATATAAGTTTGTTATTCCGTGTGTAATTTTTACAATATCCATCTCCGACTCCATAGAGTATATATATTCTGACACCACGCCTACCTCTAATTTTTTCATATCATTTGGAACAATAAAGTAACTCCTATCAAAAAAATAAATACATGGGGCGATACAGAATTAAAAAATAAGAAAAAACATCGAGTGAAGAAATCGGGGCTCGCCCACATTTTTCTAGTAACGGGGCTCTGAAATTTTCAAATTTTTTAAAATATCAATATGGGTATCATTTAAAAGCTTTTGAAGATATTTTTAAGAAAATACTAGAATTTTTAAAAATGCTTAAACTATTAACAGCCGATGGCATATTTATATTTTAATTCTCTGTCATCCCAAAATTTGCTTTGTTGATTGGAATTACTTCACTAAAATAAATTTAGATAGATGGTGAAGGGTATAAAAAATTTTTCATAGCCGAATATAGCACTCTTACTTGTTTTTATAATAATTTTTGCTAATTGAAGCTACAATGATACGCAGTTGTTTTAAAATTTAAAGTTTCGCCCTTTACGGTTCATATTACATGTAGGTTATATGGGGGCACACCTTAACTTTTGAAATTAAGAACTGTTCTTAAAACGGGACCAATCTGTAAGCGTAACTTTTTAAATGAGGGAACAAATTTTACAACCTGACATTATTTTCCTTATATTTTTTGCCCAGAAAATACATCGTTAAAGTTGACTACCTCTCGAAATTGATTATTAATGTTTTTGAAGAACTGCAATGGCATCTATTTGTATAGTTTGTACTAGACCCTCTCTTTTAGGACCTAATAATTCTTAAAATATATAAAAAAGGGATATTTATTTTCTATGTGTGGTACCATACGCACTGTTATAATTTTTACGAATAAGATTACTCGCAAAAAAAAATTCCCAAATGCAAAATATTAATATATATATATATATATATATATATATATATATATATATATATATATATATATATATATAAATATAGTTAATCATACCAAATTCTAAGACTTCAGCCAATCATTATATAGTTACATATAATAAGAATCAGTAATGCACATTTGTCATTAGCACGGCGCATTAAATTCGAACAAACAAACAAGCCAATAGAAATTTGTATACAATACATGAGATTACGCTTGTATTTTATTTTCGACCAGTTTTTTTCATGGAATAAAGGAAATATGTTAAGAACAATTTAAGTTGTAAAAGAAAAGAAGTAAAAAGAATATCATTGTATTTATACAATTTCCTAGATTTCACGAATCCAGATGTTGCAAACAATTTCGTTGTTAAAAGATGTTGAAGGACGGTTAGCATAAAAGGAAACCAAAGCAGTAAATGATTCTACGAAAAAAAAGAAATGAATAAATAAAGCATTTCCAAACAGCAGCTTTAATTGATAATTCTTTACTAAATAAGCTAGATAAGTGTAAAAAACCATAAAATATTCGCTTGGGGAAAAACGATTTAAACTGACCGTTTAATTTGGGTGGTCAGTTAATGATCAACCCCATTTTGTAGAATTCCCATTATGACATCAGCTGCAATGATTTCGGCTCGTTTTATATGGTTAATATTTTGTAATTGTCTGAGACCGCTAATAGCAGCAAAATAAAACAAAACGAAAATAAAAAACAATTGAAAAACGTATGAAAAATATTTTAGCCTGATGGTGCTTATGAGTATTTAAATCAGAACTAAATACCAATATTCCGGAATGGAAAAACTGTATGCTCTAACCCAAAGTATATCTATATCAAGTACATGCAAGTCTATACCAAAAACAAGATTAGAACAACAACAGGCATTTTCTTTGTGTGAAATCTTATTTTATGTCAAAAAACAGCTCAGAGATGGCAAAGTGGGTAACATATTATGTTTTTCTAAGTAAAAAAATTAATATGAATTGTACTTAATTATTATAAAAAGAAAATAACAGAATTACCTTTTAATGCCTATATTAATGTCAAGTTAAACAAGAGTTAATTAAAGGATGTTTACTGCAACTTGAGCTGGAAAAGTGTAATGTTTAGATTTCGTTTATCAACCCTGATAAAATATAATAAAAATGGAAAGAAACACGTAAAAAACAAAAGAAATGTATAGCAAAATAAGAATTTATACAATATCCAATAAAAAGTTTTACAATATCCATTTCCGACCCCATAAAGTATATGTTGCCAAAGTTCTTATGCATAGCGATGTCGATTGTTTAAGTTGAAAACATCTTTGACAAGACACTAGATAAGCAAGAGAAAATTTAAATACAACAATCGATCAGAAATAGTTTCGGAAATTTTGCTATTCCAAATCAGCAAGATCGCTCCATGACCTTCGAGGCAGCGGGCAAAATACCCTCCTGCCTCTAATTTTTCCATATCACTTGGAAAAAATCTAGTTTATTGAAATAACTCCAATAAAAAAAAAAAAAAAAAAAAAAAAACAAATATACGGGGCGATAGGAAATTAAAAGATTAGAAAAAAACTGTAAAGTTGGGGCTCGCCCACATAAGTTTTTTTAATAGTAGTTACTTCACTAAGCTGGATTTACATATGTATAAGGTGAAGGAGATATAAGATTCGGCATAGCCGAAAATAGCACTCTTTCTTGTTCTTTGAAGGTTGTGCTTCGATAGAATTTATTACTTTAGTTAAAAAAAAAACGTTATTAAAAACAAATTTGCTTAACATAGCAACATTAAGTTACTGACAATTTTTCCGTAATATAATCCGGCACTTCTTTATGAAAATTTAGAGACTGCGCTCTTCTTAATGAAGGTATTGGTATGGTACCACAAGCAAGTTGTCAAATTGTTCAAGCGGAATATTTAAAGTTGCTAATAATATTCGTAGGTTTAAGCAGTATACTTAGTTCTTCACACGAAATACAGCTTATATTATTTCACAGTTGTAAAAGATTGTTGTTGCTGTTTCTAAACATGAAGCAAGAAACATTTCGTTATTTTGCACTGCAATTTTTTTTTTGTGTTTAAAACTAATTTTTTATGTAGGGTTTTGAAAGCATATGCAAGCAGCCTTTGTTATTAAAATTGAATTGATATATATTTTTTTGACAATTAAAAAAAAAACTTGACGTGTTAAGAAAGGTTCTAATCTCGGATAATGAAACAAGTTCTTTTTTAGTGATACTACTTTGTTTCGTGTCTGCACCAAACGATGCGAAAATTAAACATGTTACGTGGAGCCCTCAAAAGTTAAAAAATATACAACCTAACGGCAACACCGCTCATGATATTCTCATTCGTGTTGCCGGGGAAAGACAGGAAAAAGATACGCTTTCATTCTATGTTACATTTTTAAATTTTCTTTAAATACATATTAATTTAATGTAATTTACTTAAATATAATAAAAAGTTTTATTCCACATGTCAGGGAAAATAACAAAGCAACAAACTTTTTTACTAAACACAAAGAAAACTAAAATAAAAAAGAAATAGAAAAACGTATAAAAAAATTTTAGCCTGATGATTCTCATAAGTATTTAAATCAGGCCTCATTGCTATTATTCCGTGAATGAAAAATGCATGTTTTAAAGTTTTTCTTTGAAAGGTTGAGCTTCGACATACCTAGTTTACATTAACATAAAATTGCTAACAATTTTTCCGTAAAATAGTGCGGCTCATCATCAAGCAAATAAAAGCAAGCTTTTTTTTAAGTCGTTTTATACGGTGCCACTAACTAGTTGTCAAATTTTTCAAGCGGAATAACTAACGTTGCTAACACCAGCTCAAATTATTTCACAGTTGGGAAAAATTGTTGCCAAAAAAATTTCTTGAACAGAGTACAACTTCAGCATCGTTATTTATTTATTTATCTAGAACTAGTTTTTTTAATTGGGATTTTCATGGCATTTGCAAGTTTGTAACCTTTGTTTTTAAAATAAAACAATTAAGAGAGAGCTTCTTATCTCAAATAATGAAGCAAGCACTTCTTCAGCAATATGACTTTATTTCGTGTCTGTGCAAAAGTTACGAAAATTTGGCCAAATATAATAAAATTATGCACGTTACGTGGAGCCTTTAAAAGTTGCAAACAATTTTAAAAATGTAACCAAATGGCAACACTGATTCTCATTTTAATTTAACGAAACCCCTTTTTCAAATAGTTAGAATATTCCAAGTTTGTTGAAAAATTCTCAAGTTTTAAAATATTCGAAAAATTAACATTTGGAAAACTTTACAATTATAAAGCAGAAAAAAACGGTTGCATTAAAGTAACTTAAACAAAAAAAAAACATTTTTTAATTTTGATTAAACAAATAAGAAATGTTTAACACATAATTTATTTAAAACCTTCAACAGAGAAAAGAAGTTGTTGATAGTTTATTTTAATGCTGCAGAGCAAAAAAGAAAAAAAGGGTATTATAATATGAAGCAGTTTAAGAAACTTGAAATTAACATTTTTCTATCTCAGCAGGTATTTAGAGAGTAAATGGTTTATCAGGTAGCTACAATATCTCACAGATCACTTGGGACCTTCTGTGATATATAGTAGAACTTACGACGTCAAACTGAACACTTGCAGAACTAAGAGAGAGGAGACTGAAAGTACAACAATCGTTACTGAAAATACGCTTTGCAGATGTATCGAATATTAGGACAATGGTTGGTTTGGCTAACTGTTCGATGAAGTCATCTACACAATTAAAGTTACCTAAAAAGGATTATTAAAATAAAATTTTAAACGCTATTTATGATATAATTAAATCACTACCTGCAAGTAACCAACAACCATAATAATAATTTTACTAAATAACAAAAAAAATAATAATAATAAAATAAATTAGTTTATACCACCATTAAACTATCAACAAGAAATAAAAACGCTAATAACAATTTATTGTACCACCTGTTAGAAATTACTTTATTTTTATTTTACTCCTATTTTTTAAATCGTTTAAATTGCTCAAAAGCATGAAACATTAAAGAATCTATGGTATAAAAGTAATTGCTTTAAAATATAATAGCAAAGAAAACGTATTAAAACATATAAATCAGTATTATTTATTATTGATATTGCATACAACACTTGCCATATTAAACAATTTGTAACTTTAGTAAAGTGTAACCAAACACCAAAATAGTAACAAGTTTACAACTAAAAACATGCGATTTTAGCATCAATAATGTAAAAGTTTGTTGAGCTTGTAATAAAAATTTAAAAATAAAAACACTTGTTGCCAAAACAAAATGTATAATAAATATTGTAAAATAAATAAAAACTAAATTCGGAATTAAAAAGTGTTGAACACAAAAAATATGTAATAAATATACCATGAAGCGTATAAACTTGTCTGAAAACAAAATATTGTGTTGTGTGGTGTCAATAAATTCTGAAGCCTAAAAGTATGCTAAAGTTCAGCTTGTTGAAAAACCAATAAACAAAACAGTTTGAAAAGTATTGAACTTAAAACTTTTTAATTACACAAAATCAAATTTGAATCTTAGGTTTTTGTATAAAAAATAAAGTAACTACAAATATACCAAAAACAAGTTCTATTAATAAATTTAAAATTTCTATCAACTAAACAGAAATAAACAAAAAAATTAATTATTAAACGGAAGAAATCCGCTTTGCCATAGCCAGGAATCAAATAAATTAAATAAATCGTAAATTAATAAATCGTTTTATTACTTATTTTTTTTTGTTTTTGTAGGATTAATAATTCTTGTTTTTGTAGTTGGCTACGCTTGGAACTTTATAACGGGTCCGCCATCTAACTTTTTTTTTCAACTAGTGCTTTTTTCGTGAATGGTAACACTTAGCTCATGTCTGATTTGTCAGATAATTAGTTCTATCCTTCCGCTGAACGAATATGGTTGCGTGTACGCTTGAACAACGCTGGAAAATATTGCGACATTAAGATGCCAATTTTGCTAAAAAAAAATTATCTTTTCAGACGAGGCTCATTTTGATCTTGGAGGGTATGTAAACAATCTAAATTGTCGCATTTGGGGCACAGAAAACCCACACGCTTACATTGAAAAGCCGGTGCACCCAAAACGAGTCACTGTTTGGTGCGGATTTTGGTCCAGAGACATAATTGGGCCATGTTTCTTCGAAAATGAGGAGTGGCCGTTACAGTCAATAGCGATCGTTATCGGGCCATGTTGAAGGAATTTGTGTTCACAAAAATTGAAGAGGAGGATATTGGCAACATTTGGTTTCAACAGGACGGCGCTACGTACCACACAGCCGAAGCTACACTGTTTTTTTTATAGCAGTTTTTTTTTAAGTTTTGAAAATTATTTTTTTTTTACCAAAAATTATTTTCTTGTTTATAGATTCCGTTTTTTATACCCATTACCAGAGGCGAAAGAGGATAATATCTTATCAAAAATTAAGTCACTGCAATAATTCCAAAATAATTTTATAAATAAAGAGTATAGGTACCATATTACATTATAAATTAACAATATTAAAACTAAGCCAATTACAAACTCCCTAAATATCGATCTTAATGTGGTCTATATAAAACTTTTAAAATGGCATTTAATATTAAAAGAATTAAGTGTTTAAAAGAATTCTATATTTTTTCCCTTCAATGTATGAATGGCAAATATTTGATATTCCATTTAATCTTCTGCCATCAGTATAATCTTCACTTTCAGACATGTCTCATGCATTTCTTTGATTTTCATTAGTTTACGTAACACTCTATTAACAACAATGTAAATCAATTGATATATTCCAGTGTTATACTGTTTTCACCTCCCATACTAAATAATTTTCCAATCATCATAGATAATCTTTTCGACACATCTCTTTAAACTCATAGAATATTTTACAAATGTATGTGTATGTTTTTTATTTCTTTTTATTACTATTATTTTACACCATACATATATAGATTTTCTAATATTGATGTACATTCAACTCCCCTACAAACATTTTATAGTACGCAAGCCTCTGATAAATCAATTTAATAAATTAAGCGAATGAAATATTAATTTTTCATACTTAAAAAAATCGGAGTAAAAAAAAATTCTTCTTCCTAGCTGTGTAGAAGTGTATTTCTAAGACTAAGTATGTCCTAACAAAATAACACAAAAAAGATGAAATTCTCAGTATAGGGTGAATTTAAGTTTCGGCTATAAAATAATTTTTGTAACTAATGAGCGATTAGATATCACTGATAGTTTCTTGAGAAAGTTTTTAGTTAGATTTAACCGACCAAATATTTTAACAGCTTCAAGGCGCAGATAAAATACATCCTACCGTTAAAGAATTTGAGATCCTGAAATATGCACATATTTACGATATGGCTTCAACAGTACTATTTAAATGATATACAAGCGCCGCTGTGCTTGAACTTGTTAAACAGAAATTTAGCAATTTCATCATATCATTAAAAAGTTTTACCAATTGATCGCCTCGACTTTGTGTTTTGAAAACATCGATTTTGTTCTCTGGAGCAATAACATACTCTAATTAGCCAAATTTCGGAAAGCTATTGCTAATCATTAAAAATAGAACCGACCAAAAAACTACCCTTTACTTTAAAAATATTGGGCAAAGGTTTGAAGATACGTTGGCCTTTCTCGCAGTACTCCAATTTACATGACAGCTATGTTGAAAGCGAGAAAAAGTTTTTAGCAGCAAGAAGATCAGACAATTAAATTCCAAATTGATATATTTTACTTTTTTACTTTCTTCCTGCAGTAGACGCACTGGAGCTTTTAAAAAGGCAAGAAAAACTTTTTGTATATTTGAAAAGGTAATGTTGTCTATGAAAAGCAGAACGAATGAGAAAATGTAGTGACCACATGCTAAGCAGCCGCTTACGTGTTGTGATTCAAGTCTCACTAGAGCTTGGCATAAAAAAAGACATAATAAATGTGGAGTAGTTGTTTAAAAGGATAATAAATCAAATTCAGATGTCTGATTACAAAAATAACAACATCTGTTGTGTATAAGAACAGCAGATGGTTAAGGCACCTGTATAAGAAAGCAGGTAACTTATATTCCTAGATTTAACGGACTCTCGAGTAGTGAGGAAGAGCAATAGCATAATAACAGTATGTACAATCGTATCTGAGTTAATTAAAGGACCCGGTGTGATAAAACGAGAAATACTGCTCGAGTCTTGCAGAAGAAATAGCTTATTTGGATCTATATGGCAGCGCGGGTTAGGCTAGCACTTAGCGTTACAGAAAAAATATAGAAATAACAACTAAAAGTGCTCTATTTGGCTATGCCGAATCTCAAATACTCTTCGCCATCTATGTAAATCTAGTATGACGAAGTAACTCCAATCAAAAAGCAAATATTGGGGTGACAAAGAATTAACAAATAAGAAAAACTTATGTACTGCATATATATAATTTTACATAAAAATGTCATCGGCTCTTAATGGGTTATAAGCATTTTAAAAAAATGTTAGTATTTCCTTGAAGATCTCTTCGAAAGTTCTAAACGATACCCATATTGATATTTATAAAAATTTGAAAAGTTCAGCGGCCCGTACCTCAAAAAATATAGGCGAGCACCAATTTTTTACACTTGATGATTTTTTTCTAATTTTTTAATTCTCTATTACCCCATATATTTGTTTTTTTTTTATTGGAATAACTTTCAAACGATATGGAAAAATAAGAGGCAGGCGTTGTGTTTTGCCCGCTGCCTTGAAAAACATGGACCAATCTTGCTGATTTTCAATAGCGCCTCTTTCGACAGTACGTCTGATCGATTGGCGTATTTAAATTTTCCCTAGCTAATCTTGTACCTTGACAAACTTGATGTCAACACTAACACCGACAGACAGACGGACATCGCTCAATCGACTTCGCTATATATAAGGACTCAGAATATATATACTCTATGGGGGAAAGACAGGAAAAAGATACGCTTTCATTCTATGTTACATTTTTAAATTTTCTTTAAATACATATTAATTTAATGTAATTTACTTAAATATAATAAAAAGTTTTATTCCACATGTCAGGGAAAATAACAAAGCAACAAACTTTTTTACTAAACACAAAGAAAACTAAAATAAAAAAGAAATAGAAAAACGTATAAAAAAATTTTAGCCTGATGATTCTCATAAGTATTTAAATCAGGCCTCATTGCTATTATTCCGTGAATGAAAAATGCATGTTTTAAAGTTTTTCTTTGAAAGGTTGAGCTTCGACATACCTAGTTTACATTAACATAAAATTGCTAACAATTTTTCCGTAAAATAGTGCGGCTCATCATCAAGCAAATAAAAGCAAGCTTTTTTTTAAGTCGTTTTATACGGTGCCACTAACTAGTTGTCAAATTTTTCAAGCGGAATAACTAACGTTGCTAACACCAGCTCAAATTATTTCACAGTTGGGAAAAATTGTTGCCAAAAAAATTTCTTGAACAGAGTACAACTTCAGCATCGTTATTTATTTATTTATCTAGAACTAGTTTTTTTAATTGGGATTTTCATGGCATTTGCAAGTTTGTAACCTTTGTTTTTAAAATAAAACAATTAAGAGAGAGCTTCTTATCTCAAATAATGAAGCAAGCACTTCTTCAGCAATATGACTTTATTTCGTGTCTGTGCAAAAGTTACGAAAATTTGGCCAAATATAATAAAATTATGCACGTTACGTGGAGCCTTTAAAAGTTGCAAACAATTTTAAAAATGTAACCAAATGGCAACACTGATTCTCATTTTAATTTAACGAAACCCCTTTTTCAAATAGTTAGAATATTCCAAGTTTGTTGAAAAATTCTCAAGTTTTAAAATATTCGAAAAATTAACATTTGGAAAACTTTACAATTATAAAGCAGAAAAAAACGGTTGCATTAAAGTAACTTAAACAAAAAAAAAACATTTTTTAATTTTGATTAAACAAATAAGAAATGTTTAACACATAATTTATTTAAAACCTTCAACAGAGAAAAGAAGTTGTTGATAGTTTATTTTAATGCTGCAGAGCAAAAAAGAAAAAAAGGGTATTATAATATGAAGCAGTTTAAGAAACTTGAAATTAACATTTTTCTATCTCAGCAGGTATTTAGAGAGTAAATGGTTTATCAGGTAGCTACAATATCTCACAGATCACTTGGGACCTTCTGTGATATATAGTAGAACTTACGACGTCAAACTGAACACTTGCAGAACTAAGAGAGAGGAGACTGAAAGTACAACAATCGTTACTGAAAATACGCTTTGCAGATGTATCGAATATTAGGACAATGGTTGGTTTGGCTAACTGTTCGATGAAGTCATCTACACAATTAAAGTTACCTAAAAAGGATTATTAAAATAAAATTTTAAACGCTATTTATGATATAATTAAATCACTACCTGCAAGTAACCAACAACCATAATAATAATTTTACTAAATAACAAAAAAAATAATAATAATAAAATAAATTAGTTTATACCACCATTAAACTATCAACAAGAAATAAAAACGCTAATAACAATTTATTGTACCACCTGTTAGAAATTACTTTATTTTTATTTTACTCCTATTTTTTAAATCGTTTAAATTGCTCAAAAGCATGAAACATTAAAGAATCTATGGTATAAAAGTAATTGCTTTAAAATATAATAGCAAAGAAAACGTATTAAAACATATAAATCAGTATTATTTATTATTGATATTGCATACAACACTTGCCATATTAAACAATTTGTAACTTTAGTAAAGTGTAACCAAACACCAAAATAGTAACAAGTTTACAACTAAAAACATGCGATTTTAGCATCAATAATGTAAAAGTTTGTTGAGCTTGTAATAAAAATTTAAAAATAAAAACACTTGTTGCCAAAACAAAATGTATAATAAATATTGTAAAATAAATAAAAACTAAATTCGGAATTAAAAAGTGTTGAACACAAAAAATATGTAATAAATATACCATGAAGCGTATAAACTTGTCTGAAAACAAAATATTGTGTTGTGTGGTGTCAATAAATTCTGAAGCCTAAAAGTATGCTAAAGTTCAGCTTGTTGAAAAACCAATAAACAAAACAGTTTGAAAAGTATTGAACTTAAAACTTTTTAATTACACAAAATCAAATTTGAATCTTAGGTTTTTGTATAAAAAATAAAGTAACTACAAATATACCAAAAACAAGTTCTATTAATAAATTTAAAATTTCTATCAACTAAACAGAAATAAACAAAAAAATTAATTATTAAACGGAAGAAATCCGCTTTGCCATAGCCAGGAATCAAATAAATTAAATAAATCGTAAATTAATAAATCGTTTTATTACTTATTTTTTTTTGTTTTTGTAGGATTAATAATTCTTGTTTTTGTAGTTGGCTACGCTTGGAACTTTATAACGGGTCCGCCATCTAACTTTTTTTTTCAACTAGTGCTTTTTTCGTGAATGGTAACACTTAGCTCATGTCTGATTTGTCAGATAATTAGTTCTATCCTTCCGCTGAACGAATATGGTTGCGTGTACGCTTGAACAACGCTGGAAAATATTGCGACATTAAGATGCCAATTTTGCTAAAAAAAAATTATCTTTTCAGACGAGGCTCATTTTGATCTTGGAGGGTATGTAAACAATCTAAATTGTCGCATTTGGGGCACAGAAAACCCACACGCTTACATTGAAAAGCCGGTGCACCCAAAACGAGTCACTGTTTGGTGCGGATTTTGGTCCAGAGACATAATTGGGCCATGTTTCTTCGAAAATGAGGAGTGGCCGTTACAGTCAATAGCGATCGTTATCGGGCCATGTTGAAGGAATTTGTGTTCACAAAAATTGAAGAGGAGGATATTGGCAACATTTGGTTTCAACAGGACGGCGCTACGTACCACACAGCCGAAGCTACACTGTTTTTTTTATAGCAGTTTTTTTTTAAGTTTTGAAAATTATTTTTTTTTTACCAAAAATTATTTTCTTGTTTATAGATTCCGTTTTTTATACCCATTACCAGAGGCGAAAGAGGATAATATCTTATCAAAAATTAAGTCACTGCAATAATTCCAAAATAATTTTATAAATAAAGAGTATAGGTACCATATTACATTATAAATTAACAATATTAAAACTAAGCCAATTACAAACTCCCTAAATATCGATCTTAATGTGGTCTATATAAAACTTTTAAAATGGCATTTAATATTAAAAGAATTAAGTGTTTAAAAGAATTCTATATTTTTTCCCTTCAATGTATGAATGGCAAATATTTGATATTCCATTTAATCTTCTGCCATCAGTATAATCTTCACTTTCAGACATGTCTCATGCATTTCTTTGATTTTCATTAGTTTACGTAACACTCTATTAACAACAATGTAAATCAATTGATATATTCCAGTGTTATACTGTTTTCACCTCCCATACTAAATAATTTTCCAATCATCATAGATAATCTTTTCGACACATCTCTTTAAACTCATAGAATATTTTACAAATGTATGTGTATGTTTTTTATTTCTTTTTATTACTATTATTTTACACCATACATATATAGATTTTCTAATATTGATGTACATTCAACTCCCCTACAAACATTTTATAGTACGCAAGCCTCTGATAAATCAATTTAATAAATTAAGCGAATGAAATATTAATTTTTCATACTTAAAAAAATCGGAGTAAAAAAAAATTCTTCTTCCTAGCTGTGTAGAAGTGTATTTCTAAGACTAAGTATGTCCTAACAAAATAACACAAAAAAGATGAAATTCTCAGTATAGGGTGAATTTAAGTTTCGGCTATAAAATAATTTTTGTAACTAATGAGCGATTAGATATCACTGATAGTTTCTTGAGAAAGTTTTTAGTTAGATTTAACCGACCAAATATTTTAACAGCTTCAAGGCGCAGATAAAATACATCCTACCGTTAAAGAATTTGAGATCCTGAAATATGCACATATTTACGATATGGCTTCAACAGTACTATTTAAATGATATACAAGCGCCGCTGTGCTTGAACTTGTTAAACAGAAATTTAGCAATTTCATCATATCATTAAAAAGTTTTACCAATTGATCGCCTCGACTTTGTGTTTTGAAAACATCGATTTTGTTCTCTGGAGCAATAACATACTCTAATTAGCCAAATTTCGGAAAGCTATTGCTAATCATTAAAAATAGAACCGACCAAAAAACTACCCTTTACTTTAAAAATATTGGGCAAAGGTTTGAAGATACGTTGGCCTTTCTCGCAGTACTCCAATTTACATGACAGCTATGTTGAAAGCGAGAAAAAGTTTTTAGCAGCAAGAAGATCAGACAATTAAATTCCAAATTGATATATTTTACTTTTTTACTTTCTTCCTGCAGTAGACGCACTGGAGCTTTTAAAAAGGCAAGAAAAACTTTTTGTATATTTGAAAAGGTAATGTTGTCTATGAAAAGCAGAACGAATGAGAAAATGTAGTGACCACATGCTAAGCAGCCGCTTACGTGTTGTGATTCAAGTCTCACTAGAGCTTGGCATAAAAAAAGACATAATAAATGTGGAGTAGTTGTTTAAAAGGATAATAAATCAAATTCAGATGTCTGATTACAAAAATAACAACATCTGTTGTGTATAAGAACAGCAGATGGTTAAGGCACCTGTATAAGAAAGCAGGTAACTTATATTCCTAGATTTAACGGACTCTCGAGTAGTGAGGAAGAGCAATAGCATAATAACAGTATGTACAATCGTATCTGAGTTAATTAAAGGACCCGGTGTGATAAAACGAGAAATACTGCTCGAGTCTTGCAGAAGAAATAGCTTATTTGGATCTATATGGCAGCGCGGGTTAGGCTAGCACTTAGCGTTACAGAAAAAATATAGAAATAACAACTAAAAGTGCTCTATTTGGCTATGCCGAATCTCAAATACTCTTCGCCATCTATGTAAATCTAGTATGACGAAGTAACTCCAATCAAAAAGCAAATATTGGGGTGACAAAGAATTAACAAATAAGAAAAACTTATGTACTGCATATATATAATTTTACATAAAAATGTCATCGGCTCTTAATGGGTTATAAGCATTTTAAAAAAATGTTAGTATTTCCTTGAAGATCTCTTCGAAAGTTCTAAACGATACCCATATTGATATTTATAAAAATTTGAAAAGTTCAGCGGCCCGTACCTCAAAAAATATAGGCGAGCACCAATTTTTTACACTTGATGATTTTTTTCTAATTTTTTAATTCTCTATTACCCCATATATTTGTTTTTTTTTTATTGGAATAACTTTCAAACGATATGGAAAAATAAGAGGCAGGCGTTGTGTTTTGCCCGCTGCCTTGAAAAACATGGACCAATCTTGCTGATTTTCAATAGCGCCTCTTTCGACAGTACGTCTGATCGATTGGCGTATTTAAATTTTCCCTAGCTAATCTTGTACCTTGACAAACTTGATGTCAACACTAACACCGACAGACAGACGGACATCGCTCAATCGACTTCGCTATATATAAGGACTCAGAATATATATACTCTATGGGGTCGAAAATGGATATTGTAGAAGTTACACATGGTGTGGTGAAGGGTATAAAAATTGACACTTATTAGAGGAAATAAAGCTTAACAATAATTTTGTTTTCTTATATTATGGACTCTATAGGGTAGATGAAAGTACAGCATAAAAACGAATCTAAAGGTGAAGTTATAAAAATTGACACTTATTAGAGGAAATAAAGCTTAACAATAATTTTGTTTTCTTATATTATGGACTCTATAGGGTAGATGAAAGTACAGCATAAAAACAAATCTAAAGGTCAAATATCTAACCAAAAAAGCATAACCACTTATATTACTAACGTTTATTCAATCTTTCTTAATACGTAATGATTCGTTCTGAATTCGTAATGAGAATGACGTTTTAATATAAATGTGATATATTTCCTTTTATATAAAGTAGATAATAAATAATAATACAATAACAATAAATAATTAAGTAGGAAAAAAATTTTTTTTTGTAATTTAGTGGTTATTTCTTTTTGGTCAAATATTTTTTCTTGAATAAGAGTCTTTACGTAGTTTCGCATCATCTTCTAGTTATATTGGCCATAATAATTTCCTCAAAGTTCATGGTATTCCGATGAAGGGTGTATGTTTAAAGAAACGCGATATTCAAGTCTATCAAAATTTAAATTTCTAAAAATAATTTGTGAACTTGCTTCCTTATCTTAGGCTAGGTAAGGGCTACTTATATTTTGTTTTTGTCAGCATACTCTATTCTGTTTGATTGAATAATATATAAGAAACTTCGAAATCCTTAACCTAACAATGATAATTTAATAGGTCAAATGCTAGACAAAAAAAAAAAAAAACAGATATTAGTCTTTGTCATTTTTGTATGTTTTATGATTTCAGATTTTACCAATAGCAGGTTATGGTCTTTGTTTGGTTTCGCATTTTTTTACCATCGGCTGTACTGACGATTCAAAGAATTTTATTTTGGCAATTTTGAGTTCTTTCTGAACTAAAAACAAAAGCAGTGATGCAAAATACATTAAGTAGTACTTAAGAGTAGAAGTTTGCAGTCTAGAGAGAGTGTAAAGTTTCCGTCAATACGCTGGTTTCTTTCATATGCATCAGCTTTCCTGTCAAAATGTATACCACGTACTAAGCTTTCCAGTATTGCGTTCTTTATTTGAATACAAAAGCAAGATTCTCTGTATATGTTAAACGTTATATGAGTATATTTTTTAATTTATTAATTAAGAAAAATGGAAAGCAGGTAAGTTAATTTTTTTAATTAGTGTTCAAATAATTTTTTATTCAGAGATTTAAAACAAATATGCAGAAAAAATAAACTAGCAATAAAACAACTGTTCGAAAATTTTTAGAACTGATGATACTGCACGAATTTACTTCTTAACTGCATTGCATTTCTGGTAGCTCCAATCAGCGAAAACTCTAAGTGCACCACTTAATTTCATTATAAGTGCTATAGCTGCCATATGCATAGATATGTTTAAATTGTCAATACTAAAGTCCATTTTAAATAATTTTAATTAAAAAAGAACACATAAAACATTTTTTGTTTGATATCAGATTTTAATATGAGCTTGTCTTAATTCTGTCAAACTTGCTGTCTTAAGCTGGTAACGCCTTAACAATTTCAACCAAAAAGCAGTTGTGTTTCATAATAGTAAAAAAGATTTTGGTTGTATGAAAGTTGAGTTATCTTTTAGATGAACAATCTGAGTTCAGTAGTAAACCATAGTAGGCGTATTAATTTTGATTACATGTTTATCAGCTGATTTAAGTGAACTACTATTTAGTAAAAAAAAACAACTTGTTTTTCGAATAGAAGTACTAAAAGAGAACATAAAAAAATATCTGCTTTATTAACAGGAATGAAAGATTGTTATGAAATTTTTCATATTTTAGAATATCATTTTTAACTGTATAAATTTAAAAACAAAAAAGTTATCAATATTAATCATTGATCTAAGTTAATCCTTATATGCAAAATTAATATACACTATGTTCTTGCACACAGCTTAACGTCAAACATTGCGGAGAACAAACAACCACTAACCATTTAAGGTCCACTGCTTAAGTGCATAAAAAATTAATTATCAATTTTCGAGGTTATTTATAAATCTATCACTTATGTCAAGGCATGCTTTTGAAAAGTTTACGCTTAAAGAACATTTTATGAATACCACAGCAGCACAAAAAACAACATGAAGAAGAAGAAAAAAAAAACCGTGGAATAGAAGAATAAACGTCTAAAACAAGATAATAAAAATATACTCACTTGCATAAAATATCTAATAAAATACAACAATCACTTAAAAAGCCCTTAAAGAGAAACTTTTAGATTTCCAAGAAAGTAGAAATAAAAAAAGAGAAGAAAACATCAACAAATTGGAAAAAATTTATACAAGTGAAAATAAGGCATGAAGCCAAATGTTATTAGAGAAAAAACAAAAAAAAAAAAAAATACTGAATATTATAAGTATAATAGAATATATTGTAAAATGACTCTGTGGTTATCGATAGAAGCGAGTGATTATTACGTTTGGCTTGCGACAGACAACAAAAACTAACTATAGATTGGA
Organism: Gymnosoma rotundatum; assembly: GCA_916610165.2. Lineage (NCBI taxonomy): Eukaryota > Metazoa > Arthropoda > Insecta > Diptera > Tachinidae > Gymnosoma > Gymnosoma rotundatum. The sequence continues at coordinate 139,337,275 of OU744336.1, read as the reverse complement.
GGTCTGGAGGACAGATACTCGTAATAGACAGACGGATACACACAATGATTTTGATATAAAACATATGGTTGGTTAAAAATGAAGGCCCCATTAACACAGACACATTGCAATTTGGTTAATAAATTAAAATAGATGTGTGTTATAAACAATTGTATGTTTAGTTCAAAGTGATGACAACGTTGCACAGTGCAATAGAAAGTTTATACTGAAAAAAATGTTTAAGTGATGTAAAACATTATATATACACATAGACAAATTTAAAGTAATAAGTATGAGTTGTGGGTTACCTTTTATGACATCAGTATCAATTTTATCATTTTCGATATAAAATTGTTATACTAATAATTAAAAGTACTTATAATTAAATTACTCCTAATAATAATTTAATTTATAATTCGTGTGACTAATCTGTATTTTCGGAAGCGTATTCATTCAGTACGTGTAAGTATTGTTGATGATAAACCCTCTAAAATTAAAATTTAAGACATTTAATAATAATAAATAAAAGAAATTTTTCGTTGTACAAAAATAATTAGAAATTTGCCATTTTATGAAATCAGAATAAAAATGAAAACTAATTGTGAATAATTACCATAGACCTCATTTAACCAACCACTGGAATTTTCCAGGTTACTAAACATCCCAGGATAATTTATAAACCAACTAATTGAGTTGACAGTGGCAACTTGGGAAAGACTTATAGAATCTTATATACCCCACACCATCTATGTAAATCAAGTTTAGTGAAGTAACTCCAATCAAAAAAGCAAATATTGGGGTAACAGAGAATTAAAAGTACTGTTCCAAAAGACATGAAAAATTAGAGGTAGGCGTGGTGTTTTACTTGCTGCCTCAAAGGGCAATGACCGATCATGCTGATTTCCAATAGCACCTCTTTGGACTCTATATCTGATCGATTGACATTTTTTGTTTGTGAACACTAACACGGACGGACATTGCCCAATCGACTTTGCTATGCACAAGAAGTCAGAATATATATACTTTATGGGGTCGGAAATGGATATTGTAGAAAATCCACACGGAGTGACAAACTTATATATATCCTTTTTCCATTTTTTGTGGTGAAGGGTATACAAATATCATTTTCATCTATACATATAATAAAACTGTATCATGATCATTTCTGTAAATAAAAATCAATATGGAATACAAAACACCTATTTTTGGAATTTTTGTCTCCATGTCTGTGTCCGCACCATGTATACGCTGCTGGATGCATTTAAATAAAATTTTATAATATGACATTTATATTAATATTTAATGGTTCAAATATAGAATAATTTTTTCGTTAAAATATGTCATGACACGCTGATGAAGTTGTAGATACTGCTAGTTGTTAATTTCATCGTTAAATGATTACTCATTTATTCAAACTGCTTGTTTTCAACTACAAACAGTATTTTACAAAATGTGCGCCAGCCGCAAGTCGTCTGAAATACACGTCACAATAAGTTCCTGTAGGAAAAAGCCTATCAATGGAAATGGTTATTCTGATGAACAACTTTTATAAAAATGCGCAAAAATTCTATCATTATCAAAATATTTAAATTATAAATCCAAGTCCTTACTTTCTCCTTGTAAATGGATTATGACAAAACGTTTGAATTACCCCGCACAGAATTGGTAAAAGAACAGGGGATATTATATCAAGCATTGACTATGTTATCTATTAATTTATTATAACCTTCACCACAAAAAGTGGAAAAAGGGTATGTTTAATTAAGTTGGTCCTTCCGTTTGTAATTTCTACAATATACATTTCCGACCCCTTAAAGTATATCTATTCAGAGTTCTTATGCATAGTGAAGTCGATTAAACGATGTCCGTCTGTCCGCCCGTGTTGGTGTTAGAATCAAGAGCGGGCAAAACGCCACACCTGCCATTATACTAGCCGGGACAACCACCCTAAGCAAAACTAAAAATTTTCGTTTCTTATTTTGTAAAAAGAAAAAACAGAATTTGTACATGTGTTTATAGATACATATGGAGAAGGTATGCCGAATATAGCAATCTTACTTGTTTTTGTGTAAGTCTTCATTATAATTATATTTTTAATATAATTTAGATGCAAAGTCTTCTATGAAATTATCTGCACTCTTCAACTAGCCTCTACCTTAAATGTCGAACATCTGCATAAATGCTAGATGCCACCACCTTGGTGGCATCTTTTTTCCGATGGTTTGGATTTGGGTAAATTGCGAAAAAGTACTGGGGAAAAACACATCTTAAAGAAGGCTTAGAAATTACTTAAGTTTGTTTTTTGTTTATTAAGATATGGTTGGGCCCCAAATGGGAGCAGAAAAGAGTCAAGATCAAAATACGCAAAAGGGCAACTAAGAAAAAATTAAGCGCAAGCAATGTTACTTATATACCCCACTACGTGCAAGAAGTGGGAGTTGAAACTGCATACAAAATGTCTTAAAAATACTTCCCCTCAGTAAATTAAATCGTTTTTATATCTTCATACGTGCATACGTATCCCGCCAAGGAAACTATAAATACCACCGAATCCAAAGCTTGGAATTTTCAAACTTTTTATACAAATCGGCCAACAGCAAACTGGTGCGGCAAAAAATTAAGAACTTTATTCAATATTATTTGAAGAGATACCTTCACATCCTACGAAATTGAATTCTGCTGTGATAAATGCAGAATAAGGATTTCTAGGATACTAATAATATATATTCGAAGGCTAAGAAAATCAACTAATAATGTATGTTTTTGTTTGGTTTTGTAAAAGTGTTTTACTCTTTTACATCTTTTATTAACAGTTTAAAAATTGTTAGCTTAAACTTTGTGTACAATTAAAACCACTGTGCCTAAACACTTTATTAGGTGCATTTGCATTTTATATTCCTCAGCGTATGCATTTGTATGCATAAATGTGTGTTGGGCAATTCTTTTGGTGCTTTGAAACACAGACAAAGCCCATTGAATGCATATTACTGTTTTGGACTCAGCTGTTTAAAGTTATTTCGTTGCATTCATTCAGTGGGACACGTTGTTTATATTTGCTTGGAAAATAATTACGGATTTTTGTTTAGTTTATTTGTCATTTTTATTTGGTTCGCTTTAGTTTCTTCCATTTATTTTATTTTCCTACAATTTTCCAGCCAGATTAACATGATTATTTAAAAAGAAGAAACAATGAAAGGGTGTGACACACGCAAAGTATTTTGTTCGAGTATTTCAAGCGCGCCGTTACGGAAGTATTTTAACGCAATTTAACTTGTCGACACATATTTTGTTTTTTGTTCGATGGCATAGTATTGCTTTTATATTCTCCAAACGTATAGAACAACAACTAAGCAGTGTTAGTATACAAACGCGCCAAAATAATTTCAATTAAAAGTATATTTTGTTTGTGTTATCACTGTACTAAAAAGCTTGAAATATTTAAGTAATTTTTTTAATGCAATTGTAGCTAATTAAGTTGTAAAATTAGTTTAAATTTGAATCTATAGTTTAAATGAGTGAAGCAAAAATAATATTATCAGTTACCAAAAAATTATAAAAATACGAATCAAATAATTAAATAAAATATAAAACTAAAATAAAAAAAACATAACAAAACAAAATAAATTCAAAAAACGAACTGTTTTTCAAATCGATCGATTTCAATCACATACCTGAATAAATAAGTTTACGTTAAAAATTCAATTTAAAAAAGGAAAAATCAAACTGCGAAATAATTACAAGATTTAACAAGACGAGGTCATGATTTAATGTAAACATTTCGTTTTTTAAACAATGATTATCGATGAAATTAATCTTTAAAACAATTTTTATTGCGTTCTGATATTTATTTTCATTATTTAATGGAATCAAAATTGATTGACTGAAACAAAGTGCTTAAAATTTTTATACATACATGAATTCATAAAAATTTATTGAAAAGAAAAAAAAATAATCATTTAAATAAATTAATTAAAATATCATTGAATGAAAAATCTCATTTGGAATACAAAAAATGAAAAAACAAGAAACATGTAATATAAAATAAATTTCCTTTGTGCAAAAATCCCTATTTTTTTCGATTGCTTTTTTATAATATTTAAACGTTTTTTATGGGGACTGAATGTTCGTTGTTATTAACTGGAATGTGTGTATTTGCATGTTCGTAGACAAAAATAAAAATATAAAAAGCAAAGGTAATTAGCGGTCAAATAATTGAAATCTAAGCGTAAGTGCAGTTAACGGGGTTTTAAGAACCATTTTGTGGATATTTTCTCCATAAAACTTGTTTAAACTTATTTCGCACTACTACCCGAACTCGTTGAGATTAATCGCATTGTGAAAGCTGACATCATCAGCGTAACTGGAGACTTTTCTGTTGGGAGTTACAGCCCAAAAACGAAAAGAAAAATTGTGTCATGTATAAGAAATCGCATAAATAATAAAATGTTATGAAGGGGGTCAAATTTGTTTTGGTGACGTATTCGCCTTACCCAGACAATCATTCCTATGCCAGTGGCCGATTTAGTTTAGTTGTTAAAAAAAATTATTTTAAATGTTCTTTCCGGTCGAAATTCTTTTAATTCAATTTTTTGCACTTACTATTTTTAGTTCAAAAAGGTTAATATAAAAAGATTTTCGTGACATTTAACTCAACTTGCTATCGAACGTAAAGAGTTGATTCTTCTATAAGTCAAGTGCAGATATTATATAAGAATAAAAATTGAAATTAACTCGCGCCAACCACTCGGTTAAGACATAATTTATGCTTGAAGTTACAAAAGTTTAAGAATTTGCGGAAATACAGGCCATCAAAAATACCTATAAAATAAGGACCTACGTAAACAGTATTATTTAGAAAAAAGCTTCTGTTTTTGTATTCGTGTGGACACGAAATGGTTAGCGCAAAAATAATTTAGCTTTCGTCTTTAGGACCCAAAAGATTATGTTCACAAAGTTTGAACTAAATCCAAAATTAAATAAATTCTTCAATTAAAAGAGACAAAATAAAAAGAAATGTAATAACAGAATTAACATATTGTAGTTTATTTCAAATTAAAAGGTATAGAGTATAAATCTGGTTTATGACGCAGTTTTAAGCTACTAAAATGGATATTAAATAATAAAATAAATTTCAAATAATTATATTCGATAAAATATAAAATCGTAATATTTGGTTTAAAGTAAAAAATCTATAGACGACTATTGATCTAAAGTCTGTCGATTGTTATGTACGAAAAATTTATAAACGACTTAAATTAGTGCAATTGATTAGTTAGTCAGAATTATCTGTTTGGTGAGATTTCAAAGTGGTATATAAATAGAAAACCCCTATAAGAGTTACTTTGGCAACTAAGTTAATGTATTCTTGATGCAAGTTTTTATAAGCAATTACTGCCTATAAAAACTTTTGTTTCTTATGAAAAAACATATGTATGTAAGAAATTTGTTTCCTATAAAAGTGTGTTTATCAAATAATGCATAAATATGTATATTTCTGGGAGAAAATTTAAACCTACTAATTTCTAAAGATGAATTCATTGCGACATTCAGTGCGACATAAATTCCATGCACAATATATCAGTGGACAATTTGACATGCCACCCTTGGTTAACAGGCACTTTTAAATCGAATATTTATTTATTAAAAAAATACTATTATTAGCCTTCCTCAAAAATCTAACGTTTACTGCTAACAATATTACCCAGAAAAAAATATTGTATGTCATTCTTAGAGAACGGCATCTTATTTACATCCAAAAATAAAATATTTTTTCAAATAACATGTTGAACTACTTCTAAGATTTACATTTTTCCTTGCATGACTACAAGAATTTTAAACAAAACTTTAGTTTAGATCTTTCATAGCAATACAAAATGATTAAAACTTCAGTATGAAGTTGGCGTTCTCGCTTTAAAGTTACAAAACATTATTATTATTAACGACTCGAAATCAATTTTGACTTAAGTTAATTTATTTTAATTTCTAAGATCCTTTTTCGGACGTTTTCCAAAGAAAAATTAGATGCCAGAATGTAATGCTGCACTTTCTGCACTTTCATCAGCATTCTTCGCATCTATCTAAAGTAAAAATAGTGCAAAAATCAAAAATTTTTTTGAAAGGGAGAAATCCGAAACACATAAAAACGTTAATACTAAATCCATAAACGAATTAAAGGACGAATTTAAGGACTTGTTTTGTTTTACAACTTTATTTTATAGTTCTTCTATAAGAACAATTTTAGGAAGTTACGGATTAAAATAAGGCCTTTGTGGCAATATCTCCAAAATTTTTAGTAGACCATAACACAATTTTAATTGTAGTCATAACAAACAGCTTGTCTTAAATTACCCCAAGTTTCTTAATATATTATTTCGTTAGTGTATTACAAAAACTACCAATTTATTTTAAAAACAACTTGATGTTGTAACGTTCTTATCAAAAAATTCAAATTTTTAATACGAGTGCACGTTTTCTAAAGAAATTTGATTTTATTATAGCCCCTTCTCTTATTTTGTTCTTAATGGTACAATTTTAATTTATTTGTTATATAGAACGTATGGTAAGAGATCGAATTTAAAATCGTTTAAGTCTAATTTAAGAGATGATTTAAAGTTAGCAAAAAATAAATATTCTGAAAACTACATGTAACTAATTAAAAAATAATTATCATCACAGAAACTTTTTAGCATTTAGAAACCGATTTAAAAGTAGTACAATTTTGTTAAAAACGAACAACATACCTTCAATGACAAGCCAATGTAAAATTCATAGGTTTTTCACTCGAATTTGCACCACTTCGTTCGTATAGATGAGTTGTTTTAATTACATCTTTTTCCTCACTTTTTTTACTGGGTAGCAAAATATTTTCTTGTAGTCTTTGCTGATGTTTAATTAATGTAGACCTTCCATTAGTTAATTGCATTTTTTGAAAAGATTTTTAGAAAAATTTTTTGAAAAAATTAGTATTACGACACAAAGCCACTATCAATTATTAACTCAAACAGTAAAAACTTTTTTATTTAATATCTCATATATATAATAAATCTCTTTATAAGTTTGTTTATTTGTTTGTTGGAGCGCTAAACGAACCGTTTACAATAATAATTTGATTCTAACTTAGTTCATTTGTAGCTGCTTTTAATTTGTATGAAGGGACTTATAATTGCTTTACTATATATAACAGATGTAAGCGTCTGTATGCGCTTACATTTAAACTGCTAACAGAAAGTATGCGCTAAAAACTATAATTTTGACATAAAGAAGAAGGGAGAGGACAAACGTTCAATATCAGATACCTGAAGTAAAATCCTGTCTTGAAATATTAATTACACGTGAAGTAAATTGTGCGACTTACCAAATCAATTTTAATAAACTCATTTTGGTGTGCGGAGTAACTGAATAAAATTCCTTTAAAATTTAATTAAATGAAAGAACTAATCGAGTAATAAAAAGACCAAAAAATTAATGATCTAATATAAATTTAAAAAATTTCTCATATTAAAAAAGCGTAATCAGTGTTACCGCTATAAATTTTTGAAAAGTCGCACAAAAGGTCGTTTTATAAAAATAAAGGCGCACACAAAAGTCGTTTGAGAAAAAAAAAGTTGCACATCTTTTTTTTTTAGCGTTTTTATTAGAAAAAATTATAATAAAAGGAAACAAAACACAATTGATGCTAAACAAAAAGCTCCTTGTAGAATCCATTTTGTCATATATCATAAGGTGTACAATTGCATTATACATATAAACATGTTTTCATGTATACTGAACGACTTTACTGAAGTTTAGTAAATTTGGTTGTCTTATGCTGCCAATTTCAAAGGAGTAGGATTTCTATTAAAAACCCAGCCAAAAAAGTTTAAGTTAGAAACTTTCTGGATAAATTTTAACATTTGCAACTGAAGCCCCGTGAGCGTTTTACACCATTTTCAATAGTTTCATCTTGGCGCCATATTAAATACTTTGTAGTGAATGTTCAAACTTTTTTCTTAATATATGTACGTGTTTACATGAATACTATTTTTGTAAAATTTCATTTCTATTTTTAAAAAGAAGTTCTTCACAGGATTGCAGTCTTTCATATACATATTTGTCTTATAAATTAAAAGCTGACAGCATTGAGTTGCTTGTTTTTACTTTTAATTTATTAGTTAATTTATTTTTAAGGAACGCAAATTTCGAAAAAAATCTTTCTATACGAGCACTGCTATGAGGTAGAGTTAATACATGTACAGCCAGTTGTGAAATTAAGAAAAATTGGTTCGTCTAGCGAATTTTGTAAAATACTAATTTTATGAAAAAATTTTTCGAAATTTTTTTAATTTAAAAAAGTATTCACAATGTTTATTACCTGCTTTACTTTCTAATAATTTATACTTGCTTATGAAGTCTTTAAGCTTACTTTTAACAAAACTAAATTCTAAAACGAAATTATTGTAGTAAACGTCTTCATAAGTGGTAAAAAACATCTTGTTTCAAGTATCTTAAAATATTAAGCTTCTAATCATTAAAATTTATCCTTTTCAATATTTCATTAAAAAGCCTTTGATTAAAATTTATGATATGTAGATGCAATCTATATTTATAAATACATTTTTTACAACCTAAATATTGATTGCATCATATCATCAGCCACAAAAATTTCAAACTTGAAGTTAGTATATGTATGTATATTCTAGGTATATATGTGACAGTAAATTTTATCTTTCATCAATCTTGTTCAATGCTTTTTCACATTTTTCTTTAAATTGAGCTTGAATGAAATAATAGTGTCCACTGTTCAATTATTCTTTTTGCAACTGACTCAAACGAAAGCCACCTTTTAAATGAAATAACAAAAGTTGCAAAAGTAGGTGACACATAAAAGTTTTACAAAAAGTCGCAAGCCGTTAAAAAAGGGTAAAAATGCGACTTAGTCGGGCGAACGGTAATACTGAGCGTAATAATAATTTCGAACATGCAAATGTAATCTCACAGATATGATGAATGCACCTGATTTTTTCGAAATTACTCTTTCGGTTACAAAATATTGTTTTCATTTCTTGAGAGTTTAGAACCATATAAAAAAGGCTTTAAAAATTTAACCCGGGCAATGCCGGTTACAACAAGCTAATTCATAACAGTTCCTAATACGCTTTACACTGATAGGCAATTTTTTTCACTTAAAAATATTCAAGATAAAAAGAAAACGAAAATGTATTTAAAAATACATTAAACTGAAATGGGAAAGTATAAAGAGTAATTTGCAACAACAAAACCGGTACATTTTTTAAACAAGCAAACATATAGGAAGTATGTTTTAGAAGTTCACCAAGAAATATACGCATAATAAATAAGAATTTTAACGCATGGGCCTAATATCCATGGGGCTTGGTTTGACACTCATACATATATACTGAGCGAAAAAAGACATGCAAAAGAAGTAGATAATACATAGGTTTTACTTTGAACGAACTGGTTGAATTTAGGGGAAAGCGCATGATTTCATCATTAGCTTGTTATTGGCGATCATGGGTTCATATTAACAAAACGGCTTTCGATTTCAATTAATGCTTAAACTAGTGAAAATTCAATGATTAAGATACATTTTTTCATGAACCATTTTACAATTTCGTAGAATAAATGCAGACAACTTAACTTTACTTCATTTTATTTATGCTTGTTATGTATAAATAAAAGGGGTTTAAAGAAAACCTGCGAAAAAGCTTGTTAAATTCAAATGAAAATTGATAAGCTTTCAGTACCAAAAAATTGCTCACCCGAAATGCAATAGCTCACTTACAAAGTCATTGTTGCTTGCTTATCACCATACACGAAATAATCGAGTGATTTTGAATCGCATGACTTTGGAGGTCGATTTTCCAAAATTTTGTTATTTTCAAACAGGCATGTTCTGAATTCCACGTGAAATTTTCACTTTAAATTTTACAAAGCATTGTTGCTATAAAATTATTTTTTTACAAAAACAATGCCTTGAAAAATACAAAAGTGAAAATTTCGTGTGGATTTCAGAACATGCCTGAATAAATCTTATATCACATTGCAGGAACATCAGCTTTAACCAAAAATGAGCCTCACCGCTAATAACTTTTTGTAATACAATGATACGAGTAGTTTTATATTATAGTAGACATGGATAATTTAGCGCCATTGTTTAAGTGTCATGATTTAATAGAGTATACAGATTATAAACTAGCAGTGCCCACGAGTTCGTTTGCGTGTCATTTCTTATTTTTAACCGACTTCAAAAAAAGAAGGAGGTTATACAATTCGGCTGAATATTGCTTTTTGTTTTTATATTTGTGCCTCCAGAACTCAGTCATTTCTGATTCGATTTTAAAAATTGTTGGTAGTATGATAGATTATGCTTACAGATTGGTCCCGTTTTTTTAAAGTTCATAATCTCAAAAATTAAAGGGTGTCCCCATACAATATACATATTTTCTACGTATATTATAAATTGTAAAGGGCACTTCTGTAAAATTTAAAATAACTGCGCATTACTATAGCTCAAAAAAAAAATTATACAAAAATAAATCTAAAAATTAAAGGGTGTCCCATAATTGATGAAGATTTACTCATATGAGCCCATCTTTTGAACTGTTATAGACAAACGCTTGCAAATTGGACAGAATATCGATTGCTGTGTCCGTTACAGTAACAAGTATTAATATTATAGATTAAAGGGTGTGCCAATAGTTCATTAAATTTGATGTATATGGCCATACTTTTGATCAGTTGCTGACAGACGCTTGAAATATACAACGAACCTGTATTTCTAAGTCCGCTATAACAACAAGTATAAAATTTGGATTTGGACAGAACGCTGAAACTTAAAAGGAACCTGTATTGCTAAATCCGCTATATCAACGAGCTTATAATTTGAATTTAGAAATTAAAGAGTGTTCCATAATTGATGAAGATTTACTTATATGAGCCTATTTTTTGAACCGTTATAGACAAACACTTGTAAATTTGACGCAATATCGATTGCCATTATAGTAACAGCTGATAATATTTAAAATTACAAATTGTAGAATCCATTTTGTCATATATCATAAGGTGTACAATTGCATTATACATATAAACATGTTTTCATGTATACTGAACGACTTTACTGAAGTTTAGTAAATTTGGTTGTCTTATGCTGCCAATTTCAAAGGAGTAGGATTTCTATTAAAAACCCAGCCAAAAAAGTTTAAGTTAGAAACTTTCTGGATAAATTTTAACATTTGCAACTGAAGCCCCGTGAGCGTTTTACACCATTTTCAATAGTTTCATCTTGGCGCCATATTAAATACTTTGTAGTGAATGTTCAAACTTTTTTCTTAATATATGTACGTGTTTACATGAATACTATTTTTGTAAAATTTCATTTCTATTTTTAAAAAGAAGTTCTTCACAGGATTGCAGTCTTTCATATACATATTTGTCTTATAAATTAAAAGCTGACAGCATTGAGTTGCTTGTTTTTACTTTTAATTTATTAGTTAATTTATTTTTAAGGAACGCAAATTTCGAAAAAAATCTTTCTATACGAGCACTGCTATGAGGTAGAGTTAATACATGTACAGCCAGTTGTGAAATTAAGAAAAATTGGTTCGTCTAGCGAATTTTGTAAAATACTAATTTTATGAAAAAATTTTTCGAAATTTTTTTAATTTAAAAAAGTATTCACAATGTTTATTACCTGCTTTACTTTCTAATAATTTATACTTGCTTATGAAGTCTTTAAGCTTACTTTTAACAAAACTAAATTCTAAAACGAAATTATTGTAGTAAACGTCTTCATAAGTGGTAAAAAACATCTTGTTTCAAGTATCTTAAAATATTAAGCTTCTAATCATTAAAATTTATCCTTTTCAATATTTCATTAAAAAGCCTTTGATTAAAATTTATGATATGTAGATGCAATCTATATTTATAAATACATTTTTTACAACCTAAATATTGATTGCATCATATCATCAGCCACAAAAATTTCAAACTTGAAGTTAGTATATGTATGTATATTCTAGGTATATATGTGACAGTAAATTTTATCTTTCATCAATCTTGTTCAATGCTTTTTCACATTTTTCTTTAAATTGAGCTTGAATGAAATAATAGTGTCCACTGTTCAATTATTCTTTTTGCAACTGACTCAAACGAAAGCCACCTTTTAAATGAAATAACAAAAGTTGCAAAAGTAGGTGACACATAAAAGTTTTACAAAAAGTCGCAAGCCGTTAAAAAAGGGTAAAAATGCGACTTAGTCGGGCGAACGGTAATACTGAGCGTAATAATAATTTCGAACATGCAAATGTAATCTCACAGATATGATGAATGCACCTGATTTTTTCGAAATTACTCTTTCGGTTACAAAATATTGTTTTCATTTCTTGAGAGTTTAGAACCATATAAAAAAGGCTTTAAAAATTTAACCCGGGCAATGCCGGTTACAACAAGCTAATTCATAACAGTTCCTAATACGCTTTACACTGATAGGCAATTTTTTTCACTTAAAAATATTCAAGATAAAAAGAAAACGAAAATGTATTTAAAAATACATTAAACTGAAATGGGAAAGTATAAAGAGTAATTTGCAACAACAAAACCGGTACATTTTTTAAACAAGCAAACATATAGGAAGTATGTTTTAGAAGTTCACCAAGAAATATACGCATAATAAATAAGAATTTTAACGCATGGGCCTAATATCCATGGGGCTTGGTTTGACACTCATACATATATACTGAGCGAAAAAAGACATGCAAAAGAAGTAGATAATACATAGGTTTTACTTTGAACGAACTGGTTGAATTTAGGGGAAAGCGCATGATTTCATCATTAGCTTGTTATTGGCGATCATGGGTTCATATTAACAAAACGGCTTTCGATTTCAATTAATGCTTAAACTAGTGAAAATTCAATGATTAAGATACATTTTTTCATGAACCATTTTACAATTTCGTAGAATAAATGCAGACAACTTAACTTTACTTCATTTTATTTATGCTTGTTATGTATAAATAAAAGGGGTTTAAAGAAAACCTGCGAAAAAGCTTGTTAAATTCAAATGAAAATTGATAAGCTTTCAGTACCAAAAAATTGCTCACCCGAAATGCAATAGCTCACTTACAAAGTCATTGTTGCTTGCTTATCACCATACACGAAATAATCGAGTGATTTTGAATCGCATGACTTTGGAGGTCGATTTTCCAAAATTTTGTTATTTTCAAACAGGCATGTTCTGAATTCCACGTGAAATTTTCACTTTAAATTTTACAAAGCATTGTTGCTATAAAATTATTTTTTTACAAAAACAATGCCTTGAAAAATACAAAAGTGAAAATTTCGTGTGGATTTCAGAACATGCCTGAATAAATCTTATATCACATTGCAGGAACATCAGCTTTAACCAAAAATGAGCCTCACCGCTAATAACTTTTTGTAATACAATGATACGAGTAGTTTTATATTATAGTAGACATGGATAATTTAGCGCCATTGTTTAAGTGTCATGATTTAATAGAGTATACAGATTATAAACTAGCAGTGCCCACGAGTTCGTTTGCGTGTCATTTCTTATTTTTAACCGACTTCAAAAAAAGAAGGAGGTTATACAATTCGGCTGAATATTGCTTTTTGTTTTTATATTTGTGCCTCCAGAACTCAGTCATTTCTGATTCGATTTTAAAAATTGTTGGTAGTATGATAGATTATGCTTACAGATTGGTCCCGTTTTTTTAAAGTTCATAATCTCAAAAATTAAAGGGTGTCCCCATACAATATACATATTTTCTACGTATATTATAAATTGTAAAGGGCACTTCTGTAAAATTTAAAATAACTGCGCATTACTATAGCTCAAAAAAAAAATTATACAAAAATAAATCTAAAAATTAAAGGGTGTCCCATAATTGATGAAGATTTACTCATATGAGCCCATCTTTTGAACTGTTATAGACAAACGCTTGCAAATTGGACAGAATATCGATTGCTGTGTCCGTTACAGTAACAAGTATTAATATTATAGATTAAAGGGTGTGCCAATAGTTCATTAAATTTGATGTATATGGCCATACTTTTGATCAGTTGCTGACAGACGCTTGAAATATACAACGAACCTGTATTTCTAAGTCCGCTATAACAACAAGTATAAAATTTGGATTTGGACAGAACGCTGAAACTTAAAAGGAACCTGTATTGCTAAATCCGCTATATCAACGAGCTTATAATTTGAATTTAGAAATTAAAGAGTGTTCCATAATTGATGAAGATTTACTTATATGAGCCTATTTTTTGAACCGTTATAGACAAACACTTGTAAATTTGACGCAATATCGATTGCCATTATAGTAACAGCTGATAATATTTAAAATTACAAATTAAAGGGTGCACCAATAGTTCAATTGATTTGGTATATGGCCATACCCCTAAACAGTTGTAGGCAGACGATTGAAATTCACAAAGAACCTGTATTACTCCTCTATAACAACAAATATAAAATTTGGATTTGCAAATAAACGGGTGTCCCAGTAGTTGATATTATATGGTTTATGTGGCCGGACTTTTGAACCGTTATAGACAGACAGCTGAAATTTACAAGGGACATGTTTTGCTAAGTCCGCTATAACAAGAAGCTTATAATTTGAATTTAGAAATTAGAGGGTGTTCCCAAAATTAATGTAATTTGTTCTATATGGCCATATTTTTTGAACCATTGTATACAAACACCTTAATTTTAGACAGGATGTCCACAACTTTATTTGGTATAATAAGAATAATAAAAATGTTATATTTTAAATTAAATAGTTGATATACTCTGATGTAAATGGGCAAATTGTTGAACCGTTACAAACACAGAACGTAATTACTAAATCTACTACAACAGCAAGTATAAAATTTTAATTTGGAAATTAACGAGTGACCCTAGAGTTGCTGAAATTTGATGTATATTACCAAACTATTGAACGGTTGAAAAAGAATAAAGTTTGGAGATATAAGGGTGTCCCAATAGTAAATGTAACCTAATTTATGTGGCCATACACTTGAGCTGTTATAGGCAGACAGATGAAATCTGTTTTGAAGTCGGTTTTTTTCGCAAGAATTATTTAAGATTCAAATTAAGAGAAATCTATTTTCAAACATTTATATATTCTTAAATATTCTATTATGAATTTTAAATGACTTGTTGATTAAAATTTTATTTTAAAAGAAATACCTTACGCGGCATAAATAGAAAAACCAAAAATTATTGTTACACATAATTTTAAAACTACAGACTTTTGAACGTATTTCAAAACATGCATGTAGGTACTTGTGCTGAAATCAAATATGAAACAAACAAAAAAAAAACTTCTATAATCTTTCAATATACATACTAGCAAGACAATATAAACACTATCAACCAAACAACAACATCATCGTCATCATGAACAATTGTTGCTTGCTTCTTTTTTAATGAAAATAGAACATTGTTTTTATTTTACTGTAATATTTGTTTTATCTGCACATACGGCAAATCAATCGATAGGAATTATCGAAATCGTACGCTTTTTTTCTTTGCATTTTTTACTATTTGGTTTATTTGTGAAAATTGTATTTCCATTTAAATTTTTTTCTTTTAATTTCTAACGTGTTGAGAGCAAAAAGGAAAAAAAAAACATCATAATTCAGTACATTATTGTGCACGAAACATACACGTAAATTAACTGAAAATATAAACGGCACGGCATTAAATAATAATACAATTTCATTTTATAAATGTGCTTCTATAAAAATCACAGAATTAAAGCTTAAAAATAATATTAAGATAAATTAAATATAGAAATAGTGAATTTTTTTATAAACAACATTTAAAAAAAGATAAATATTTAAGATGAATAAAAATTAATTAAATTCATTGTTTTTAGTTTTACCAAATATTTCTATAAACTGAGAAAAAATTATATAAAAAAGTTTAAAGGTTATAAACCAAATAAATTAAAAGTTAAATAAATAAAAAAAAACTTTTTAAAAAATACCATGACATGTATTGGTTGGATGGTTTTACATTTGATGACACTTTAATCAATAATTCGTTTTTAACTGTAGACAGTAATGGCGAATTAACTGACAATAACCATCGCCTATCGAAGGCCTCATCATCAACCGGCAACGCAAATTCCAAATTTAGATCATCAAATCGTAAAGCACAAAATCTTAGAGGATTAGCGGCCACAACAAAAGCAAGTAAGTTTGCATAATAAAGAATTAAATTTAGATTTTACTGTTCTAAGAATATTGCAAAAAAAATATATTTTGCTTTCAACAAGTATTTGAATTTGTTTATAGATAAATGCAAATTTAATTTAGCGTTTCTGCCTGATTTTAAATTGGTTTAAAGTAATAAACTACCAAAAAAATGTTATATTCAAACAAATAAATCAAAATTATAGCAATAAAATCAACTACATTAATTATTATCGATAAAATTAATAATTTGTGTAATTTTTAACACAATCTCGAAAAAAAATTGCAAAAGGAAATTACAGTCAGTATTATTACTGAAGTATCCGGAGAAAAATAGTAATGTTTGAAATCTTCGCACAATATTCATTAAAAGATTTTTATAAATTTAATACATTTATGTGCTGTTTCTATATTACAAGCGGGAGACTCGTCTAGAAAATTTGTATGAAAAGCACCATATTTTTTTAATAATTCCTATACAAATTTTTCACTCGCTTGCAATACAGAAACTGTAAATTGAATTGGGTTGGTCACAACTTTAAACGATTTTATTTGTTTTTAGATTGGAAATTATTAAGCTTGTGATAAGTCAATTAAAAATTTAATTAAAGATTGAACACTAAATTTTCTAATTAAATAACTTATTGTTACTACCATCTAATGCCAGTGATTTTATTTGATTAACAATTGTTTTTACTAATGGTAATGTAATTTTAATGAAACTGGTTTGATGATAAACATTTAGGACATAGCAGGACAATCAAAAAGAACTACTCATAAAACAGTTTTCAATATTAAATGAGATAGATGTAAAACGGCGAGATCTTATCACATACACGAAAACAAAAATATGCTCATATGGTGGCTCATTTATCTTAAAAATGTTAAAACGTAAATGTTCTACTAAATTATTGTAATAAAAATGCTATTTTGAATTAATGCTCTACTGTACTTTAAGGTGAAAATCAGTGATTAAAAATGCTTAACTATTTTCAATGCATACGTAGTTGCTTAACTGTTGCTGTGGAAATTTTGCAGCAAAAGTGAAAAGCAAATGCAAAAAAAGTAAGAAACGCATTTGCTTTAGCCGACTATGTGTTTCTTTCTGCAGCAAAGCAATTAATATGAAAACGTTTGCTGTTGCTTGAGCAATCAATTTTTTTATTTTTGCTTTTGCTTAACTCTATACTATGAAGTTGTGGCTGACTACGATTGCTGTTTTTTGCTGTAACTCTTTGCTTTTTATCTCTTGTAACATAGAAAACGTTTTTATGTATTTATTACTTACAATACGTAAGAAAATACATACAATAAATACATACAATACAAATAAAAACGTTGTTTTTATTACATCATAAAATAGAGTTTTTTTTTCTCAAAAAGCAACAGCAAAAGCAGAAACAAACATCAACTTACTGCTTAAGATACAGCAAACGTTTTCAAAATAAATGCTTTGCTGATTGCTTAGCTGCAGAAAGAAACAAATAGTCAGCTGAAGCAAATGCATTTGCTTTTTGCTGTTGCTTCGTTTATAATGATATGTTTTGTAAATGCTGAGACATTTAGTTCTTTTATTTGCTGAATAAAATGTTAGGAAAGCAAAGATTTTAGTGTTGTTGCTATTTTTAAGCAAGCAGTTTAAACACAAATTTAGTTTGCAAAGACAATGGCAATGCTTCAAAACCATTTAGTCATTAGTCAATGATAATGACTTTTGTTAAATTAATTAACAATAAAACGTGTTCATTAAAATGCATTACCATTCGTGAAAATAATGGTAATGGTAAAACATCATTTAATCAAACCATCAATGAAAATTTTTTAATGCTAATGATGTCGTCAATCAATTATTCCGTTTAATTAATTACTGCTATGTATGGTATCAAACAGACATATATTTCATTAAAAAAGAAGAAAAACTTTTTAAAATAGATTAAATAATTGCGTCTATTAAAAACTTAATTTATCTTCAATCTGAAGAAAAAAATAAAACTTTTAATAAATGCACTGAAATTTATTTCTAATAGAGTAAGAAATAAGTGTTATATTCTACCGTTCTGAATATAACCTTAACCGTAGTGGTGCCAGATATTGATTGATACTGTTCTCTTTCCAAATTTTGCAGCAGTATATTTTCCGTTTTGACTTTAAAGGTACAATTATGCGAACGTCCACTTAAGCTAACCTAACGGCCGTTTGTTTTTAAATATACTAAAACAATGGAAACGCTTACCGAAATTAACTGTCACGTTTCCGGAACGCTTCAACCTGTATAAAATAGGTTTTGACGGCATTGTTACGTGACATTCGTAAGACAGTGCTGGAATTCTATGTGTTAAGTACCATTGCGGCACATTTGCCCGTTTTAGGTACTTTTGAAGTAATTGAAATTAATTGTATCTTTCATCAGTTTTTATCATTTTGCTTAATAAAAGTATAATAAATAAATAGTTATATTAAATACATAATAATATTTTTTAAAAGAGATAACTTAATTAGTCAATACATTGCACATATTGCAATGTAAAATATCTTTCGAAGCTAATTTAGTACTTTTTCCAAATTTACATATACGAAACAGTGCCCGCAACTATGCCACAAATCTCAACACTGTTTTGAACAGCTGCAGCAAATTGAAAATAGTGTTAGGTTTTGTAATTTAATATTTTAGCTTTTATAGTTTTTTTCAAAACAATTGTACTTATTTCTTTTCGGGTTTTTGAAATTAAAATTAAAAACAAAATTATAATCACACGCGAACAAATTGTGCTGCACAATGTTTTATTTTTGTTTATTTCATTGACATGCGTCACATTTGTAAAGTTTCTATAAGTACATAAACGACCGTACGTTAAAATACGTAAAGTTTTTCTTACATCCACGTTCGCATAACGAGGCCTTTATAGTTTTTAACTCAATTCACACAGTTATAATTTTTAGTGAATGTTGATTTTTTATTTTTTTAACCTAATAATTTTTATAGACTATTTAATCATCTAGAAATATACAATCCGCTTTGTCAAAGCTAGATATTGATCGAGGACCAAACCAAAAATTTCTAGTTTCATGTTTTGTTAATTAGAAGTTTTTTTTTCTACTTTTTTGTGAAATTTTAAAACTTAAGTTAAATTCCAATTTTTGGGAAATTTGAATTTGTTGCTGAAACTCAGTGAGACATAAAAAAGTTCGTCTTTTTCGTCCATATCTTCAACGTTTACGAAAAAATTTATTAGCAAGTTACACTCACTCTTTGATGGACTTAAAACTTCTGCTACTCGTCTGCGGCCTTTAGGATCAATGTAGAGAGATGGTCTTCCTTATCTATACATACGAAGTATCCTAATTATATATACTTTGTTGGATCGGAGAAGTTATGAGTGGGATGAAAAATGTTTTTCAGGCAGTGTAAAATTAGTTACACATGTACAGTTGATGGCGTATAACTTCGTTGTTGCCTTGTTTACTTATTAGAACCCACCAAAATGAGCTTCCGGCTGAAAAATAATTTTACTGATTTTCTAAACTTTTCGTAAATTTTAATTTATGCTATTTAGCCCAGCTTTAGCACCTAAATGAATTTGTAGACTTATTTTTCCTAAAAGCAATTTTGTAGTGAAGAGCAGCTTACATAGGAGAATAAAAATAAATATAAATATTTTTTATTACCACTGGCTGCTACCATCGCTACCGTTTATCGACTTAAGTTGCAATTTTACCTTTTTGCGATCTGTGATTTTTTGTGAGACCGTTTTAAACGTATTTATTTTTTTTGTTTTATTGCAAGTTCTCCCTTTTTGAGAGTTTACCTATGAAAACGAATTTTGTTACAAACGCTTTACAAAATCTTTTAAACTCTTATTTTTATTTTTACTAGAAGTAGTCGAAGAGAAATTATAGACAGTTTATAATAATACTTTTCTAGAAATAAAGTTTTAAATCTTTTGTAACAAGTCACAAAACGTTTTAAAAATTTAAGCGTTTAATTTTTAAACTTGGCAGTGTTTTTTAAATAATTCATACAAAATTAAACTATTGATATAAGATAAGTCAGAGTTTAATTCGGAAAATTTCTACAGCGATATGTATTCCTCCAAGAAACATTATATTTCAGGTCAATAGAAACACAAGTATAAATGGGATAATATATTTTTATTTTCTAAAACGACGAATGATTAAATGACCTTTTGTGCCAGTTTTGAAACCTGCCAGCGGGAACTCCGGATTCTTTCCTAGTAATTTATACCTTTAGCATAAAAACACTTTACTTATAAGATTATGTAGTCTGGTATTTAATAGTTTAAAATTGGTATGACATTTTGTACTATGACTAAGGGTGGTTGCTCAACAGGCCGAAAATTTTGTGTCCAATGAAATAGCGGTTCTAACTGATGTTTTTATGTCTTGTAAAAATATTTGTGTTAAATTTAAGCTTATTAAAATTTTTAGACGAATTGGTTTATAAAGATAAATAAAGTAAATGATAGACCTAAAAATGCAAGATTTATAACTTGCATTGTAAATATATTGGTGCATAAAACATTTGTATGTCTATTGCGATACAATGTATTTTTATTTGCTTTGGACTTTGCTAGCCTCTCAGCAGGACTGAATAGTTTTCATAGAATATTGTTTTAAATTGTATAGTTAATAACTGAATGAAAGAAAGAGTAAATATTCATAAATAATTTTCTCAGTTATTATTATGATTTCTTACAGGTTGTAAAGAAGTTGTAACATAAAATATAATAAAAAAATATTTGCCTCTCTTTAGTAATATATTTAAGCTCAACATTATACTAGAGTGTAAGCTAAATAAATGTTTAAAATTATTTATTTATTTCTTTTTAAAAGGTTAATTTTGATTCACATAAGTCTATAAGAAGACTTATGCTTAGCTGTGCATTTTTTAAACACAACATAATTTTCGACCTATATATGTAAGTATGTATATATAATGAGCACTAGATGAGCTACAGGTCGATCAGACATAGATTCGAAAATGTTTCTATTGAAAATCAGCAGCGAGCAAAACACCACGCCTACCTTATTAAAAAATAAAAAAATAAAAATGCTTAACGCGGTGCACCATCGAAACTAATTTTGGCTTTAGTTAATTTATTATTATTATATGCGGAAAGTTTTCAAAGAAAACAAGAAAAACTTAACGCTAGCAGAATGAAATGCTGCACTTTCTGGAGCGCTAAGTCCTTCATTAGCTCTCTTCGCAACTATCTACACGAGTAGTATTCATATCAATATTAATTTGGTTAGCCGAAATTTACACACAAACCAAGGTATTTCTTAACTGTTCTCTCTGTATTTCGTCTTGTACATTTGTTTTTGCTTTTGTTCCAATTACCGATTGGATACGAATGCAAATTTTGCTTAAGTTATTCTTACTTGTTTACTCACAACATTATAGATGCTGTTTCAGTGTCGTATTTATTGCTAAACATCAGTTAAACATCAATGTACGCTGTGCCGTGCGTTTTTTTTTAAATTTAGTTTTTAGAAACTAAAAAATAAATGAACTAAAGCCTTTTTGGCTTTATTCATTTTATTTATTTATTTCGATTCATTTATTATTTTTCACTTTATACAGGAGGCTCCAGTCCGGTACACTATGCATAATACAGTATGCCTAGAGGACCAAAATAAGCAGATACTGAACTTTTGGTCAAGCTTGAGAAAAAAAAATTCCAAATTAAACTAGCAGGCGTGGTATCTCATCACGTATATAGTGAACAATTATACGTAGAGCCCCGAACTTTTGCTATGGATACTGAGATGTGTTAAAATTAGCCATTATAACAAGAAGCAATTGAAAAATTGCTACTATAATTCTTTTGCTTTCAAGTTACAGTAGACTAAAAATTAAGTATAATTCTTATAATAGAGTTGGTGATTCTATTGCAAGTATAGACTTACTATTTGATTATTCCGTAGAGAAATTTCTAATTGCTAATTTGGTGATAAAATAATCATTTAATTTGCCTTCCACACACTTACTTAACATCTATTTCCTATATTACTTAAAAGAAACAGAAAAAATTATAATTTTTTTCTTATTTCAGCAACATTTCAATGCACTTGAAAATAATTCTCGCCTCTATTTCGATATTTGTATACATAGGGCCGTAGTATGCAAATAAATAATATGAATAATAAAATAATATTATTTATTTTATTTTCATAAAATAATATTATTTTATTATTCACAGTATTTAATAGTTTTGTGTTTCCAGGGAAATTTATCGTTAAATCACTATTTTTATTACATTGAAGTCTTAAGTAAAAAGTGCTGAAAACATTTATTGGATTTTATATTTATTCGGCAGCTAAAGTGCTTAAGGTATCACAGTTTACATAATACAAATCCGTTAATTTTTTCGCCATTAGGACCAGATTATTATTGGCCTTATTTCATTTGGCGTTAACATTATAGCCATGAAATTCCACACAAACCGAAACATATATTAATATTTATATTTTTTAATTTTTATAAATTAAAATAAAAAATTAACTTATAAACTATTTTAATTCGTGTATTTATATTTGTACTAACATTCTTTAAACTGTCCCAAAATTAAGTTTGGTCAATCTCCGCATCAATTGTCTAACCACAAATCATTATAAAATCGAATTTGAATATCTTGCGGTTACAAAAATGTTTTCCATTTCATGTTGTGCCAAATGCTAGATACTGTTTTATAAAATAGTCTTTTGACAACAATCGACAACATATTTAATTTAATTTTAATTATTGTATAAACAAATCTAATACTTGTTGAAATTTTGTAGTTAAATAGTTTAAATTTATATGTCAATCAGTTAAAATAACAACTAAGTCAATTTATTGTATATTTGTGTGTATGTTTGTATTTATTTTCAACACTGTGCAACTATTTGTAGATAAATATTGGAAAATCTCAAAAACATTAAGTATACGAAAATAAACATTTATTTGACACAAACGATTTATTAAACAAATATCGTATTTTGTAAATAATAAACTTTTTTCGAATCAGAGCATATTTAAATGAATTGTGTCTCCAAATAAATTTAGGTTGATATAATGAATTAATCACAATTGCAAAAAATATCATTTTGTTGCGTTTTTATTTTCTTTATGTATTTCAGCAAAGACACAGTCACTTTTCAGACGGACGGACAGACGGGCATCGCTCAATCGACTTTGCTATGCATAAGAAGTCAGAATATATACTTATATAGTATATATTTTCTGAAATTAGAAATGGATATTGTAGAAATTACAAGCGGAATGACATACTATGTTATACCTTTTATCCACTTTTTGTGTTGAAGGGTTTAATAAACAGAAAATAAATAAATTAAAATTGTTATTTTACTAGATAATGTGAATATTTTAAAAACTTCTAAGAAACAAAACATAGTTACAGATAGCAACTTTAATCGAGTGGATCCTAAATATAAGGACAATATAGATGTTTTTAGGCATTTATTATATTCAATTCAACAATGTTTTATCAGTATTACTCAGGCGATTTTCTGTTTCTTTATTTTAGTTTTAATATAATAATCGTACTTGGAACTAGATGGACTAATTGTTAATTTCATTAGCATTGAATGCTAAATAATAATTGTGATTTTTTAGCATTATTATGTTAGTGCTTTTTAATGAAAAGGTTTCATTGATAACACTGTACAACACACCAAAAAATTACAAGGTCGGGGCTATAAATTCTGATAGAGGAGACAAAAAAAAGATATACGTGTATCGGCGTTTTGAAAGTTTACATCTGAATTTCATTTGAAAGAGGGTTAAAATTTCCCAGCTCTGGCACATTCTTATTGTTAAACGGCATATGAAACCATGTGACCCTTACATTTTAGGTATAAAATGTGTTCAGCAAATTTATGTAAAGTGTTACGGAGAACATTTTTGTAGAAATGTTAACCCTTTAACTCCTCAAGGTATGGGTCTTTTTTGTCCTTCTTTTAAAAAAGAGCAAAAAACACCATTAAAACAGGGTTTTACAGGGTTAAAATGTTCCACAAAAATGTTACCCAATTAATTTTACTATAAGTCCCTGAATACACCAAAAAGGAAAATTCAACCATAAAGTCAGAAATAAGACGCAACAAAAGAGAGCTTAGGGTTAATTTCGCATTTATTAAGAATTTTGTTTTAAAGCAAATTTGGATTGCATTAATTACATTTTTTTTTATCTCTAGGCAATTCCACTTCATTATCATACAATGTCCAGCATATTTCAGCGATAAGCTAATGAATGCTTTTACCTTTATAGCGTTCTTCAATGGCTGCGCATGTCTCATAAAATTTTTCACCATGCTCATCAGATTATGTTGACAACTGGTTCTCAAAGTAATCCAATTTAATTTAAAAATGAATTTTTGTTGACATATGAACTCAATAAAAGGTTCCTGTTTCAGCGATGGTTCCATCAACATAATGACTAGGACTTCGAAGTTGTAGCACAGGTACTGGAAGTTCGTCAGAATGCGGAAATGGCAGCATGGCTGATGGCACAGTTTTGTATATAAAACTCTTTCGCCTATATCCATTCAATTTTAATATGGAAATATTTTGGCACACGTAACATGTAGCGTCATTAAGTTCACCTGGATCTAACCATCGCAAAGGAATACCAAACTGCATTTTTAAAAAATAAGAAAAAAAAAACATCAAGTGAAAAAATTGGAGCTCGCCCATATCTTCCGAGGTACGGAGCTTAGAAATTTTCCAATTTTTGAAATATCAATATGGATATCATTTTAAAGATTTTGAAAAGATCTTTAAGGAAATAGCATTAAGAGCTGATGAAATTTTTATGTAAAATAATATATATGCAGTACCAATTTCTTTTTTTTAAATCTCTGTCACCCCAATATTTGCTTTTTTATTGGAATTACTTCACTGAACTAGATTTACCTATACTATATGGTGAAGGGTATATAAGATTCGGCATAGCCGAATATAGCGCTCTTACTTGTTATTTACAATTTTAAAGGGGAGAAATAATTTTGCGAAGTAATTGAAAATGTATTTATGGCCTCAATAAGGTGTTGTTTTATCATTATTCTGGCTGAAAACAATTATTTAACGATTATAAAAATACAGATTCAAGGGGAATACTCATATAATAAATGCCTAGGACCACTACTTTATAGAATTAAGTATTCTTCACATAATTTATATCCAAAACGGGAACTGAAAACAAATTTTTTTGGTTTTTGTTTTAAATGTAAATTGTATGTAGAAATTATCGTTACTAATCTGTTAGTAAAATAAGCCTTTGCTGAATATGGTTTACACCATCGTTAATCGTTCTAGTTGCCAATCATGGAAGGAATGGCCCCGTTGATGGAACACTAAAATAATTTATAGAAAATATTATAAAGCTTTTTCAAGTATTTAAAATATCACTTGTAAAAATGGTTTAACAGTTTGTTATTCTAGTACCTGGTTTTATTTAGGGACATTCCCAAATTTGTGGAATTTTAACAACCACAATTACTAATTACATTATTTTGTACATCCAAATTGACCTGGGGTGGAATCGTAACATCCGTGAACGTACAACACGTATCGTAAAAATACGTTTTTCGGATTATGACATACGTTAACGGATGGTAATTAACAATAACGCAGATTATAACATACGTTATCGTATACATGAACGTACATTTTTTACGAACTGTCATACGTTAACAAAACTTAGTTCGAATAAGATGAAAAATGCAACAAATTCGCTAAAAAAAAGTGCGAATTAAACAAATTTAATTTTAGTTTATGATAAAGTTATTATTACAATAAGTTAAATCTAAGATTCATGAATGATCACAAAATTTTGGCAAAAAACATGCTTCCTAATTGGGCATATTAAAATCTAATGCTAACAGACTATGGGATGAGCTTTCCAAATGTATGGACGCACTAGTACCACCAGTTAATGATGTTATAATTTTAAAATAGGAAATCCGCAATTTATATTTTTGCAAGAAAATATTTATATTTATAATTTTGGCTGATCAAAAATATGTATCAAGCAAAGAAAAAAGTTTTTTTTTTAATTGAAAAACAAGAATGACGGAAGCCTTTATGAATAAAAGCTGCTGGTGCCAAGTGAAGAAGTGTTAATTGAAGCAGCAGTCCTTGAATCGAGCGCTATAGGCAAAAAATCGGTTTTGACCTTTGCAAACAACAAAATTAAAAAACTGACCAGCCTGAATACTCTTTCTTTAGCTTTAGAATATTTTAATTTCAAAACTATTGTGACTCATTCAAAAAATTACGATCCGTTTACAATCGTATGTCATAATGCCATTTAGTTCATACGATTAACGTATCATGTAATTTTTTTTCGTACGATTTTCGATACGAACACGGATGTAACGATTCCACCCCTGATTTATCATAAAATTTAATTGCTTTTTCAAATTTGTTAAAATGATATTCTCATGAAATATTTATTATTTTAAACTAAACTACAAAATGAAATGTATTACTGTGGGGAAAGCATATCCATATGGCCATTTCACTACTGCTCAAATAGCTCATCAGTGGATTTAACCCAAATTTTGTACAGAAAAACAGAAAGTCTTATATCAAAAGCCAAATTGATTAAATGAGAACTCCGTTGAATCAATAAGACAAAAGACAATAACAACTCAAAAAAGTTCTATACAAAAACACAGCAAACATTCAGTAACTATTTTTATTTTTTCTTTCATTTTTCTACATAAGGGATCCCATTGGGAACCATTCATATGTATTTGAAAGTAAATTAATTAAATTTTAAAAGATTCCGAATAATAAATTTTCACTTTGGTGCATAGATTTATTCTAGGCAAAGTTTCTGCGATCTAAAATTTGCGTTTTTTAAAAACAATGGCCCATATTCATAGTTAAAATAAAGTGTACTTTAAGGGAACTAAAGTAGGTTTTACTTTGGAGTCGACTCTAACTGATTCATAGACAATTTAAAATATACCTTTGGCGAGAAAGTCAACTCTAAATTTAAAACTACCTAAAGCTGTTTTTAACTCATTTTTACAAAATTATTTTATTTAGTTTAAGAACACAATACTCTTTATCTGATTTTTATAAAAAAGTGAACAAAATAAAAACAAGGTTACTTTTTCCTAATGTATTGTATGAAAACATTTATCAAATTACAGTTGACACCTAGTGGAAGTTGGCTAAACTTAAAGTATACTTTTTTCTTGACTATGAAAGCAAAAAAGATAATAAGAGCCTTTTATTTTAGAGTATAATTTAGCAATAAATTTTACCGCATTGGGAATTGAATAAGTAAAAATAGTTTCTACGTTTTTATGGACAAAACATTTTTATTTGAAAGTTATAGCTCGGCAACAATCGTATAAATTAGCGTTCAAAATTAACCCGGTGATGCATTTAAAGATAATTTTACCTATTTTATTGTATGCTCTTTCGTCCTTAATTACCTTTTACTTCTACTTCAATGAACCAGAATGTGACTAAAATACTAGATCCAGATCTAATACCGATCATCTAATTGTGATTGTGTTTTTAGTACGGATTTTGCTTGGAAAATAAAGCCGCTTATATAACGACAATTACCAAAGCCCAATATTGCGACTTTTACGTTTGTTCGAGAAAAGCCATAAAAGAATAATTAAGTAAGGATATTTAATTTATATTTACGCATATAAAGGCGTACAACCCATAATTGGAAGATATGAAGAAAAAATTTGATGTCTTACAATGTTCAAACAAACATACGTAAATTGTTCGTCCGTCTGTTTGTTGGCAGTGTGCACGAGATAGATTGCACATGATAAACTTAAAATTTTAGCAATGTCTTAGGTCAGGCGGGTTGAAGTCATTTATATGCTTCAAGTAATAATAAATTTAAAGTTAAATGTTTATAAAAATACTTTTATCAGAACATTTACTTTTATTATATCCAATTTTTACAAAAACTGAGTAAATCATGAAAGAGGTAGGATTTGATTTTTTACATGTTTTTGCAAAAAGACAACTCTATATAAAGTAAAGTAGGAAGTAAGACCAGACTCTAATTTGATTTCCATAAACCTTCGCAAATTTAATTAAATCGGAAGCTACTTTCCTGCCATCTAAGCAAACATTAGAGAAATCGCAATGAAAACAAAAAATGTCCGTGTAGCCCTTAATCCTCCTCTTTCGAGGTTCAACTTTATAAACATTAAAACTTTATAAGTACAACAAACAATTGATGTATTTATATTTAGAGAAATAAAAATGTATCTGAAGTTGGTTTAAACCCTGGTTAAAAATGTGTTTTTTACATAATTATTAATTTTTATATATTAAATATAAGTGCATTTGTCTCTAAAATTTCATTTATTTTGTATATTTTATTTTAATTAAGTTGTTTTTAGAAAATTATATATACCAATAATATACCTCTTCATTAGATGCGTATTTTAATTAATGAATTGATTATATACGCAAAATAAACTTTTATTCTCAAAAAAACCAAATCTATAAAATTATAAATGAACACACATAATTGCGGATGTGATTACAGTTGAATATAAAAAAAATAATTTCGAGCAACTGCCAAAGCATTAAATATACATATAAAAGAAAAAAACAATTTAATTTAAAACGATTGCACTTAAAGCAGCAAAAAGTCAATATGTTCGTATGAAAAGTTTATTTATTGAAAACAAAAATTATAAAAATATAAACCTGGGCGATGACAATAAAAACAGAGTTTTTCCGGTTATTTGTGGTTTAATTTCTTCACAATTGAATTCCTCCCTGCAATTTTAAACATTTAACCAACATATTTTTTATTTTTATGACATTTTAATTAATTTAAACATCTTTGCAATAATAATAATTTTAATAACCGCGATACATTGTTAAAAATAATGAGAGCCCATAAACATTTTTTGTTTAAATTATTTTATTTTCAATTTTGTTTTCTTTTTGTTTTATTTTGCTTTGTATAGCAAACATCAACTACAGAAATATTAAATTATTAGAATCGTAAAATACAGTGTACGTTTTGGGCATTCAATTAGGAGAGGAAGAACATACATGTGTAAATATTTTCAACTTCTGGAAAGTAATTTTGTTACCTGTGTATTTATTGTATTTAAAAATTGTTTAAAAAAATGTTAAAAAGGTTATTTATAATTTTATAATTCTGACAAAAAAACCCGACTTCCAAACAGATTTCATTGTCTGTCAATAAAGGCTCAAAATTGTGGCTACATACATCAAATTATATTCACTCTTGGGACACCCTTGTAACTATAATGGTCATAGCAGTCAACATTCCGTTTTATTTGCAAATATAGGCCAATAAATTGAATTTATAACTCGTTGATCTAGCGGACATAGCAATACAAATCCCTTATAAGTTTCAGCTGTCTATATATAACGGTTAAAAGTTTAGCCACAAACATCAAATTACATAAAATATTCGGAACCAATCATTTTATTTTTTAAGAAATGCCCTTAAAGTTCATACTACACGTAAAAATGTGTATGTTGTATGGTTAACCATTTAATTTTTAAGATTATAAACTGTTTTTAAAACGGGACCAATCATTAAGCGTTATCTATCAAATTTCAAAAAATTTTCAAAATCGATTCTGTACACACAAACATTAAAAAAAGCGACATGACGAAAGCAATTTTCATGCACTTTTCCAATGACATTTGGTCTTATTTCGCTAATAACTTATCGAAAGTTGTGTTCCACGTGGAAGAAAATAATCTAATATGAATAGATCACATAATATTGTTAGCCAACTAAAAGGATAACTATGGGAAATTATCGTTAGTTAAATATTTTGTAGAGTAACTTTAATGTGTCGAGCGCTATAAAACATATGGCCCTGCCCTGTTGGAACTACATGTGAGCAAGCTGAAACCTAAATGACATAGAAAAGGTTTCTAGTAATGATGCTCCCACACCGTTTATAGTCGTTTTTGAAAACCCATGGAGCAAAATTTTGAACTACAAGTATTGTTAAGCGATGCTCCGGTATAAGTCTATTCAAAAACTAATCCCAACTTTTATTAGGTTCAATGAACAAATAAACTCAAATGAATCTTAATGTAGGTCACATGCCAACAGATCCCGTAAAATTTATTATGAAGTAAAATAGTTCTGAGCGATAATGACAATAAATCCATTTATGACGTCATTTATAATTTAAAATGTCGTGCTTCTGCTTCAAAAAGCTTAAAGGTGATTAAAAACCAATAATGGAACTCACAAGTATTAACTAATAAGAGATAGTTTTAAATTGGAGGTGTAATTATAGAAAACCATTTTAAATTTAGGCACCCCAGTAATGCTTTTCTAGTAGTATTAAATATTATGACAAAACCATCTAAAGAAAGTAATTCCAGTTTTAATTAACACATTTTTTATTTTAAACAAACCATGGAAACATTAAATTAAATTTATTAAATTTAAATAATATTGCGCTGTTTTCCCAATCAAAATAATTAAATCTTAAATATTGATTATTAAATTAAATATAAAATAAAAGATTATATAGTAATTATTGAGGGTAAAGGCACGTCTCGATGGCTGTTTCGCTACCGCTTACTTAACTCATCAAAAAACTTTTCACTAACATTTTAAATAAAGATTTTTGTAAAAACAAAAAAGTAAAGGCAAAAATAAAAATTTGACAAGAAACAACAATAATCCGAAATGATTTTATTTTACACAAATGAAATAAAATTCATTTTGGCTTATTTTAATTTTTTTCCTTTTCAAAAAGAATTATTTTATAAATGTATGCGGACGTTTTTCAAAGAAAACAAGAATAACTATACATCAGCAGAACATAATGCTGCTTTCTCTGGATCGCTACATCCTTCATCAGCATTCTTTGCGTCCATCTACCTTAAGTTGTGTAATTGTAATAATCAACTATTTAACCAACATCATCTATTGCATATAACCTATGGTAGATGACGGATGTAGCGATTTGCAAAATAATGCATTAAATTCTGCTGGTATCTATTTTTTCTTGGTTTCTTTAAAAAGCATTTGTAAAAAATTTTTCTTTCTTAATAAAAGAGAACTTAAGCCGAATTAAATAATACCTTTGTTTGAATAGCAAACAGTTAATTTTATTAATTAAAAATTTAATTCTAAAACTTTGCTTAAAAAAGATTGTTCAACTAGTTTAATGTAGAATGTTACTCTTCTACACTTTTTGATTATTTGAATATAAAATTTAAAATAAACAAGAAAATTTGAATACACTTATATAAATAAATCTCCATTTTAGAGAATAATTTACTTAAAATAAAAACATATATTAAAAATGCACCAAAGAGAATTTAGTTTATGACGAGTTTAAAAAGCTAGAAGTCGTAAAATATATTATTTTTAGTTAAATATAGTGTATTGGCAATTTAAAACAGATATAAAGCATAATAAAAAAGAAAATTTGTTTTAGAAACTAATAAAAAATAATGAAGCAAATATGTTTTGTACATGTGGCTAAAAAAGAAGTAAAAAAAATCCATCACTACCTTAGATTTATTTGTACGAAGTGCAATTTTTTAATTATTATTTAGTAGCCATTGTGTTGTACTTTGGTTCTCAAATAACAACTCAAACTTAACCACGAAATTTAAAATTTTATGCAATATTTTTTTATTTAATTTAATTTGTCATTGCACTATATCTAAAAGGAAATATGGCTTATAGTTATTGCCAAACACTAAACCCTGCAATTACCTTTTTTGATACTACTGTCATGGTTAAATATCTTGAACCAGCTTTAACTAGGTGATAACTTAAGTGAAGAAAAAACTTGCACACAATTTGTACAAAAGTATAATTGTGCCCATAATTATGAAAGTGGTCTAAGCATGTATTGCTTGTTTCGAGACATTTGAGGATTTGCATTTGAATAAATTAAAATATATTTTTACATTTTGCAACAACCATTATCTAATGGTCCATTTTTGACAATTTCGTAAAAAATACAATGAATAAATTTATTTTTTTTTTAGTTTTGATAAACCACTTTCATAATTATGGGCACAATTATGTGCATGATCCATTTCTGATCAGCTGACTATTTTTTTGTGTCGAACATTAAAAAAGCGTAAAAGTAAAACAATATTTTTTTAATAAATAAGAAAATTAAAAATTTAATTTAATTTAATTTTATTGTTTTTGTTATAAATTGGCCAGAAATAAAAGGGTTCTTTTCTTCTACATTTTCTATTAAATTAAAAAATCCATAACTTAACACTCTGTGTATTAATTGCAGTTTTTTTTATGAATGCATAACACATAGCACAATCAGCTGTTTCCGTGTGGAAAGTGCGCTCAGTTTTGTACTTTGCCTAAAGAAATGACATTTGACGAAACTTGACGAAAAGTGTTCTTAAGTACATTATAGTTTGCCAAATGTGATTAAATGTATTTCGGGTTACTACTTCAGTTCTGAAATTAAAACATAATGTGGTCAACACGTGGGATAAAGTAAAAACAGAATACGTGTTTTCTGCGAAGTGAATACTTTGTCAAATATTCTATTTGCGAATTCTATATTAATTTAAAATTTGCATTCAAATTTTGCAAACAAATTTCGTTTTCATAACATTGTAAATAATGCGGCTTACAATATAAAAATTGTGGCCTTTCCTTGATTTTTCAATTTTATATTTGCAATTAATAACAATAAATATTTTATCGCTTTAATTAGTAAAAAAAATATAATATAATTTTTTTTGTTCTTACAAGACATTAGGAGATGACCACAAATAACATTCGCGAATCGTATTTTTTCAAGCAGCAGTGTTTTTATTATTTTTGTATAAAAAATAAAAAACACGAAAGACACTGCCTTGAACTGTATAAATTTTCTAGATACCAGAATTGATAATTTTATCACAAATGAAAAAACGCATATTGCGTGCAGCTGCTGGCACGATAGTAGCACCATTAATAATTTTTGGTAACCTTATGTAAATGTTACCAATAGTTTGTATTTTTGATAATTAATTTAAAAAAACTAGAACATCTGCAATTTCGGAAACTCAACGCTTTCCCGTAGAACCAACTATGATCTCTTGGTACAAATGGAATTCTGACCAATAGTTTGTATTTTTGATAATTAATTTAAAAAAACTAGAACATCTGCAATTTCGGAAACTCAACGCTTTCCCGTAGAACCAACTATGATCTCTTGGTACAAATGGAATTCTGAATTTCATCCAGCTTCCTAAAGGCCTTCAAAATATGTTGACGCTAGCACAGATACTGCTTTCATTAATTTAGTTTCATCACATTAATTTAGTTGTCACCGAATAGCTTTTTTGCATTTGCGGGTAAGTTTGGGCTTATTTTCTTACTGCAAACCTACACCAGTTGCATTTTATTGGAAGCATGTGTTAGTATAACCCACTCAACGACTTGACATATGCGACACCGTTCGTATTTTTTTTTTCATCCACATCCCGATTTAAGAAACATCCCCATTTTAGAATTCTTAAACCACCATGTTTTTTTTATTTTTGAAGTAAACTGCGGCTTTAACATGTTATTTTATAGTCGTCGGACAAAAATTTTAAATTCCTATTAACAAATAGGACGACTTTATCTTATCAACAAAAAGGACGACCTTAGACCCGTTATAGCACAGTTTGCATGATATACGTAAATAGTTCTGATTTTGCGAAAAAAAAAATAATGAATATTTTGTATAAACTCTTATATAAAATGGAGATTTTTACGAATCGTGCTTAGATCACCACAAAGCGATTTGTTACCCGTGTACTATCTATTAAAATAGTAAATTCTTAATCTTCGGCGTAATCCGTGAAATCTGTCCACATATCGAACGTTGCACATATACAAGTCTAAAAGTCGCATTGACTAGGGAAATGTTTTGAACTTAGCTCTTACATTGGTTGGGCACCATTAACTCTTAGATATTTCAGAATTCATCTGCTTGTTGTGTTGTAAAAGCTCTGGACGATAATAAAATATTGGATGAAAAAATAAATCCTTAGGGGAGAGCTATTCAAATCTATATTAACCCTTCCAAAATTGCAAAAGATACACATAGATTCGCTTTAATGGTTTACAAGCTTGAATAAAAATAAGTAAGAGTGCTATATTTGGCTATGCCGAAACTTATATACCCTTCAAAATCTATGTAAATCTAGTTTGGTGAAGTTACTCCAATGAAAGAAGCAAATATTTGGGTGACAGAGAGTTAAAAAATAAAAAATGTTGAAACTGTATATATGTATATAATTTTACATAAAAGTGACATTGGGTCTTAATGGGTTTAGCATTTTAGAAAAAACTTTAGGATTTCCTTAAATATCGCTTCAAAAGCTTTAAAATGATACCCCTATTGATATTTAAAAAATTAGAAAATTTCAATGCCTTACAACTCGGAAAATAAGGGCGAGCGCCAATTTTTGCACTTGATGTTTTTTTTCATATTTTTAATTTTCTATCGCCTCATATGTTGGAGTTACTTTATTGTTCAAAATGACATGTTTCGCCTGCTGTCTCGAAGGACATGGACCGATCATGCTGATTTCAAATAGCACCTCTTTCGACACTATATCTGATCGATGGACATATTTATTTTTGTTGTGAAACGAAGTTTGCCGAGGCAACAACAGACAGACATCGGTCAGTCGAGTTCGCTATGCATAAAAAGTCAAAATATATATACCTTATGGGGTCGGAAATGGTTATTGTAAAAATTACACACGGAATGACAAACTTAGATACACCCTTTTTCCACTTTTTGTGGTGAAGGGTATAACAAAAAGTTTGGAATATTATAATTTAGTCGCAGCGTTTGGGGCATACAAAACAAATTCTTATCTTCAATTTTTACACATTTTTCGCAGAAATAACGGCAGTAATTTCCCAATAAATCCCTGAAGGTTGTGTTCCATTTTTTCAATCGTCGTTAATTTAAAGGTTACTAAAGAAACTAAGAAGCAGCATTACGTATGATAATCGTTCATCACAAGTTTAAGCAATTTACTTATGTGACTGTAACATCCAAGCAGTGTATATCTGTAGACTTAATGGGTTTTTAGTAATGGCCAAGCCAAAACAAGGAAAGCGATTTAACGAATATGCTAATCTAGGCCCTAACCTTATCCTGTGTATATTCGTATTCCATAAAAAATTAAAGTCTTGTTCTATATAACTCAATCATTTTGTAGAACAACTTTAAAAGCATTAATTAATTAATAATTCTCTTAAAATCTCTCAGAACTTTATTTACTTTTACGGTGAAGTAGTTAACCAAAAAAAAAAAAAAGACTTTTTGATCCGTTTAATTTACAAAGTTTTAGGTGTAAGTCTAATCTGATTTTACCATAAAGCAGTTTTTCGCTTTAATATCTTTTATGTTGCATTAGAAAAAAGAAATATATATATAGTTCTGAATTTTTCTTCTAATTTCTCACATTATGCAATTCTCAGCTATTTATATTCGAATTCCAAAAATTACTGCCACTATTTCTTTCAACATCAAATGATGCATATACAATTTGTATTTATTTGTTTCTTATGACATTATCATACTTAGAACATATTAGTTTCTCTAATTTGTTTCATTCATCTACCCACTAAACGCACTTTAATGTACAAGTATTTACG
Source organism: Gymnosoma rotundatum (assembly GCA_916610165.2). Lineage (NCBI taxonomy): Eukaryota > Metazoa > Arthropoda > Insecta > Diptera > Tachinidae > Gymnosoma > Gymnosoma rotundatum. Next base: position 139,301,414 of record OU744336.1, on the reverse strand, counting down.
CCGCATAATTCTTAAAAAAAAAGACATAAATAAAATTTTAATTATAAAATCATGTTCAACTGATGTGGTTTGGGGATTTTTTTTTAAAGAAAACTTTGGCCTAAGAAATAAGGAAAGCAGAATAAAATACAGCAATCTTAGCAGAGTGATTTGTTAAAAGAACGAATGTTGTGGCATTTTAAAAATAAAGACTCACAAATAAAATAATTTGTAACTTTAAAATTATGCCTGTTTGTGTTCTTTTGATATAGTTTATTATTCTTCCTTTTATACAAAAGAAAGAAGTTGGAATGATAGAGATGAGTAGCGGTTTTTTTATAAACCATATAAGAACAAAATCAGTCAGCATATTTTTGTTAAGGGCGTCTTTTTGTCTGCGTCAACTATTAAGAATGACGTTGATGTTCGCTCTTATTGCAATAACTTATTTAACAATTAACTTGAAATTACTTCTTAGTTTAACAACTTAATTATAAAACCAAATCATACTATTCTAGTCTGCTAGACGCGAAGAATGCTGATGAAGGCTTTAGAGAGCCAGAAAATGGATTACATTCATTCATATTCACATACATATCATAATAATAATTTTTCTCTCTTTATAAAATTCAAAATTAAATAAGATCCTAATTTAAAATTGATTTTTGAACAAAAATTTATTTTTTATTTTATAGCTATTATCCTGTCGAAATAATACAGGTGGTCTCGATAGCGAATTCACTAATTTTCGCCGTAAACGCTAAATGTCAAACACCAAATAAAAAAATTATATATATTTTTTATATATGGAGTTTAGACCACCTGTATTATTTCACCTTGACCTGTATTATTTCACTATGGCTATTATATTAAAATTTTGATTTTATCTATTGCTACCTTTACCTAAAAATAGACTATAATTACATAAATTAAAAATAAAAAAATAAAACAATTACATTAAAAACTTAAGTTATACATTAGTGTTTTTCACACCACTTATTGTGTAAAAATGTGAGTTCATGCTCAAATATAAGAAAACAAAAATTTGTATGTATGTATATTTTGTGTCTAAACTAAGAGCTATTTTTTCTTTTTTTGGTATTTTTTTCTTTAAACAAATGTAAACTTTATTTTTTAGAGCACAAATTATTTGCTGTTTACGTTTTTTCGCATTCCAAGAAGCGTATTTACTTACTTCTTTAGTTTGTTTGCAACACAAGTTTGCAAGAAGCGTACTAATTCTCTAAACATATTTTTAAAAATATTAGAATTAGTTTGATGCCTTTTAATAATTTATCAATATCTAAACATATAATGAAAATGTAACACAACTATATATATATATATCTGTTCATGTAATTTTTCTTTTACTCACTTCACCACAAATGGTTAAAGAGTATATACTCAAGTTTGCCATTCCGTTTGCAATTTCTGAAGTATATGTACATATATATTCTTATGCATAGCCAAGTCGATTGAGTGACGTCCGTCTGTCCGTATATCTATCAGTCCATCTGCCGATTGTTCAGAAATGGTTGCGAAAATTTTGCTATTAAAAATCAGCAAGATCGGCCCAAATCCGTGGAGGCAGCGGTCAAAACAAAACGCCTTCCTCTAATATTTCCATATCATTTGATACAAATCTAGTTTAGTGAAGTATATATGTATATTAAATCAAAGAAATAAATATATAGTGCGATAGAGAATTATAAAATAAAAACAAAAAAAAAAAAAACATTTAGTGAACAAAATTTGCGGTCGCTCATAATTTCCGAGTTATGGGCCTCTGAACTTTTCACTTAAAAGTACAATTGAGTACCATATTTTTTAAGTTATCAATAAAGGTATCGTTTAAAAGTTTTTAAAGAGATCTTTAGGAAAATGCTGAATTTTTTTAAATGATTCGCCTATTAAAAGCCTAAATTTGTTTTTTTTTCTGATTGGAGTTACTTGACTAGATTTACATATATGCTAAAGGGTATATAAGATTCGGTATAGCAGAATAAAGCACTCTCACATGTTTTTTAAGTTTTGTTGGTGGTGCAGTTAGTCATGGACTTAAAAAACAGTGAGCCGATTGCTATTTAATATATAAATAGATTCTAAGCGCAAGTGTAAAAGGATTTGTCATTTTCCCAGCTCTGGCCGCACGAAGAGATTAGGAAGAAAAAACGGCAATTTTAAAGCGATTATTTGTTTTGAATAAATTTCGAAACATTGATAGATCTTTATATATTAAATGGAATATACTAAGCGATTTTTTTAGACTTGTGTCTACAGGAAAGAAGTGCCTGTCAGTATCTGCAAGTATCCATATTTTCTTTGTGGAATTTTGTTTACATTTACACATAAGACTCACTGCATTAGATTACGTTCTCTTGCTGTTATACTCCTTTAGCTCTATGATTACTTTTTGAAATAATTTTTTTTTTGCTGCATTTAGAGTAGAGCTCTACAATGGGAAAAGCTTATCAAAACTGAAAGTCATTTTAAAAAACGTGATAATAAAATTAATATGTTGGTAAGTTTTGTTAGTTTGGTAGTATTAGGATAGTGGCTGGAGGTGTGATAGCCGAAATAAATTAGAAACTGGGTAAGCTTTTGGCTGCCAAAAAAAATATAGCTTTCACAGAAGGTCTCACTATTTTCTAAAAGGCGAATTTTCAAAGCATGCATCAAGCCAACTTCATTTTTACCCAGCAAAAAATTAGACATTACCTTAAAAAATACTTGCCACATAATGATATACTTTTATAATTGACATTCTTTGTTACTCGCTTACAAAACACATTACATTAGTTCCCAAAAAAGGAAGTTGTACTAATTGTTCCCATTAATTCCTACAATTAATAATGTAATCGCTTCTCAGTAATTGATTATGAAAGTCTCATGCCTTGTTAAAATCATTAAGTTGGCAATCTAGTTAAGAAGTACTTCCGCCAAAAATGATTAATTCCACATTTTATTACCTTTTCAAACATTTTTTGCTGGATATGTGTCAACAAAACCTGTAAGGCAACAAAGTTTTTAGCGCAAAAGTTATAAACTTCTATTGATAAGATCTAAGAAAGAAGGTAAATGCAGAAGTGAAGCATATTAAGGACTGCGCTAGACGAACCCACAAATTAGCCCTAGACATGAGCCCGAGAAAAACCTAGTGAGGAAGTATATAATCTGCCTGCCTATTTGGTTTCTGATTGTTTGTAATCCCTGTTCTTTAGGCAATTTCTAAAAATTTACGAAAGGTTCAGTACTTAAGATTTAAGCTCATTTTGATAAGTATAATAATAATTATAAAACTAGAAAAATTTTTAGCCAACAACTCTAATTTTTGTCTCCGTGTTATATTTATTTCTTGAAGAGGTAAGGAATTATTTATTTAAGAAATAATAACACCATTAAGTGGAAAAAATCATTTATATATCAGTAAATATAAAGTGAGTAAAATAGTTTTTTAAAAATTGTAGAAAAGTTAGAATGAGAGTAGAATAATTTTTTTTATTACCATTTCGGCAGATGATTTCAAAGTTTGTACAACACAAAGTAAGACGAATATTTTTAAATAGAAAATGTATATAAAAAGGATAACATAAAATTTTGAAACGAAAAGTTCAATTAACACGGGAAACATATTTAAGGTAACAAATTAGTCGCTTTTTACCGCTTAGTTTTTCGGCACGCATGTTTCTTGCTTCTTTGTTATTATTAAACAACAAAATTACAAGCACTAAATCTAAGAAATTCTTGTTCAGACGGCATGATTTTTACGCGTGCTGTATTTTGAGCAGCGTTAACCAAAAGTGTTTTTAAGATGTATAATATTTTATTTACATATAAGATCGAAAAAAAAATAGAAAAGCTAAAAAACACAAACATTTTCGTATAAAGAAAGAAACTTTTTTCTAACACGTAAATATATTTCTGAAAGTTGCAAACGCATGAATATGAAAGAATTATTTGGTCATCGTGCAGTAGTGTCTCAGTCGCGTGCGTGTTGTGTTAGAAAATTTTTTGATTGAAAGCAACAAAAAAAAAAAAAAAAAAAAATACAGAAATTAAATATGCATTAAAAATAGTATGTGCTTTTATGTTAATAATTCTTTTAAATAATTCTTTATAAAAGATTTTTTTATATAAAAAAAAATGAGAAATGCAATAAAATATTAAAACTTGTGCAACATTTTGAAAAAAAAAAAATAGTCAATAATTAAAACAAAAAGTTGTTAGACAAAAATAAATCCTACTAAATTCTCTATGAGTTCGTTTTACGATTCTGAGTAAGTTTTTTTAATTTTATATATGAATTAAAAAAAAATAATAATAATAAAACAAAAATTAAATAAAATTAGAGCTTCAAAATTATTTCTTTATTTATTTTGTATAAATCATTATGGAAATGGTGTATGAATAGTTTTGATATCCGCAATAACACAATGTTTCTTACCGAAGGATCCATAATAGAAATATTGTGAAAAATGTCTAAACGGAAAATGACAAACATAATACTATTTTAAACAAAATTTAAATAGTAAGTAACAAATAGATTCAAGTTAAATAAATGTGTTGATTATGTGTTGACTGAAAAAAAACATTAAACATGAAATTTTTACAAGATGAAAATTAAAAATTTTGTACAAGATGAAAATTAATTAAACGAAATGTTTTTTTTTTCTCTTAATAGGCTTAAGTTCTTATTTGTTATCTTATTGGTTATGAACATGAATTCTTTTTAAAATTGGGTGGCTATTTTATAAAAAAAGATAATACCAGCAGATTGTAATAAATTTGTTAAAACACTGATTTATTCTTAAGTATACGTCGCTTCTATAAACCTAATGCTATGCCTGGTACACTCACATGGCATACTAGCATGCAAACAAGTATGAATAATTAACAATAAAAAAGTTGCATTTGTGGCTATCAAATTGCTAGCACAAAAAGCAACAACAAATGTACAAGACGAGTTACAAAGAGAACGACAAAGAAAAAAGCTTTAAGTTGTGTGTGAACTTCGTCTCACCAAATTAACATTAAGATTAGTTGGTTAAATAGATGATGTTTACGATGTACATAACATAAGGTAGATAGATGCAAAGAATGCTGATGAAGGATGTGGCGGTCCAGAAAATGCTGCATTTCATTCTGCTAGCGTCTTTTTTTCCTTGTTTTCTTTGGAAAACGTCCGCATACATTCGTAAATAATTTTTCTTGTTAAAAATGTTTAGAAAATTAATTAAAAAGAACCAAAAAGCCGAAAATAAAGTAAAATTTCATTATAAGTTTTCGTTATCAGTGAGTTAGGTCATATATAATAAAAGGGCATCTCAGCTTTGTTTAATTTTTTTTGCAGTTATTTTAAATTTTTTTGTACCTTTTTGTGGATAAATGTATAATTTGGTTGCATTTTAATGACAATAAAACGGTTGCGAGTCATTATACCAACAATAGAATAATAGGTTTCTAGGCTATTTCTTTTACATTATGAACACTAAATATAGTACTTTCGTTACATAAGATTTAAAATGAAGTCGTAGTTATTATCAGAAATTGTAAAACTTGTTTAAGTCTTTAATAGAACGACTTTTTAAAGTTAATTTCGACAACACTGATGTTTTAGTATATTTCCTTTTAGAAACATATTGCAAATAATAGAATTTTCCAGTTAAAATAAAATAAAACGGTGTTTTTTTTTGATACTTAAAAACTTTTGTTTATATTTGCTAAACTTAAAATTCTGTTAATAAAAATTTGCTTATTTAAATGAAAACACTAAATAAATTTGTTTAAACATTTCTTGTTATTGGTATATAAATGGAAATAATATTATTTCTCGACAATTAAAATAGTATAAATAAATAAAATATAAATATATTTAATTGGAATATAAAAAATAAATGGTTATCACTGCAAGTCACCCATTTGGGTAAACTTAATAATCAGAATTTTGGTGTCTTGCGGATTTTCGAATTGGTGGCCCCGGTTTCCTGATAACTAACCGTTACTGTTTCTTTTCTTTTTCTTTTTATAATAAATTGATTTTCTCGAAAGTCAAAATCCATATTCATTCGCAAACTATCATGGGCAGATTGTTAAAATGAACGGCATAGAGATATAGCCCAGATTTACACTGCAATTTTTTAAGCATTTTTTCTCAATTTTTTATTAAAGCCACAGCGCTATGCGTTATCTAAAAGTAAACACAAGCAACAGTAAGATCCCCTCAAAACTCAACCAATACCATACTGCTTACTCCTCCTGCTTCACAAGCAAAAAAAAAAAAAAAATTTAATGCTAGTTTCATGAAAAATTGCATAGTATAAATGCCGTAATAATTACATTATTACCGATCACAACTCTGTTAGGTGGCAGTAGTCCTACTAACATGTGGTTTAAATTAAATCAAGTCACATGTCTAAACCTATAAGCCCCCGACGAATTTTTGCGAAATACAGTCAAAGTTGCTATTAAATTGGACCTAAATATTATGGCAACTACGCTCAAATGTAGCGGCCTCATACTCGTCCTAAATTTTCTCCTTGAGCCCGTTTTGTTGATATAAATAATATTTTTTTATTTTATTTTAAATAAATGTGCTAAACCTTGAAAAACACCACTTAGTTTTATAAATAATTATTTGAATTAAGAAGAGCTTTAAATCTATAATTAGTAAGAGATTAAACAATTTTAATCACAGGTTTTGTCTATAATGTGCCCTTTTACCATCACTATTTCACCGCAGGTGAAAATTGGTATATCTAAGTTTTACATGCCGTTTGCAATTTTTGCTATATCCTTTTCCGATGCCATTAAGTATATATATATATTCTGGGTTTTTATACATAGCGTAGTCCGTTTGCCCATCTATCCATCTGTCCTTCCGTGTTCGAATCAAAATCAACTTTGCCCGAGCACTAGTTTAGCTAAAGATAGTTTATATACGCCAATCGACATGGTTTCAAAAATTTTGCTATAGAAAATCATCAAGATCTGTCCATAGCGTATGAGGCAGCGGCCAAAATACCACGTCTGCCTTTAAGTTTTCCATATCTTTTTGCATCTGTCGTTTGTATTCCTCTAGGTGGTTATTTCTTATGATAAACGGTAAAAAACGTCTACCACTTACTGAGCTGGTTCCAACTTTCGTTTGTATTCTTGCAGCTGGTTGTTCTTTAAGCTAAAAAAATTAATAAAATTAAGTTGGGACAACAACCCTGAGTAAAACAAATAATTTTTGAAACAAAAAATCATTTTTTGGACAGAAAAACTTTAAAGTAGGAACGAATTTTTTATGCCAATTTTTCTTTAAACTATTCAATAATAAATTTGCAGCGAAGGGTATATAAGATTCGGCATAGCGAAATAAAGTAAACTAACTTGTTTATTTATACATATTAATAATTATACTTAATGCAAAACATAGTTTATATAGCTGCTGCTATCGTTTAAAAGTCAGCTCTCTAGTGATTTAATTTCTAATATTCCTTAAGTTTCTTTTAGTTAGTCAACATTAGCCACAATTATGCAAGATATTGCAGACCAGCAGTTTTGAAAGTTTTGAATGTATTTGAGTATTTCGAGTTAGCTTTTCACATGTACCTCATTTTCTGCTTCAACTAAGGTCACGTTTATATCTTTGTGAGCTTCGAAGTTATGACATATCTCCTGTAGTGACTATTCGTAAAATTTTATTTTGGTGTATATAGTATTAAGTTTATAAGAAAAACAGTATAAAGGCAGTTTATTTATATTCTTGTTATTTTCATTAAATCATCGGCCCATAATCTAATTAAAGATCAGCTGCCGCCAAAACTGTATTAAAAATTAAAAAAAAAAAAAATCACCTCACGATGTAGTTATTATTTCATGCGATTGTATATATATATAAGATTAATTAAAATGTTTAATTATATGTGTAACAATTTTGTCACTTATAACTTTCGTACTAAATTCCTACATAAAAATATTTTGAAAGGTTCAGCAATTCTCTCATACATTTATACAGACCCGCTTAACAATAAAAAAAACCTGAAAGTGTGTGTAGTATTTTAAATGGATTAAAAGAATTGAAATCTGTAAAATTTTTCTATTTAAATTTAAACAGTTTTAAAATTATTTCAAAAGAATTATTAATGATAAAGCATAAATTTTTAAAACTGTCGAAAAATTTAGGATTAATAAAAGAAAAAGTAACATTTAAATTAAGCAAAACATGATATTTGGATTAAAAGAAACGTAAATAAATAGTGCACAAGTGTTGAACTGAAAAAAAAAAAAAATACAAAAATACAAAATAATAAACAGTAAGACGAAAAACAAAAGAAAATATAAACAAAATACATTAGAAAAACAAATATACATTATTAAACAAATTAATATATTATTTTAAAATTAAACTAATAATGGGAACGTTTTCTATTCTTTCTTCTCTTCTCTTATTTAATATAATTATTCTCTTTGATTATTTTTTAATATTGATTACATATTAATTTTCTCTTAAATTTGATGATTATTATTTTTATCTTATGTTTAAATATTTTCTTTTAATTTTTCCACTTGTTTGTTATTTATTTTGTTTCTTTTTGTTGTTATTGGTTTTTCTTTATTTTTCATACTATGGGAACTATTAACACACGGCAATGCTACGAGAACGAAGACGGCATGCGCATTATAAACTTAATACCAGGTAATTTTTTATTAACAATTAAAATTTTTACCCATAATCATCTTTGAGAGAATTTGAGGTTTTTTACATTGAATTAAAAAGTGTATGCAATCCAGAAATCTCATGATATATTTGTATAGTGGTTGCGTGAATCTTCTTTTTACATGCATGCACATTAGGCTTGCCAGATGGCCTGGATTCGCCTGAATTTTCCAGTTTTTTATGTCTGGTCCAGTTTCCAGGAAAACTGCAATCAGTCCAGTGTTTTCATATTTTATATTCTTTTATAAGGAAATTAATATTTTGTACAGAAAAATAGCGTTCTAAATACAATGAAATTACAACTATATTTGTTTAAATTTTATCTTTTTCTAACTTCAATTATTACCGTCCGTCTTTTTTCAAAAATGTGATAAAAATAAAGTACAAAATCTGTAAAAATTGGTCTCATTCGTTCTTTCCATTCCAATAAGCAATGCTTTTTGCGAAAGGATCTTTAGTATTTTAAATAATTTATACTCTCAGGAGAGACATAGAATTTCTTTCGACTTAATAAAGGCTGAAATTTTAATAAGATTAAACTTTGATGAAAGTTGCAAAAATTTTCAAACTTTTTTGCATACTAATAAAGCAAAAGAGTTAGTAAATTCTGTAAATAAAAATTCAAAATATATGTGGCAAAAGACATATACTATGTACCTATGTATAAATAAGTACTTAATATAACGTAAGATTAAATTAAATTGATATGTTAACGTGTGTGTGTGTTTTTTTTTTAATTTTTAATAAAATTTCACTTTTTGGAACAACAAGTGCATTTTAAACAGGTTCAGTTTTTTTTCTAAAATCCAGGCGCAAATTTTACGTTTTTCAGTTTTCAGGCTTTTGGGATCTGGCAAGCCTAATGCACATGCATGTATCGCTTCAGAAGCCTGACAAAGCAAAAACTTAATTAATCAAAAAACAAGTGAACATGCTATATTCGGCTGTGCTAATACTTATATAACCTTCACCAAATTTTTCTTCCATTTTCGCTTTTGAATTAAGTTTTAAATTTTTATTACAAAAACATTTTTTCTAATTATAATCTCTGTTGAAATTTACGTGAATTTTAATCGTTTAGTGAAATTCTATTTTTTGTTTATCTAGATTGTTTTTTGCTGAATCCTCGATTTTTAATGAAATTTCTAGTTTTCCATCGCAAAACACAACTTTTAGCAAAGTTTAATAATTTTGGTAAAATAAAAGTGGGAATGTTATATTTTAGTAAAATAAAAATGGTTTAGTGGTATTCCAATTACCTGGTAATATATAATTTTATTTGCTAAAATTTCGATTTTCAATGCAAAAAAGTAAAAACCGACAATAACCAAAACAAGTAAGAGTGCTGTATTTGGCTATGCCGAATCTTAAATATCCTTCATCATATACATATTTAAATCTAGTTTAGTGAAGTAAGAGAAGAAATACAAGCTTACGGTTGCGGCGACGGATTCCGCATGTTAGAGAAAAAAACAAATAAAATAAATTGCTTCGACGGATGCTGATTTTATTGTCATTTTTTATTATTTGTTTACTAATTGTTAATTGATATTTATTGATATATATATAAAAAATTTGTAAAAAGTAAACAATCATTTGGAAAATTTTAAAATTATTCTTGTTTTTCAATGGCTTTTTACATTTTCTTTTTCTTCTTTTTTTCTAGTCATTCAGAAAAAATATTTACAAACAGTATTTTTTTGTTAGAAAAACAATAAAACTGTGGCACAATGCTAAAAGAAAAAAAAAATTGTGAGCTTGAGAGAAAATGCACTCAAATTGAAATAGATTCTAATTTCATGCGGATTCGTTGAACGTTTTTTATTGTCAAAACACCAAATAAAAAAAACCGCATCAGAAACCGTAAGCTTGTATTTCTACTCTAACTCCAATAACAAAAAAAAATATTGGGGTGACAGAGAATTAAAAAGTAAAAAATTTAGTACTTCATATACATACATAATTTAACATAAAAATGACATCGGCTCTTTATGGGTTAAGCATTTTTAAATTATATCAGTATTTCCTTATAGATCTCTTCAAAACCTTTAAAATGATATCCATATTGATATTTTAAGAAATTTGAAAATTTCAGAGCCTCGGAAAATATGGGCGGGCGCCAAATTTTTCAGGTGATGTTTTCTCATATTTTTTAATTTTCTATAGGCCCATACATTTATGTTTTTTATTGTAGTTAGTTTATTGTTCAAATGGCAAAAAAAATTTTAAGGTAGGCTTGGTGTTTTGCCTGCTGCCTGGTAGGGCATGAAGTTATCCTGCTATGTCTGATCAAATGACATATTTATTTTTTTTTCTAGCTGATCTAGGGCCTCCGCAAACTTGATTTTAATCGACTTCGCTATGCATTAGAAGTCACAATATACATACTTTATGGGGTCGAAAATGAATATTGTAGGAGGTACACTCGGAATAACAAACTGAAAAACGTATGGAAAATAGAGGCTCGCCTTTTTTAAGCATGTTTGGTAATCTAGCAGGACATTAGGCCAAAAATTATATTTTTTAAATGTAAAAATTTACGTACGCCGCTATACAGACTACAAAATTCTGCATCATATAGTAAATTTTCCAGGCTTTGTCTTAAGATTTGTGGATTTTGAGAGTTTTACAAAATATTTTTTTGTTGCTAAACGAATAAGGATTTGGTATTGATTTAGTCTTCTTGGTAAAAGGCTCTACTTACAGCTACTTATATCAATTTTTAGAAAAAAATGAATTGAAATTGATTTTAGTTTAAGCACAATTTTGAAATTCTAAAAACCTATTTCATCTATATCATCTATGTAACCAACTAACTATGTAAATAAGAGTGCGAGGAGTATTTATATGAAAATCAATTTGATTAGACGAAATCCACACACAAACCAAAGTATTTCTTCATTGTTCGCTGTGTGACTCGTCTTGAAGTGCTTTTAGAAATTGAGATGTTTAGACGAAAAATTTAATAAAAAAAAAATCACAGTCTAGACCATTAAGCCGCGATTTTATTTTGCTTACACTACTCTCTATCCTTAGACAGTTCTGTCTAAACGTTAAGCGCGACTATGTAAGTACATTAAAAATAAAAATGTTTAATGCGATGTGACGTATATAAAACTATATAAAATAAACAAATATTTTTGTGTGAAATTCATTCTTGGTAATTGTGACTTTCTCTGATGCTGCTGTTAGATTCGGCCCATTTGGTCCGATTATGGTTGATTTTCTTCATAACCATTAAAAAATATTTTGTTTTAAAAACTACGGTTGTCAAAGTTATATTCTGAGATAAAGCTTGATTAAGAAAATAGCCTACCTATCTGTGATTAGGGATCATTTGACATGATATATTTTTTTCCTTGACCTAAAAAATGCAATAAGCTTCTTTTGCCCTTATTGTTTTACTTTTGTTTTAGATGGGATTCCACCAAAGGTTTCTCCAGGGGACAGAAAAGTTCCATTCTCACTCCTGCATAATTTCTTACTTTTTAAAGTTATCTTAGTCAATTGGCAAAGTAGCCAATACTTGTATTAATGAATTAACTAATTAAATAATTTAAATTCTATATTAATGAAGTCTCAGTATCATGTTAATATAAATAATAAAATTATCAGCTTTGCACATTATAACACTGTTTGCCGTTTGTGTTCATTCTTTATTAGACGGCTTTTCATTATCAGTTGAAAATTCCGAATTGCGAAACATCAGTATACTAAACGATGCAGTTTATCATTCTATTATTAATTGCTAATCGGTACGCATTCCAATGGAAATTTATATGCGATAAATTTAGAATTTAAGCCGACCTCCTGTTCTCAAAATATCAAGTTCCGGCAAAAAGCAATTCGTATATGGGACTAATTTTACAAGCGCTTGTCCAATAATAAAGAAAGCAACGTCCAAATAGAAAATATATGAGTAAACTTCTGAATTGAGAATTTAATGCACATATAGATTTGCTTTTCGTCACATACAGTACATAATAGATGAGGAAAATATTGACATTATGGCTTTTCTTGAAAATTTATAAACACAAAGTATATATTTACCAGAAAAGTTTTAAAATATTGTCAAAACCAAAAAGCTATATAGCTGCCAAAAATTATAAAAAAAATTCGGGTGAAAGCTAGCATCAGTGCTAACCTTTCGAAAGTGAAGCTGGAATTATACTCACTGAAATGGAGAAAATCTTGGGTTCTACTCAAAATCCGGCATATTATAGATACAATAAACAAAGAAGTTAAGCTTGCGTTTAAGCTTTGGTAGTTACTGCTTTGCTTGGATTAGATGCTATTTTCTTATTTTTTGCTCAAAGACCTATTTATTTATATACGGGTTTAATTTTATTTTAAACTATTCCAATAAAGAGTTATGGTGCAGATTCCTAAAAATTAAAAAATTGATTTAATTTTATTTATGTAAACTTTTTGCAAACATTTATAATATTAATGCAAGTTAGTGAGTCATATTTTTTAAGAAGTCCTTGATTGTGTTGATAAAACTTAAGATGTAAAAACTTTTAAAAATAATTGTTTAACCCTGCAAAGTATTTCTGTCTTCATTCCAACCCAAATTTTTACTTAAAAAGTGCCAGCAAAGAGAAAACAAAATTCACGTTTCTTGCGCTCTTTACAATATTTGATTAATAATTTTATGTAAGACATTTGTATAAAAAGCTTTGTTAAGTTTCTTTCAAAAGTTTAAATAAGTTTTCGCTTAAAGAAATCATTAAGAAAGCTGTTTAAAGCTTTTTTAAATTAATATAATATTTTAGTTTCTCAATATGATCGACAAATTTGTAACAGCTTTTATAAACCTGGAATATAAAATATAACGAAGTACATGAAAAAAATTTTCCATTTATCTTGCAAGTTGAAAAAAAAAACAATTTTCAAATGCAAATAAAGCTTTTGTATAAATCATGCATAAACATTTCAGTGAATGTGGAATTTAACTTATAATAAATAAAAAATTAAAATTAAAAATTAAAGTTAAAAAAAAACAGCAAAAATAAGTCACAAGCAGAATGTAATGCAGCATTTTCTGATTAGATATATCCGTCATCAGTATTTTATGTACAATTTAAAGGTGTTTCCTGTTATCCTTTGCAAGAGTCTAACTGATTTCTTTGATAACTTTTCTTTTCTTCTTCTCTTCTTTCGTCACAGACTTGACAAACTGAATTCGATAAGCTGGCAACACCCTGAACAAAACTTACAATTTATGTAGTAAACGGCTATGGTGAATATTATATATCCCTCACCGTCTATGTAAATCCAGTTTAGTAAGGTAACTCCAATCAAATTATCAAATATTTGGTGAGAGAATAAAAAATAAGAAAGCAAAATATAAGTACTTATATAATTGTACATAAAAATGTCATCGGCTCTTAATGGGTTAAGCATTTTTTTTTTAAATTAGCAGTATGTTCTTTAAGATCTCTTTAAAAAATTTTAAATGAGACCCATATTGATGTTTAAAAAAATTTGATAATATCAGAAGACCGTAAGTCTAATATATTTTTCTTATTTCTAAATTCTTTAATCCGCTATATATTGTTTTTTCGATTGAAGTTACTTTATTGTTCCAAATGGTATAAAAAATTTGTGGTTAGGCCTAGTGTTTTGCCCGTTGCGTCTAAGGACATGGACCGATTTCGCTGATTTCCAGTAGCACATCTTTTCACACTATGTCTGATGGAGAGGGCGGACAGACAGACATCGCTCATTCTTCTTCGCTACGCATAAGAACTTATAATATATATACTTTATGGGGAAATGGAAATTGTAGCAAACCGAATGGCAATTGTAGATATACCATTTTCTATGTATGGTGAAGGGCATAAGGAAAAATCATGAAAATTCAAAACAAATATCTGTCATAATTGTTAGCAAGCTGGCAAATGATGTTTATTGACAATCCAGAGAAATAACTAGAATTTTTAAAAATCATGCTTAATTAATGTAACACTCTTTTAAAACATGATTTTTATCCAAAATTTCAAAAGCTAGTTGTTTACGTGTTTGCGGATCGTATAAGCAATATTTTTTTAACATACATATATCTAATACGTGATGTTAACTAACAGTTTTTATAAACCTCTACAGATTATGTACTGTTATAAAGCTTCGAACAAATAATAAACTTTAAGGGAAAAATTATAATTAGTTCCATTGAAAAATAAAAATGTAAAAGCTTGAATAACGAGTTGCCAGAAAATAAAATCTTATTCTTCCGATTCATTACGCATTCATTGGAAAAGCAAAAAAAAAGCATTTTACGCGATTAAATGAATTATTAGTTGTATGACAATACTTATTTAAATAAATAAAAACTGAAAGAATTTCTTTGTTAATTTACGATTAGGAGTAAGAGTGGGTAATGTGGAATTCTTGTAAATTTTACGACTATAATATTTATCTTTTGTTGAAAGCTAAAGACATCCTTATGGATGCTGAAAAAAACCTTGCAGCCCATATTTTCTAGTTGATTTATTATGTTACTAAATTTTTTTTACAGATCTACAGAACGTCTGATCACGTCAAGCCAAAATATCTTGTATATTTCTTCAACAAAGATTTGTTAAAATGATTTTCAGTTGCTTAGAGAAATTCGAAGGCCAAAATATCTTGTATATTTCCCCAACAAATATTTATTAAAATGTTTTTCAGTTGCTAAGAGAAATTCGAACGCGGAACCAGTTTAATTGCTAATATCCCGTCAATATTTTTTCCCTCTTTGACATTTGCTGGAAGCTACCACTCTCAACAGAAAAATGGACCTGTATTCTTTGTATTGCAAATAAATTCTAAACATTAACTTTACTTCCGCCTTTAGCTTTTGAGAAACACTACCACATTTTCTGACTATTACACAATAATTTAACTTGTTTTTAAAATAAACTTGATTTTTTGACTGGCAGATAAAAATTACATTAAGCGAAACCATTTCCACAAAAACTGGAAAAAGGGTATATCTAAGTTTGTAAATTCAAGGCGCTAGATAAGCTATTGAAAGTTGCTATTGAAAGTCTGCAAGATCAGTCCATGTCCTTCGAGGTAGCGGGCCAAACACTACGCTTGCCTCTAACTTTTCCATATGATTTGAAAAAAATCTAGTTGACTAAAGTAACTCCAATGGAAAAAATAAAAATATGGGGGGATAGGCAATTAAAAAAAAAAGAAGAAAAGACATCAAATGAAAAAATTGGTACTTGCTCGTATCTTCCGAGCTATGGGCCTCTGAAATTTTCATAGGAAGTACTATTGTGCACCATATTTTATAAGATAACAATATGCACAGAATAAAGAAATTTGTTATAACCGAATTTGTTGCCAATCGAATTTTGTCGGTTGTGTTTATTATCTTGAATTCGGTTGTAGTAAATGAATAAATATAGCAGTCACAACTATTTTAAAAAATTATTCTAGGTGATTATAAAATATTATTGTGAATTAAACAAAACAAAATAATTTTTAAATATTTTCTTTTATTTTAATAATAAATTATAGAATAAGATTATATATTATAAATTTCATGAATCGAACCATTGAATGCAGCTTCCTTCTTTTTTTACATTATGATTTCTTCTTTTCCACATAGTTTCTTCAATTTGCTATTCCATACCGCTTGTTTTGCGCTGCGAAATAAATTAAATATTATAAAGTAATTTTTATATATAAATGTCTTTCGGAGATAATTTTGAACTTACCATTTAACCAATATTTGAGAATTTTTCACCACTTTTAATAAATCTTTTTATTATTGAACTAAAATATTTTTGATTTTAGTAATGTGTACAAATTTTATTTATATTGTGTCAAACATTTTTCGATTTCAGAATATACAATCGTGTTTTGTGATTCTTATAGTGCATTTACATTAGAAGGAAATCTATTAGATTTGATTCGAAATCTTTCCCTAAATCAAGTTTGTTTACACTATATTTCTTTGACACTAGCAAGATTTCACATTCACAACAAACAGAAAAATATGCATTAAAACAATTACATTGCTTTTTATTTATATTTCTGAGTTTTTGTCAGTTTTATTTTTCTTCAATTGGATACTTTTCTATTTAAAAAAATCAAAAAATTTTTTGTTTTTTATTTTAATAAAAATGTCATTTTTTGTTGTACAGAGGAGTAATTTTTGGTACTCTTTTGGGAAAATGCATAGATGTATTACGAAGTTAAACTAGATTTTGAGTAGATTTGGTCAAAATCTAGCTGCGCAGTAGATTTTGTTTTGTATGGGAAATCAACTAAAAATCAACTAGATTTTGCTCGAAATCTCATTAGAACTAGATTTTGGTGTAATGTAAATGCACTATTACTTCCAAAATTTGGTTTTCAGTAGTAATGTACTGAATAAGTTTAGTTGCATTTTCCATTTAATAGAATAGATTTTAGTAAAGACACAAATCGGTCATGTTAACTTTTCTAAGAGGTGTTACAACTAATATTTAGAAAAAGATATCATTTGTTAGCTTTAATTATAAAAAATAAACCAAGACTATAAATTATAAATAATAAAACTCAAATTATTATATAAGTAATTGAATTTTTAAAGTATTAAGCGAGTTGTTACCAATCTTTTTTCTGTGTGTGGGTATCATTTAAAAGCCTTTGAAGAGATATTTCAGGAAATACTAAAATTTTTAAAAATGCTTAACCAATTAAAAGCCGATGACATTTATGTTAAATTATATACAGTATTTAATATATAGTATTTAAATTCTTTGTTACCCCAATATTAGTTTTTTTTAAATGCAGTTACTTTACTTACATGGTGAAGAGTATATAAGATTCGGCATATCTGAATATATCCATCTTACTGTTTTTTTATTTTTTTTTTTTTTTTATTTACAAAAAACTTTAAAAGTTTAAACTTTATTGTAACCATTTTCTTAAACTCCATATTGGACTGTAGGCACTCGTCTTTATCTTAGTCTTCAATAGTTCTTCCACATTAGCCCATATTTTCTCTTATTATGGCCGGTATTATAAAGGCCTCTTTAGGAATAAGTTCGCTTATTTAATCTTATATCAGTAACTGCAAAAAAATTGCAATTCATTCTGACAGTACTGTTCGTGGCGGTACCATAACTTTTGTAAGGAACTTTGAAGCAAAGTAAAATTAGTGGAAACCGTTTTAAAATTTTCTAGTAAAGTTGAGTTGAGTAAGGTTGATATTTGTTTGATTTTGTAGCCTTTGCTGACTGAGTGACTTATGATCAGAATCAGTCAGGCTGATTGGGGTTTCGAGTCTGTTTTAACGTTAAGAACTATCCTTAAATAAACTATTTTAAAACAAACTATTTTTATTTCCATAAATAAAATTAAGAAGTTTTAGTTAAATTTGTATAATAGTTTACTGGATATTTTTCATTTAATATAAGATTACCTTAGCTTAAAACTTTTTATTTACATTGTTTTCCATACTATTCGTTCGCACAGGAGGTAAATAATAGAACTAGACGGGTAAAAATACTTTAATAATATTTTTATTATTTGTATACGATTTTGAAAAAAAAATTACTTGATTTTGGATCAAAAATTTAATAAAGAAAATAAGAATATACATTATTTTTTTTTAAATAATTTACTTATAATATTAAAAAAGACAAGTTATGCTAAAGTTAACAAACTTCTGATGTTACAAATTTTTCATTACTCTCTAAATTCAAAAGTCTCTTAAGAGCTACACATGTGTTCGAGTGGTTGTGAAGAAAGTAGAGGCAACTTTTTTTCGTTAACTTTGTTACTTAAACATATTTATATTCGTGATTCTCCAAAAAAATGCTTAAGAAAAATTGATGCGTATATAAATTCTTTATAAGGAAGTCTTGTTAAATTTAATTACCTTTTGTAAAGGTTTAACGATAATCTTTCGATATTTAGGCCTTAAGTATTTTCCTTACCACCACAGAATCATTAAGGTTTTCAGCAGCATAAATTTGGGATTTGGTACTACAATCTATATAAAAATAACTAGTAGATAACAATAAAGAGTGTCTTTCACTTAGTATATTACAATTCGTAACATAATATGCATTTTTTAAAATTTACTTTTAATACGAAACAAATTTAATTTGGTGAAATAAACTCTAATGCAATCCGCCAAAAAAAAGGTTAGTGGTCGTAAAATCAATCCCCACAATCTCTCTTAATTTTGGCAGGCCAGCTTGAATATAACTTTAAACCTCTGAACATTGCGAGGAATTAAAAACGTGAACCAAATAGGTGTAAAGACATTTAAGATAATGTTGGATGACTATATTTTAAGAACTTATCGAAAGGTGCTTTTGACATGTGTGTAAAATTTTATTGAAAGGCCGTCTCTAGGTTCAAAGTACTTTCAATACATTTTCAATAAGAGCTCTACAAAAGTTTTTTTAAATAAAACAAAAACGGTTGTGGATATCAATGAAATTCTTTATTCCTGTGAAAGTACGTTCGATGCCATTATATATAGAACTAGATTCCTTTTGCAAGCATAAATCGGCCGATACTGCTACAATTTCACGTTCGATGTTCGTATGAAGCTCATGAATCGTCGCTGACTTGTTGGCATAGACCATAGACATGACGTAGCCCCACAGGAAATAGTCTATCGGCGTCAAATCGCACGACCAAGGCCATTCGATTGGACCACTTCGTGAGATAACACGTTTTCCACACTTAGTTTCCAATTGCGACATTCGCTGAGTGGCTTGTATAATAACGCCGACGGCCCATTAACCACACCAAACCCAAATTTTTTCGGAATGCAATGATGACTCCTGGACTACGTGTAGATTGCTGCCTAACTAATAACGCATATTTTGTTTAATAACAAAGCCATTCAGCCAGAAATGAGCGCTCTTAACGTTAAGGCCACTGACTCCGAATTTCGGTAGTAAATTTTAATAAGTTCGACTCGTTGTTGGCTCGTATATCTTTCCATCATGAAATGAAAAACCTAACCGAAGAGACATGTGAAAAGAGCAGCAAGATATATGGCATCGTTTGCTATCGCTGTCGCTCTACTTTTGTAGCATCCCTGCGTCCGAGTAGCAAATACATAGTTGAAAATTTAAAGTCTAAAAAAGCAAAATATTTTATTATATTTAAAATTAATTATGTGATGACAGGGAACTAAGACGTGCAGCTTTCGCTCCAGAGATAATTGTTTTAATATGTTCGATTTACCGCGAAAGAAAGAGAGAGAGAAAGTAATTTATACAATTTTTCCATCAACGTCAAACAAAAATAAGTATAAAAAAAAATTTTTGTGGAATATATTTAGATATCATCCCAAAGCACAGCAGCAAAAAATAACACATGCTCTTAATCTTATACAGGCCCATAAATTGCGTACTTATTGTGGCAACCGCATAAAGCTCATATTAATTTTCAACAGTTATAAAAACTATTAATCCTAAATGACAGTTTACACGAATCGCTACTAATTTCTTAATTTTAGACCGCAGCAATTTAAAAAATAAAACAATTATATCTTGGCATCACACAATTGCTTTTTTTCTCTTGCGGTTGTTTTAAACATTTTAAAAATAAAATGTGTCTCTAACCTTAAACAAACATTAAATTCAGATACAAATAACCAAAAAAAAAACAAAAACAAATATTATATGCATAATTTAAAAACAAGCAAATAATTAACAAATGTCTTCGTCATGTACACATACAGAAATTTATGTCTACAAATGAAGAGGGTACCAAAATTAACGAAAGATGAGAATTGCATGCATTATAAAGTGCACATAGTTTATGGAGTGGCACAGTTTTGAACCACTTATGCTTTGCGAAATAAGAGCACACATGGTAAGTAAATATCTCACGGAGCAAATGAATGTCTTAACAAGCATTTTTCATATGACCTCCTTGAAAGTATAGTCGTTAATATCATTATCTTTTAATGGGAACAAAAGGCTCTCTGACGGCTATTGCATGAATATTTTCACATTTGTTGTAATACATGCACTTCCACCTCAAAATCCCTACACGTTGAGGAAACCTTTGTTTTCTTAAATAGCATTTAAAACTGTTATACCCCTAAAGCACAGATTTTCACAATTACCCAGCAAAAAATTAGACATTACCTTAAAAAGTACTTGCAATATAATGACTTACTTTTGTGATTGCCATATTTTGTTGCTCGGTTACAAAACACATTACATTAGTTTCCAAAAAAGGAAGAAGTAAAGGAGCCAGATCTTTACGTTAAAAGAGACTACCGTACTAATAATAATTTAATCGATTCTCAGAAACTGATTATAAAAGTCTCATGCCTTGTTAAAATCATTAAGCTGGCAATCCACTTGGGAAGTACTTCTGACAAAAATGCTTAATTCCACACTCGATTACCTTTTCAAAAATTTTTTGCTGGGTATTAATTATTCAAGTTTAGAATTTGTTTTATCGCTTCGATCGTTATAGTTGGGAAAACGACACTCTTTTAGTAATTTTAAATGTGGCATATGTACGTAGTTTCATTTCTGCTAACTGCTTGCTGTCACTCTGAAATGGTATTAGCATTAAGCTGGTGTACACAAATAGATGTCTTGCGTAAATCTCTGAACACACTTTAAAATTTTTTTTTACTTAATCACACACTCATAAAACAAACAATATATAAATTTCTTAAAATTACAAATAAAAATCTTTGCATGTGTTTAAATTTTGAATAAATATTTGATTTGTTTTCTTTTGTATTTTTATGAGACATGTAATTGACACGTATCACAACGAAATAAAATCGGATTGAAGTTGTTAATGGTTTATCGTTGCATTGCAAATAACAGACAATTTATAATTAAATATTTGAAATGAAATTTCTTGAAATTAAAAACTTACAGACATAAGAAAGTAGATGATTTCAGCATATCATATATTTTTGTTTTGGGTGTTGTATGCACACATCAATAATACAAATTAGACATTTTGAATTATCTTCTTAATCGATTTAATAGTAAATATTTTCGTATAATATAAATTAACTTTTATAGACCTTTTGTGATAATCCACTTTTTATAAAAAAAGTTTAACTTGAGGGTAATTTTACTATTACAAGTATATATTATCATGCACATATTCCTTAAACATTACAATTATCTGACTCTATATAAATATGGCGTATTATCACCCTCTGAAACTTAACGTGTATCTCACCAAACATGAACAAGTTGAAGTAATTTAATGGAATACGACTGGGGGATTCATAGATCAAACTGATAGACAATTCCAAATATTTAAGTCGATAGGAACAATCGTATCCTCAATTAGATAAATCCCTAAAGAAACAATTTAAACTATTCCCAAAAATCCTCGTTACAAATACTATTTATTATACCCTTCACCATTAAAAGCTGAAAAAGGGTATAACAAACTTGGTAATTCTGTTAGTAATTTCTACAATATCCATTTCCGACTCCCGAAAATGTATATATATTCCGACTTCTTATGCATAGCGAACTCGATTAAGCGATGTACGTCTGTACGTCCGTGTTAGTGTTAAAAGCAGGCAAAACAGAAGAATTAAAAATAAGAAAAAAAAAAATCAAGTGAAAAAATTGCCGCTCACCCATATTTTCCGAGTTAAGGGGCACTAATATTTTCAAAATTTTTAAAATATTAATATGGGTATCATTTTAAAGCTTTTAAAGAGATCTTTAAGGAAATACAAATTTTTTTTTAAAATGCCTAACCCATTAAGAGCAGATGGTATTTTTATGTAAAATTATATACATGTAGTACATATTTTTTAAATTTTTTAATTATCTGTCACCCCAATATTCACTTTTTTGATTAAAGTTACTTCACTAATTTAGATTTACAAATATGGTGAAGGGTATATAAGATTCTGTATGGCCGAATATAGCAATCTTACTTGTTTAAATTTACCTGTCATAATTTCTAACAGCGTTCCATATTAGAAAAAAAAATCCCAAAAAATCATTTTAAATCCCCATAAAGCAAAATATATCCTTAAAGGATATCTCAGTCTCCAATCTAAAATTTTCATCCACATTTTTAAAATAATATCTAATCTAATAACACTGGCTAGGAGAATATGGTTCCTAGATATCAAGTTAAAAACCCATCAACGGTCAACTAGGTGTATATAAAATATTGAAACATTTACTAATTATTTATTTATTTATTCATCGGTTTAATGCACAACAAGACAAGTCTTATAGTTATAGTGCATGAATATGTATGTGTATATAATAACAAAAATATAAGTTAAGAAATAATTAGGTATAGAGTTATAAAAACGCAAAATAATAATAATACAAATAATTTTTATTTTTATACCTTCGCCAAAACTGAAAAAGGGTATATGTGAGTTTATCATTCCGTTTGTAATTTTTACATGTAACATTTCCGACTTTGTAAAGTGTATATACTCTGAGTTCTTATTCTTAGCGACGTCAATTAAGTAATGTAAGTCTGCCCGCACTTGTTCGTACTGAAATCAACTTTGCTAAGGTGCTAAATAAGCTAGAGAAAATTTAAATACGCCAATCGACAAGATATAGTAACAAAAATTTTTCTTTTGCAAATCAGCAAGATCGGCTTATGTCCGTCGAGACTGCAGGCAAAGCACACAACTGCCTCTAATTTTTCCATATTTTTTTCGACTTTCGTTTGCAGATGACTGTCTTTACTACTTATACACCTCTTACTATATATTCACGACAGTTATACTATGGTTGTTTTTCGCTTATTCACATCTTACTATTTATTCAAAACAATTAAACTAGTTGGAGCAACAACTATCTAAGCAAAGCTTATAATTTTTGCTCCTTGTTTGAACAGAAAAACTTAATGGTGTGAAAGAATTTCTTAGGTGGCAGGTCATTACGTCTAGGGACATTATGTCGCTCCAGAAAGTGACATAATATCCATCAACATAGAGTCATAACGTTTATGGATATTATAGGTATATTTTATGGTATTCTATGTAATAAAGATGCAACGGTTTTATAAACTGGCTTGCGGAAAAGCGTTGCTGTTTTAAGTTAGGGCATTATGACACCTTGATAAGTTACTAAAAACGACACATTAAGACCTTTTTCAAAACGAACACTTTGACATGCCATCCCCGATTTATATGTGCATGTGGTTATATATGTATATATAAAGTGAAAGAAGCATAAGATTCGGCATAGCCGAATATAGATTTTTTATTTGTTTAATATTCAAATGGTTTCTGGCATAAATATTTGTGCTGTGATGTAAGCATTTTTTCACACTGTCACTTGCTATGATAGCTGTCGAAGAAGTAGAGCTGTATAAAAATATTACATTTTTTACACTTATTTTTTTTTATTTAATATGTTAATTAAATTTAACTAAAATGTAGAGTATCACGCCCACAATGTTTGTCGATTTTTTATATGTCACAGGTTCTATTTCCGTACCGGTAATACCTTGACACTATAAATTTTTACAGAAGATTTATTATGATGCCTGCAACAACAAAAAAAAGTAAGTTAAAATTAAAGGGTGTGCCCATAAAGATCTTTCTTTTTAAGACATAGGGCCTTAAACGGAGCATGAAGTTCTGTATCCTCCTTAAGGAAAAAGTGAAGAGAGAAATTAGAAATTAAAGGCTGACGTTATCTTCCTAACTCTCACAGGCATAGTCTCGAATCTAGCACCAACAATGCAGTACTTGGTCCACTAGAAGAACAACTTTAAAGAACTAAAGGATAGATACGTTATTTTTACAGCATGTAGTACCATGTCTGACAGAAGGACAAGTAAAACAAATTGAATTAAAATTTTAAGGATTTTGCTATAGAGACGTAATTGTCACTAATATGGCTAGATCTCTCAAGCACTTATCTATATCTGCCCTCTACAAAACAAGCAATTTACAAAAGAAAAAGAATAATTAACAATGAAAAGGAAAATTAAAAACTGGCAGACACTTGGTGTGTAAAATTTGTGTGTAAGTCCAGCTAGTAGTTGACTAATTAATTTAAATTTAATGTTACACATATATTTTACTTTTGATGCTCAACAGATGTATAATAGTTTTAAGGCTGAAACAGCTGTTTAATTTATTACTTTATGTCGCCGAATATTTAATACCATGCGGTAGTAACGCCGCTGCCCGGCACTGTTATATATACCAATATAAGAAAACTTAATAAAAATACAAGAACACATGTTTTTTATTACAAAGGTCTTTAGGTCTTTAAGTCAACACCTTCAAGTCTTATTTATGAACAAAGAGCACTGTGCAATCACCTCACTTCCCATGTTAGAAAAAAACAAAAATCCTGAGCAACCGTTCGTAAATTAAAGTCTTATTCCACCTTTAACCATCTTGGTTATGTTCATGACCGTATATACCTTCAGAATTGGTATATTTTTAAAAAGAGTCAAGGTAAAACGCGATAGTTTAATAACAGTCTTATTCACAAAAATTTCTTATTGTAAGCTTAATGTATACTTTATTTATTAAACACTTTTTGTTTTATTAACCATTAATAAAAATTTTTATTCACAAACGTTTAATAACGCAAAATTAACTATTAAACGATTTTAATAGTATTGTAGTTTAATGTTGGCAACATCATGTCATATTATATGTAAACTTACCTTTAGTGATGCATACAACAATAAACCAAATACCTGAATAATGTTTTTATAATTAAAAAAAAAAAATAATTAAATCAGCAATAATATTATTTGTCATAACTTAAATTATCATTATTTTATTATTATTTATTGTTTTATATCAGAAAAAATTTTAAAGTAATAAAAAATGGTGTTAAATCTTTTTTTTATAAAATGATTCACTGAACGAGTACAAAAAAGTATCCAAATACCGAGCTTGGCATTACTGTTTGTACATCACTATATTATTTTGTTTATTTATGATAAAAATTTGTGAATTTTTTATTCATTATTTTTATTTTCAAATCAATAAAATAAAATTATGAAAGAACAATTAAATAAATTATGATATTTTCTCTATTATAATAACATTTTTCCCAAATATTAATAGTTAATTTGGTATTTATTACCTGGAACCGTATCGTTTTCTTTAATTGCAGAACAGATAAAGTAATAACTAAATTTTTTGCATTTTAAAAACTAATTGTAAGTCCATCTAATAAACTACGAAAACGCTGCCTCAAAACCCCAAAATAATTTGGGCGTTATTGTGTTTAATTTCATTTGCATTTTGTGGCCTTAAATGGTGTAAATAAATACATATAGTTGTAAATTATATTTAAGTATGTTTCAAACACTTACCTATTGTAGAAATTAAATTTATTATATTCGTTATATTTTTTTCTTAATAGTTTTTCACACTTTTACAGTAAAAAATTTTACGGGAAAAATGTTTTTCAAAACTTATTAAAGGTTTAAAGAAGGGTAACAGCTACATTAAATATCTGAAATTTATTAATGATTAATAACAGCGTAATAGTGCTATTAAGCGCTTGTGAATACTACTTTAGCGATTTTTTCTTATTAACCTCTTATTAAGCAGTTTAAAATTTTTGTGAATAAGACTGTAAATGTTTAAGGGTGTCTCTCTCTTTAGAATGAATTGTTGAAATTTATTTGCAAAGTTTCTGTTTTAAGCCACAAGAAATTTGCTTTATGTAACGTTAATTTATAAAGACATCTATGCAAATATTTATTTTAGATGATTTTTTGCTTGTTTTGCGTAAGAAAAGGTTTTTCTTAGATTTCTTGACGACAAGTCAATATGCAGATGGTAATTTGTTGCTCAAAAGTAAATTTTTCTTTTTTCACTAGAAAAAGTCTCTTAAAAAATTATTCTTTAACAGAACTTTTCATTTGTATTCACGAACACACAATGTTTTAGGTTGTTGCCTTATGGCAAATTGTTTTATTCTATTTTGTTTATTAATTTCATTAAAAAAAGTTTCATAGATTCATGCACATCTCTCTTCCCCTTTTGGCTGTTCTGGGACAAATTAGATATTTTATTTTGTTTTTTGTTTGATAATTTTTCTTTCAGTAGTTGGTCTCATAGTGATGCCTTGTATATTCAATACTGTAGTACAAAGCTGGCTGGCAATGAATTTCGCAGCCGCCAACGCTTCAAACAAATGAAATTAACTTCAAAACAGAATAACAAAATTCATTAAAAGAATTTTACAGACAAGATGATTACGTCGGTCGGTTGTTTAGTTAGTTGTATATATGTCCATCGTTCAATTAAGAGTTTGAGTGAATTAAATTATGCTTTAAGGCTATAAGATATTCTATTAAATAAGAAAAATTATTATATATTAAATGTCAAGTATTGTTTGTGTTAAAATAAAAATAATTACAAGCAAAATTACATAAAAAATTATCGTTATAAAGAAGTGACAAAAATATAAAAAAATACATATAATATAATGATAAATATTTCAAACCTAAAGAAAACGTATTGGCGTTCAATGGAAGTAACAAAACAAAACGTATTGAAAAAAAATATCATGTCAATGATTTTAATTTGATATCACTTGTAAATGTTTTGTGGTTATTCTCAAAAACATTTTGTTTGTTGTTGTTTTGTGTTAATTCTCAAAGGCATTTTTTTCTATTAAAAAACGTAGTATTTATTTTAAAATTTAAATGAAAAGTTCGAAAAGTTCACGTCAACAAAATGGAAATATTGAACGTGTTAAAAGTGGCAAACGTTCAGAAAAATATTCAAAGTATGTTTTTTAATTTTAATGTGTCTCTTCTTTAAATATTTCTGCTATTTAATGAATTTCTGCTATTTAATGAATTATTAAACTGCATCTTAAAGTAAAAAATTCTTTCAAAATATGACCAAATGACATCAAAATTATCAGACATAATGCCATAAATTTCTAAATAGAAATTTTAAGAAAATATAGATGTTACAAATTTTTTGTACAGACGATTTTAGAAGATTTCTTTTATATTAGCATTATGCACTTATGTATATTTAGATTTTATCATTTTCAAGAACAACAGTCCTACACCTACATTTCGGCCTAAAAATAATTGTTTCTTTTTATATATGCAACTATTTTCTCTTCTTGTGTTCTTATCCCTTCCAACGTGTGGTGAAGTTTTAAGAAGTGCACATGGCTTTTATAGGCTCTTAGACAAATTTGTTGATTTATGCAAATAACAGAAATTTATTAATAATAAAACAAAAGTTAGAATATACATATATGCTAAAGAATTTTACTTTTTTACATTTACGGTTAAGTGCGATATGTAATATTAACGTAAATAAGCAGACTGGATTTTATTTATATGCTGCATAAATATTGAAGCAATCTGTAATTATTTCAGATATGTTTGTATGTATGTAAGGTTTGTTTCTCTAATTAACTTAACATTTGACAGGCCTACAATTTGGCAGTCACAAATACTTAAATTAGAAAACAAATTTTGTTCATCCGAACACTCGCATTCACTGTCAACATAACACTCGTTTAGACTTTATTTTAATTTATTACCCACATATCGCCCCCGCTTTGGAGATCAACAAAAATCTGAAAGCATACATATGTGATGAATGATTTTCTGTTCATCAAGTTGACAAATTTTAATAGTAATAAATTATTTTAAATAAAAAGAAAACACAAAAACTCTTAAATTGTGATTTCAAATGGGAAGCTTCTTTTATAAGTAACATTAAGCAAATAATTTTGCATTTATTATTTTTTTTATTTATCTACCACAACTAGATTTTGTTTCATTAAATCAAAAGCAAAAATTTTTATACGCCTCATTTTAATTTTTGAGCAATATTATCTTGACTACAAATTCAGTACGAGTTTATGAAAACTTTAAACAATCAATTTTAAGTAACTTTCAAACATATATGTGGACCTATTTAATGGTCCAGATATATGTTTAAATTGTTTGGAGCAAAATGTTTATTTTAAGTGTCGCTTGTCCTCCAGTTCCAGTTTTTTATATGTTTATGTAAGTGGACTAACGCCAATTTTTTCATGGTACCGATTTTTAATATTGTTTTTTTGTTAACGCATGAGATGGTTGAAAAATTAAATCTGCGATCCGATTTGCTATTTCACTGTGAGCGGGGTGTTACAAACGCGCTTTGTCATGTGGTTCAAAACGTTTACGTCTCAGATAATTTAAAAATTTTTAAAATATACCCAATATTCTATGTTTTGAGAAATGCAACTTTTTTGTTTATTCTGACTTAAAACACATGTTAACCCTTTCTATTTTGTTTCATATGAAACTTGTGTTAAATGGCTTAAATATTTTTAAATAAATTTTAAAAGCTGAGAAACCCTAAATTATCTTAAAAGAAGTTTTTTAGAAATAGAAAATTATTGTGCTAGTAATCCACGATATTTTATAATCGAAATTCTATATATTTGTTGCTTGAAAAGGCTGGTATCACTACATAATTCGCTGCTTCCTCAAATCAGCTAACCAAGTAACCTTTATCGAAATTAAAATAAAGCCAGTATTATTTTACTTTAAGCACAGAAACTCCGTTAACAATTGGGGATTATTTTTGAGGACCATTGTACCGTGACTAGTATAAATCTTAAATCAATATTCGGATGATATGTCATAGTGTCCAAGAACATAATGTCCATCGACATTGAGTCGGTTTTAGTCACTTATGACAGTCTCATAATGTTCGCAATTAAAACAAAAACGGCTTAGCTAATCAAAGGTTTCCTGCATAGCCGGCCTTTAGCCGGGCGCAAAGTTATTTTCCTCTATGGTATAACCAACAAACGCTTCGCATCGTAGTCTGACTTTTTGGTGTGACTTAATGTCCTTGGACAGTATATCCTTGGACGTTATAACATGCGCTTGATTTTAAAAGTATAATTATTATTTGGTTTTACCTAATTTCTTTATTTCAAATTTAATTCGAAACCAAACCCCATAGACTTATTTTTATAAACAAAAATGCACCGTTCTATATGCTCAGTGATATCAGATGTGGCGAAATGTATATAATTTTCACCAATTTGATATCATCAAAAAATTAATGTATAATAGCACTGAACACTCAAAGGCGATGTTTTTTAACTTACAAAATATTACTATTTATAATTTTTTGAAAAATATTTTTCTGATCGTTTTTTTCATAAACAAAATATATTTACTTTCGCTTTTTTCATCTGTACCCACCAAAAAAGATATGCAAAAGAAGTAGGTAATTCATGCCTTCTACTTAATTGAACCGGACAACTGGACACTGAACCGGGCCAGATATGATTTAAAAAAGAAAAATGACGCTAAATTCCTGACCGAAACCACAGACTTAATGCAATAAAAATTTTGAAATCAGGTGTATTCGAGAAATAGGCCTGGTAATTACCATTCAAGGCCATGGGATTTGACGCCTTAAGATTATTTCGTGTGAGACCACGTCACTGGTTTAGTGTCTAAAACTGCTACAATTGACACCTTGTAGCTAACATAGTTCGTGTTATTCGTGACACAAGAACAGCCAAACAAAAAAAGAAAAAAAAATAAATACAAGGTATGAAATAAAATCCCTCAACAGATACAACCTTTTTTAGCGCCTTCCTGCCTTATTTTGATATCACGGACATGTCGATAATTACCATTAATCATATTTACTTAGGAACGGCACTATTTTGCATATGTTTTGTTATCTACCTTACAATGAACAAGAGATAAGAAGATAAGATATAATCCTACATCACCAGGCCTTCCTAATCATAAGTTAACCATAAATATTCGCTTTTTAAAACATCAACAATTGTTAATTTAATTTTGTAAAACCAATCAGATGTTATAAAAAATAATTTCACTAAGCATGTGTATATTAACAAATATTTAGCAGACCATGAACTTTACTTCTCAAAATTTATTAAAAATAAAAAAATAAATTTCTTAAAATCTTTTTCCACTTCAACCTAGTAAAAGTAAGCGTCGACAAATTTTTTGTTACCGATTATTTTAAAATAAAAAATTAAACAAAATTCCAAATACGAAATATAAAAATCCTTGTAGAATTAGAAAATTGTAGCACATTTAATTTCGCATTCCAGCAAAAGTGTCACGCACAGTTTCAATAAACAAAACTAAACTACACGTAAAGTGTTGGTACGTGTATCTTTTAAAACATTTTTAAATCATAAACAAAAATTTTTAAGTAGAAGAGAAACACTAAAATTAGCAAAATATTTAACAGCATTTTCATGATGATGTTACCTACATTTACAGTGATGGTCAAAATATTGTTAAAAATTTCATTTTCCCAAACAGAAAAAAAATGTTTGCAAACAATAAAATTTTATTCGATTTTAGATAAAAATTTAATTAAACTTTTATTTTTTGTTTGAAAATTAATTTATGCTTTTTTAAATAAATATGTACGTAAATGGAACAATTAAGTGTTTAATTAGAAAGTTTTGTATTTTTTTTGCAATTAAATATTTATTAGTAACAATTATAATACCCTGTTCAGACATACGTTTTAATTTATACAATTAAAATTTTAATTGAGTAATTAATTTTGGTGTTCACACATATCCAATTTAATTTACTTAATTAAAATTTGACAATAGAATATAGTTCTGTTCAATAACAAGAAGTTGTTACTAATTGTTATTGGAAAGTGTTTACTTCAGTACCTCAAAATAAGCAGCGAAAGAGTAAAAAAGAGTAGAAGATGTGAATGTTAATAAATTTGTTACTACTTTTGTTACTGTCAAGAACAGAACAGCTGATTCTTGTTCTGTTTTACAAAATAAGTTAACGGATATTAAATACTTTGAACTGAAAGTGTTTATTAGCACTCTCCACGAAAGTATTTACATCACATCGTTGTGGCTTTTTTGCCATAATTTATATGGTAATTTTAAAACCGAATATCTACGCTGAAATTTTTTACAACCACACAGCAAAAAATACACATAATATTTATAGTTTTCGGTTTTAAATACAAAATATTTGAATTGAAGCTAATGTTTGTATAATAATTAGAAGAAAGCTAAGGAAACTATGTACAAGTAACGCCAGGTTAATAAAACAATAAACAAAAGAAATAGAATAAAATAAACTAAAAGTTTTACAAAAAAGACAGAAAATTTGCAAACAATCGATGACAAAGCTTTTGCAAATGCTAACTGTTGCAATACAAAATGATTTAAGCACCGAACACCGCTTTTTTTGCTGTTTTACATACAAATTTTTTTTATGGTTTTTTGTTATTATGGTAAGTTCGGCTTTACTTTGTTATTTTTTTTCCAAAAATGCGTTTATTCCGTTTTTTTTTTATTTGGAATAGTAATGTTGTAAATTTTTATTTTACTCTATCGTTGCAAGTTTCTGCCGGAAATTTATTGAACAGACCTAATTTTTACATTAGAAATTTGTGTTGGTAAATTTGGAAGAATAAAGAAAAGTTCGGCTTTCAAAGAAAGTTTGCTTGTTTTTATTTGAAATATGGAACTCCTCCAGTCAGTACGATCAAGTTCTGACTGCACGCTAGCTGTGAATTTCCATAAAATTTTCAAAAACTTTTCATTTCATATAATTTGAAAATATTTTATTTTTTATTTTTATGGCATTTACTTTTGTCATTGTATAAAATTTTCTCTAACTGAACACACTTCACAAGGGTTGTTGGAGTAAACCTAATCAATTATCGACTTAATTAAGTGCTAATTGAAAAATTTTTTAATTAATTTCTTGTATGATAAATTAAATTCAATTAGGGACTTAATTGCGTAAATTCCTTAATTGCGCAATTAAAACGTATGTCTGAACAGGGTATAACGTAATAATTTCTATTCATTTGTAATTAAATTTTATTATGAAAACAAATAAAGCTTTTTTAGGTGCAAACATTTTTTCTGCGTAGTTGCCTTTTTTTAATTTTGAAGTAATAATATTCCTGATAAAGAATGAAAATAAAGTTGTCAAGTTATTTATTCAAAAGAAACAAGAAGCATATGTCAGGTAAACATGCCAAATTATGAGAATTTTTCTACATCACATTGATTTGTATTTATATTTTGGGATCTCTACCCAGCAAACAAATTAAGAAAAGGTAATCGAGTGTAGAATTATGCATATTTCGCTGAAGAACTTTCCAATTGACCTTAACTAAGCATTGACCTTAACAAAGAATTTTATAATCAATTACTAAGAATCGATTACATTAACTATTGTAGGAAATAATGAAATTAAAGCAAAATGGCAATAGATACGGTAAACCAGATTTATAAAACAGGAAGTTTAGCACGCTTAAATTTAATTAACATTAATTAAACATTTCCGAGATTTAATTTAAATTTTAACTTATTTTAACTTGATATATTTTGTGCACTACTGTAAATACATATATTTTTGTGCCATTGTGGTTAAGAGATATTCTTTTTTTATTTTACGGGGTCATATTATAAAAATGCCATTTTATTTTTAAGAAATATTTTAGAAACAAAAATGAAGCGAAACTAAAAACGAGGGAAAAATATTTTAATATTTTTTAACGAATAGTGCTTTTATCATTCATTTGTCGTTAATATTCTGTAAACCGTTTTTATTTATTTTAATTCCTTTTCTCACCGTTTAATCATAACACATTGTGATGAATATTTATATCTTGCATAGCGTATCTCAATTATAGCGCACTATTTATTTGGAACGCTTTTCATATAACATTGGCCGATAGTTAAGAAAAAGGCGCAACACAAGAGAAGAATCTGTTATGTGAAAAACCGATGCAAATATTATTAGAGTTACGTTGAGACCACTCGAAAGCTCCGCAGAATTATGGAATTTTTAGTCGATAAAATATGTATATCTTACGTGTCAACAATTCTAAAAGTTCTGTAAAAAGTTTAGACACAATAGATCGATTTCGCATACTAGGCTGATTTCGACGTACCTTTCAACCTCTTGAAAACATTGCTGCTGAAAGCAACAGCGGCACACAAATATAAATTCGTCAACACCACTTTTTTTTACCGCCATTTTGATAAACATTAGTCTTGACAGTTTATATTTGGCAGTCGTGACAAAGACACGTGGCAGATTTATGACAGAAAAATATTCCATAAACCAACGTGTTTTAACTGTTAAAATTTTTATCAAAACCAATCATCGATTACTGCGACAATGAGAAAGTTTCGTGAAAATTTTTGCGAGAGTTAACGTGCCAAAAAAAGCACTCTTTATCGTGTAGAGAATGATTTTGAAGAAAAAAGATCTGTAGGCGATAGGTCCAAGCATGAACCACAACGTTTTGCAAGATCGGCTGGAAACATTGCTGCTGCTCAAGAAAGTGTTCAAAACTATCCATCAACCTTAATTCGATGCTGCGCTGAGGAGCTTGGTCTTCCAAGAACAACTTTAGCCACAATTTTGCACAAGGATTTGCATTTGTTTACATTTAAGATACAATGTACACAAGAGCTTCTTCTACAAGACCATTTAAGCTGCCGTGCATATACCAATAGGATGTTATAGCTCACCCATAACAACCCTGATTTTTATAAAAAAATCATAATATGTGACGAGGCGGATTTCCATTTGGATGGATAACCCCCAAATTATTAATCAGTCGTCTTTGAATCTATTTAAAGTGACAGTCTGATGAGTAATTTGGTTAGAAGGAATTATTGGACCTTACTTTTTTGAAAATGAAAACGGCGTAACAGAAACTGCGAATGGGGAGCGATATCACGATCCGACTGAAAACTTTTGAACTTGACAACTGCACGCCTTGGGTTTGATTAGCATGTGGTATCAGGTTTACAGAGGCGGACATTTATCTGATACTACATTCCATACATAATGACCGATAAATAAGACATTTATCAACATAAGATTTATTCTCTTTTATTAAATCGAAAATTATATATAAACAAAATAGTATACCTTCACGGCGAACATCCTCTACTTTACTAGTAATCACAAGAAATTTTTTTGACGTTGTAGTTGATGCTTTAATAGCGCCTGCAACTGCGATCTGTTTCTAACCGAGTTAAAACGTCTAGATTCTTATAATAATTTGTTAGCTTGGCCTGATTATAAGCCAATTAAAAGAATTCTGTAAAATTATCAAGACGAAAAAATTTTAGCAAAATATATTGTGTTGTTTTGAAACTTTATTAAAGATTTTAATTGTTATTTCGTTACAATATAGGAGCGGAAGAAGGGTACATCTAAGTTCGTCATTCCGTTTGTAAATTCTACAATATCAATTTCTGACCACATAAAGTTCTTTAGTTTTTATCCATAACGAAGTCGATTGAGAAATGTGCGTCTGTTCTCGGTTTAAGTGACGATATAAAGTTTACTAAGGCACGTCGCATCAAAATCAGCATTATCGGTCTATGTACTTCGAAGCAGCGAGCAAAACATACTCCTGCCTCTAAGTTTTTCAAATTATAAGAACAATGACGTACCTCTGAGGCGACAGAGAATTAAAAAACAAGATAAAAACATGAAGTGAAAAAAATGGAGCTCGCCCATATTTTCCGAAGTATGGGCCTCTGAAAAGTACAATTGTGCACCATATTTCAATATGGGCATCATTTCAAAGCTTTTCAAGAGATCTTTAAGGAAATAATAAATTTTTAGAAAAGTGTTTAACCCATTAAAAGCCGATTAAAGTTTTATCTAAAATAGTGTACATGTAGTACTTGATTTTTTTCATAGTTTTTAATTCTCTATCACCCTAATATCTATTTTTTTGATTGGAGTTACTGCACTTACTTAGAATTACATATATGTACATACATATTTGGTTAATAATATTCAGCATAGAGTGCTATACGCTCTTACTTGTTTTTTAACAGACTTAAAAAAAAAGTTATCAGATCATCTGAATGTTGGTTTTTTATGTTTAAATTTGCAGAACTTAGTCATTACATACTTACAGATTGGTCCCGCTTAAAAAACAGTTCGTTAACTTAAAAATTGAAGTGACACAACAAAATTCAGGGTTTTCAAGTATATTATGAACTATAAAGGGCGCTTATTTAAAATGAATGCGTATTACTGTAGCTCCCAATATCCAAAAAGTAATACAAAAAAATCTAAATATTAAAGGGTGCCCCTATCGGTGACATAAATTGACTTATTAGGACCTATATTTTGAACCGTTATAGACAAACGCTCGAAAATTGTACAGAAAATCGATTGCTATTGCCGTTATAGTAACAAGTATTAATATTAAAAATTTAAATTTAAAGGGGAGCCAATAGTTAGTTTAATTTTATGTATATAGCCATACTTTTTAACAGTTTTAGACAGACGCTTGAAATTTACAACAACCCTGTATTGCTAAGTCCGCTCTAACAAGAAGCTTATAATTTAAATGTAGAAATTAATGGGTGTTCCCAAAGTTAATGTAATTTAACCTAAATGGCCATATTTTACAAACGCCTGAAAATTAGACGGAATGTCCACTACTTTGTTTGGTATTATATGAATACATAATTTGATGTATATGGCCAAACTGTTGAACCGTTTTAGGTAGACGGTTAAAATTTACAAAGAACCTGTTTGCTAAATCTACTACAACAGCGAGTATATAATTTGGAAATTAAAGAGTGACGCTATAGCTGCTGAACAGTTGAACAGGTATAAAGTTTGAAGATATAAGGGTGTTCCAATAGTTATTGTAATCTAATGTATGTGACCATACTATTGAACCGTTATAGGCAGACAGATGAAATCTGTTTTGAAGTCGGTTTTTTTGCAAGAATTATTAAATATCTATTTAGTTTACTAAGGAAGACTGCTAAATTAGATGATGATAAATTGGACAGTAAAAAGGTTATAACTTTCGAAACTATAGATCACTGTACATTAAAATAAAAGACTTTTACTGGATCTTAAATAAATACTAACAACAAGTTTGACATTTTACGATAAATTAATAGGCTGATTGAACATACCTCATTCCTTTTTAGATTCAAATAAATTTTTAATAAATATAATTCTCATCAAAATTATCAAATTTTGTTTTGCAAGTGAAGATCTGTAAAACTAAATTTTTTCTACCTGTATTCTATTTTTTTATGTTTTCTAAATAGACACATGTGCCAATAATCTACGACATTCCCTTATTTATTTATTTTTACTTTGATGTTTACTTGTAAACATTACATTTTTTATTAGAATATAATCAAATGTATAGCTATTGGCAATATAATATTTATTCCACAAGCCGATATGATTAGAAAAATGAAATTTTCATTCTTGAGAATTTTAATTTTTTTTTTCAAATCTATATTTACTATGTTTCTTATTTAATCGATTACAAAAATAATTGAGGTTAATTTTTAATTATTTAGGTAACCGATTTTTAAAATAAGTTTAAGAATATTAACCAGTTTAAAAATTACTTAAAGCTCTGTTTTAGCAAAAAAATTAAAAAAAGAAAGTTTAAACCAACGTATAAGAACAAAAAAGAAACAGTTAGTCGCACAAAATTAATCGGTTAATCGATTGAATGCTAAAAAGTGTACGCTTTTAACCACAGAATTGTCTCTTTTTCAGGAAGAATTTTAAATTTATTTATGTGTTAATATAACAGCTACACACATACATATATATTCTATATGTGTTTTTGTATTTATGTTTATATGTTGCCGAAATGAAAGCATAAAATTTATATAAAAATAAATATATGTTTTTATATTGATAACTAAATAAACAAATTAGTTTATTTACAACATTCGGACTAAAAACAAATAATATTTTGTTGACTGCTTCGTTTTTTATGGTTGACTTAAAATACAAGAGTTAGAAAATAATTTTTTCTAAGCGAAAATTTGCATCAACCTTGAAAAGACATAATGTTTTTAGAAACTAGAAGACACTGGAGTCTATTTAATATGAGAAGGCATTATAAATTTTTATTATTAAATTATTTATGTTTCCACATTTTTATTAAAGAAAAAAAATTGTTTTCGTTTTCAGATTGGATCGAAAGTCATCACGTGGTATGATCTATGAAAATGAAGAATTAAGACTACGTACCATCAACATTAATGCTGAGGTAGAAAGAGGTAAGTTTACCAATTTATTCTATTTAATTACTTTGACTTTATAAGATGCCACATTAACAAACAAAACAAACAATTTAGTGGCTGTTAATAATTTTTTGGCATTAATCCAATGAAATTAATTATTATAGATTTTCATAAAAAAAAATTGAATTCCAAATTTTATTTTATGTCTTGTACATGTCTAACAAATATACATTTTCCAGTTCCGCTAAATAGAATGTAAAATAAAATTTTCGCCAAAAACAAACATTTACTTTTACAATATTTTGTTTTAGTGGATTTACAAGAAAATTACTTAACCCCAAGTGTTTCTGTAAGCATGATTTTGAATTTAATTGAAAATTGTTCATAAACATTACAAAGTCATTTATTTGGCTGAAAAGTAAAATTGTCAGTAACATTAAAATTAATTTTAAAGAAAAAATTCACAACAACAAAATTAAGTCGACATTAAATATATATTTTAAATTTAATCAGCGTTTAATGTGCTCCATTCCTTTTAGTTAAAATATAAAAGTATTACTGTTGAGCAGGCATATCCACTTTGTCATTTCATTACTTCTTATTTACTAAAATTTTTATTTCATTTTTAATATTTTTTTTTTTTTTATATTTTTATTTTTCATTAAAAAATGATAATAATAAAACAAAATACAATTTTAATGGTTACATTGTTCAAGTATAAAATTTTTGGACTTTTTTCTCTTTTTGCTTTCTTCGCTAAACAGTTTTGTTTAGAACGTAAAAATGTTCAATATAAGCAAAGATCTGAGCTTAACAGTAAATATAAATATTCAGAATTAAAGCACCCAAAGTCTTGCTGTTTGGCTTCACGACATTCCATTTTAAAGATATTAATACAATAGTAATGTGGCAGTCTTACAGACAACGATGACAGTTGTCAAGACAGTTTTATAAAATCGTGTGATATTATTATCTTAATTGTAAATTTTAAAATTTTAATCGATATTTTTAATAGAGAATTAGAAATTATTTTAAAATCAATGGTCATTAATTTCCTAAAATTCTACTAGCAGTAAATGCGAAACAAATTTTTGAGGTCTTTTATAATTCCTGAATACAAAACAACTGTTAAAGTTTTTTTAGATTTAGAATATGTAGATCTGTTTTGTCTTCTTGAAGTGGCTTTGACGAACATTGACAAATTAATTGGTGTGGCGTTTGTTTATGTTTTATTTTAAACACCATATTAAAGCAGTTGACAAATTTGCATTGGTCGAGCCTGTATAGTCTTCTTAGCAAAACAAATTGGTTGAGCTCGAAGTTAATTTTTCTTATTAAATAATTAACTGTGGAAACCAGTATTTCGAAATTATTTGTACATCGATATTATTAAACTAAAAACGGACTAAACAAAAAACATTAAAACAAAATAAAAAAGTTTTCTTTTTATTCTTCAGTTTACAAAAATTAGAAACGTTCCTTAAAAGCGCAATAGGTCACTAAGGTCAAACAAATAGTTATAATATTTACATAAATAGATACATTTATTTATTTATGCACCTCTTTCCTTGTCATCGCCAATTAACGCAATCACCATAATGTTACATTACTTATTGACCAAATAATTAAAAAAAATTTGAAAGTAAAATAAAATTTTACTTAAGCCAAAAATAATTAAATTCATTTGTTATAACATCATAACAGTTCAAGTATTAATTTATTAGAAATTAAATTACTTATTGACCTTGTTTTTTACTTTGTTTACTAGATGTCTGTAACTTTTAGCGTAATTATCAGTATCAATTTTAAAATTCATTCTTTCTGTTGTTGGTACGTTGCGACATATTTGTAATTGGTTTCTGATAGTAATAATTTTACGCTTACGTTACGATGGAAGTGAATAATATCCCATTTCAAAGGCTATTGGAATTATGGATAAGTTATTTTGATCGGAAAAAAATTACTGGGAGGTGATACGACGAATTTGGATTTTTACTAACTGTTGCCATTTCAGAACGCTTTTTATAACAACTATAATATGAATACCATACAGTTTTATAATTCACACCTGTTGTATTAATTATTTCCACAATCTTATCCTTTCATTTCTTTTCCCTTAACCCAGGTTAATTTATTATAAACATTATAAAAGCAATTATCAAAAAAAAAAAAAAAAAAATTAATAATAAATATTGCATTACACATGAGCATCTTATATCGTATTAAATATTCATGCAGACGTTACAGAAATTCTGGTCTTAGTGTTACCCAAGCCATTTAGTTGTGACACTATTATATTGTAGTGCTTGAAAAAATAACGCTAAAAAACGACTTTCAGTTTGGTTTTTGCTAATTATAATAAATCAATCAAGGTCAATAAATGAAAGCTTCGAGGTGAGGTAGTAGCATACTTAAGCATACTGCAGTATATTTGTAATGCATTATGTATAGCAGTAATTAGTAAATGTTTGCAATTTTTTCAGTAACCAGTAAAGTTTTGCTTGTAAATGAAAATGTTAATTGATTTCTGAAAAATGTAATTTTACCTACGTTACAAATATTAAACAAATTAATATAAAAAATGTTATTTGCTAAAATGAAATTTACATACTCGGGCATAACGCAGCATATTTTTTATGCATTATGTATAGCAGTAACCAGCAAGATTTTACTGGTTACTGAAAAAATGCAGTGAGCAATAAAATTTTGCTGGTTAAGGAAATTTTTTTCAGTACACAGTAAAATCCATTACTGTATTATTTAAATAACGCAGCCCCTAGTATAGCAAAAAAAAAAAAAAAAAAACTTAAATATACAGAAAATTAAAATTTAAAAAAAAAACAAATAAAAAAAAAATAATAAAAAAAAACCTTTTAAAAGAATTAAATATATTTTCTTCCATTTTCGCGAATTATTTTTAATATGACTGTTACACCAGTAACATTTCTGCTGGATCTAGAATAAGCTCGACCAAAATCTATATATATTGCTCGACTGTTTAATGATAACGAATCAAAAAGTTTTTCACTATTTTAAAACAAATAATAATAAATAGTTTTTATGACTTAATTAGCGATAAGGTTTAAAAGTATCATCATAACCGTTTTTTTATTCGCAGTGAAAACAAGTCGTTCTTATTCTTATTCTAACATAGAAAATTTTTTGGCTCATGTAGCAACAAAATGAATATCTTAAATCTTCCGTAAACACATTTAAATAAACCATTGGATTTTTAACTGAGTTGAATATAAAAAAAGAATTTTTGCCTAAACATATATAAAATTTAAACACAATTTTTGTTGAGTAAAATTTAAGGAAACTCAATATTAATTCATATGTGCTGTATTTGCAGGACAAACAGATATTAAACGTTTACGCAAAGAGAATGAGCAGCTGCGACGTGAAATTTGGACACTGCGTGATGAATGTGATCGGCTCAATAAAAGAGTTAAAGCGAAATTTATAGAACATGAACAAGGAGTGTACAGCGTAAGATGTAGTGGCGGTAACAATTGTGCCTACCAGTATAACGAAGGTGTTGACGGCTGTCAAGGTTTACAATGTGGATGCAATAGTGAGGTTAGTGAACATATATTATTTAAATATTTAGACGTCCTGTGAATATTTTTTGAAATTAAATATTAATAGGATTCAGATTCCTGTGATTCCTGCTGTTGTCATGATGAAGATATTAATCCCTGCAATGATGAATGTTGTAACGAAACTAATAAATCAATAGATATTGAACAGTCATCAGCAACAGTTGCTCAAAATGATGCTACGATTCCATCAATAGCAGAGTCTCCAACCACTGGTGCAAGCAAATTAACAAACTTTGATCATTTGTCAGTTGTATCAGAAGAAACATTAAGTAATAGCGAAGTGGTTCTAGCACAGCAGACCGAAACTCTTTTAGGCTTTACACCGGACTTAAGTGGCTCTCAAACAACTTTGCCTAGCTTGGTACGCCCGCTTACACCACTTTCTCCCATAGAGTTGGTTGCAAACGAAATAAATGATTTGCAAGCTGTAGCACCACCCCTATCCTACTTTGAGAATATCTTGCAAGAACATATAAATTCAAATTATGGTGTGTGACCTTAATTCTGTCCAAAATATTTATGAAAATATTTTATAAAAATTTATTTTCAAATTTTTTTAGGAAGTACTCCTGAAAGCTCATCAACGACAAATTCGGGAAACACTATTGTGAAGCATACAAATGGATGGGACTATAAATTGCAGTCACCATTTGCTCAAAGACAACATCAAGCTAATTCTATATCGCCAATTATGACAAAACGTTTACCAGCACAAAATTTAACTACATTTGTACCTACTACCACTGCGACACTATCCTTTTCTTCAACGAATATTTCAACTGCAAATAAAAAACCTACAGTACCGAAAAAACCTACCGATTTGGGTGTTAATTGTCAACAAAATCCCATGATAGAAACTGTACCAATAACAACACTGCCACCTAATGGTTGTGTTTCGCAGAGCACTGCCACAATAAGTATTGGCGACAACA
The DNA here is from genome assembly GCA_916610165.2 of Gymnosoma rotundatum. Classification (NCBI taxonomy): domain Eukaryota; kingdom Metazoa; phylum Arthropoda; class Insecta; order Diptera; family Tachinidae; genus Gymnosoma; species Gymnosoma rotundatum. The sequence goes on along the minus strand of OU744336.1, from coordinate 139,259,209 downwards.
ATGGGATTTCATCACCTAAGCACTTTTTTGCCCCCATCAAACCAAAGTTGAAGTTAAATACAGCTCTGGCAAATCAAAAACGTTTACCATCACCTCAACCTTCAGTAACAGAACCAGTAATCCAAGAGCAATCGTTGGTGGTACAACACAAATGTGAACCACCTGATATATATGTGACCAATGCATTAGCAACGCCCTATAGACCACCCAGTAAACCAACGGTGCAACCACCACCTATACCACAACGTATAACCAGCACATCAACAATGCAAGCACAAGTAAGTTCTACTCAACGTCAAAGAAATAGACAACAGCAATCACACCATCGTAAACAGCATCAAATGCGTCATTATCAGCATCAGCAACTTAATCATAGTTCTGTCACTAATAATGATGTATACGTAATGCCAGTAATATATACCACTACCACCTCAATTACTGCTACAACTTCTAAAACAATAACAACAGTAGCAATAATAAAATGTACTAACAATTTATGCGCCAGCATGATAACAAATTTAAAAACTTTTTGTCCTCTACTAACAAGTATGACAGCAACTGTTTTAAATTATAATACAATATGTAATACTTTAAATCCATTACTAACAACATCGATAATAACAACAACGACACCGACAACAACGACAACACCATCATCAGAAGCAACAACATTTAGTATGGCATATTTAACATCAACAACATGTCCAACGGCTTGTTTTAAATTTCTAAATTCCAATATTAACTTTCGTAAACCTAATGATCCTGTTTATGCAATCGCACAAAATGTTTGCCATAATTTAATCACAGCTTCTGCTGTAACACAACCTTTGATGTCATCGATTGTTAAGTGTTGTACAGCAAAACAACAACAACAACTGCAATTACATCAGATTCAAAATATAACAGCTGCATCATCTCTGTCACCAAAAACAAGTTTTTATATAACAACAGCTGCTGCTGATGGTGGTAGTTCTTGTGTTATAACACCACTGCCGTCGGCACAAAATATAACGTCACCATCATCACCATCGTCAACTTTAGCTACAGAATTATCAAGTATTTCATGTAGCTGCATCATAAATTCTTCTTTAAAAATCCCAATAACAACATCAATCACTTCAACAAGTTTTATTGTTGTTGATTCCGAGTGTCAGGTGAGATTTAGTATTATCAGCGAGGCAAATCAGAATTTGTCTATTGGTTTGCTAATTTTTAAGCATATTGCATTGAGTAACTATTTATGTAGTTCTTATTAATAAATTTTTATCATCTTAAAGTACTGTCGAATAAGTCAAATATTTGGCCAGTAAATTATGGAAAATTTTTTGAAATAATCAAGTTCTTATTTATAATAGGAACCTAATCAATATTAAAAGTAAAGGATTGTAATGGCAGGTGTCAGGAAAGATTGTATAAACATTTGGGCATTTCTCCAATGCCCCATGAAACATTCGTATGCATTGAAAGCAAATAAAATCATTATTTTATTTTAAGAAAAGGCGAAACTCTTGATTAGCAGTAAAATTGTTGGTAAAGTTAATTTTACTTAATTGTCGTTTTTAAGATAATTAAATGCAAGAAAATTAAGGCATAAGATAAAAACAAAAGTCGCTTTGAAGGCGAACAGTTCAAATACTGATTTCAACAAAACCTGATGGAAAATTTTGAACTAATTTTAAAATGTAATGCATTGATATACCTGAATAACAGTTTTTAATTGATTCAAAAATATTCAGGAGATTATTATACCCTTCACCACATAAAGTGGGAAAATACAATATCCATTTCCGTTCCCATAAAAAGAATAAAAAATGTATGTAATATTCTTAGTTATTATGTATTTGAAATCAAGTTTGCAACGACAAACAAAAATTAAAACTCGCCAATAGATCAGACATAATGCCGAAAGAGATGCTACTGGAAATCAGCAAGGTCGGTTCATGTCTTTAGACGCAGCGGGCAAAACTCCACATCTACCTCTAATTGTTCCATATTACTTGGAACAATGAAATAACTCCAATTAAAAAAAATAAATAATAAAAATAATAGAAAAACATCAGGTGAAAATTTTTTTAAAATATCAATATGGCTTTTGATGAGATTTATAAGAAAATAATAATAATTATAAAATGATTAACCCACTAAAAGCCGAAGACATTTTGATGTAAAATTTTATACTGTAGTACTTCATTATTTTCTTATTTTTCATTTCACTGTCATCCCAATATTTGCTTTTTTGATTGGAGTTACTTAACTAAACTAGATTTACGTACGTATATGGTGAAGGGTATAGTAGATTCGGCAAAGTCGAATATAGCACTCTTACTTGTTTATATAAATATTTTCCATTCAGTGTTTTTATAATAAATTTTATGTGTTTATTAGATTAAAGCTTTGGGAAATAACACTAGCAAACTCTTGAAACTAATAAAAAACGAAGGTACGATATTTTGATTTAATTCACAATGTTTTTATTAAACTTTTAAGAAAATTAATTTTTTCGTGATATTTTTTATTGTTATTGTCCAAACAATAAAGCAAAGACAAAAATCAAGTTTAAGCAAGAACAACAATAACCAACAATGATTCTATTTTTCTTTCTTCACTGTATACGGCTGACCTTTTTTCGGCACTTTTATACAGTTAAAAGATAATGAAAAAAAAAATATTAAAGACACTACGATAATTTGCATCAAGGCACGGGCACTTTGCGAATTATTAAATTATTATTAAACAAAGTGAATTTTATATTAAATTAACTAATTTTCAAAAAAATCTTTTTTGTGCTATTTTTATATCCTTTACCACTAAAAGCGGAAAAAGAATATAACTAAGTTTGTCATTCCGTGTGTAATTTCTACAATATCCATACCCGACACCATTAAGTACACATATTCCGACTTCTTATGCATAGTGAAATCGATTGAGCGATGTCTGTCTGTCCATCCGTGTTAGTCTCTCTATCTCTATTTTCTCTACGAAATGAATAATTTTTATGAAAAGATATATATGTATATATTAAAAATCTTCTCACAAGTTTTTGTTCAAAGCCATCCAGTAGTTTTTACGTAATGCGAACATAAACAGACGGGCAGGTAGACAAAAATTCCATTCAAATAGATATTGTGCATTTCATATCGAATACTATGTACAGCAGCATCAAAATTTAAAAATAATATTTCATGTACAGATATGCACCCAAAAATCACTTGTAGCGATTTAAGAGCTCATTTATTTCTTTAGTACTGAATCGATTTAAATGAGTTATGTAAAGGAATAAACCAAATCGGTTGGCAAACAGACGAGAAAAAGAAAAAAGGAAAGGTTTGTGTTTGCCTATTTATATATTGAATTGTTTCACCTATTTCTTTAGTGACTCCAATAGTATACATTGTGCTTAAATTCAAGCATCTGTGTGCTTTCGTTCAAAAGATAATGCTACATAAATCAAGAGTTTGTTTTTTGACAGCGTGGGACAAGAAACTAGATAAGCTTTCTGCAACAATATCCGTTCAAACATCTTCGGATCTAATCCACTAACTAAGCTTTTAATTAATATATGTAACACAAACAATAAACTTTTTTATAAATATATTGTTGCAATGATGCTGTATTAAAATCATAATAAAGGAAATAAAAATAATTGTCATCAAGAAATTAAAACAAAATGGCCTATTGTGTATGTTTACAACGCGAAAAGTAAACAAACGACACATTACCAAACGGAAACATGCATTACATAACAACTAAATAAAAAATGCCTACATACATTGCAAAATAATAAGAAATTTTCTACTACATATTAGAGGGAGTTCATTCAAGAACCCTTAATGCAGGCTGATCATTCTGATTGTGAGCGTAATTTAATGAAGATCTTGTAGTACAATAGTTTAATCCATTACAAAAGGTAGTAAAGTTGCTATCGTATATTTTGTACATTACCCGCCGATAAATAAATTATCGACTAAGTAAATTGTTTTATTTAATTAACGCTGTAAAAGTAGTGTGTAATTGTTTTACAATAAAAGAACTAAATTAATTAAATGTAACAATATGGTAAAAAAGATATAAAAAACAAAATTTAATCATTTTAAATAACGAAGTCGGAAGCCATAAGAAGTTGTAATTGTATTTTTTACTAATAAATAAATAATAACAACTAATTCTAACCATAACTTATGCAGTCCTCATTATTAATACTAGGGTTTATGTGTTAAACCTGTAATTGTTTAATCTATGCTGTATTTAATTAAGATTGTTGCTATTTTATGAAATATTTATACTAATTCGATTAAAAAAATTTATTTTCAATGCATGTGTAGTTGCTTAACTGTTGCTGTGGAAAAAATGGCAGCAAAAAGCAAATGCAAAAAAAGAAACGCTTTTGCTTAAGCTGACTATGTGCTTCTTTCTGCAGGAAAGCAATCAGCAGAGCACTCAACTTGAAAACGTTTGCTGCTGCTTGAGCAATCAGTTTTTTTATTTTTATTTTTGAATTTGCTTAACTCTTTACTATGAAGTTGTGGCTGACTACGATTGCTGTTTCTTGCTGTAACTCGCTGCTTCTAAACCCTTTTAATATTGAAAATGTATTTATGTATTTATTACTTACAATACATAGGAAAATAAATACAATACAAATACAAACGTTGTTTTTATTAGAAGAAAAAAATCTTAACTTACTGCTAAAGAAACAGCAAACGTTTTCAAATAAATGCTTTGCTGAAGCAAATGCGTTTTTTTCTCTTCTTTTTTGCATTTGCTATTTGCCGTTGCTTTGTTTATAATGAAATGTTTTGTAAATGCTGAGACATTTTTTTTTTTATTTGCTCAAAAACATGTAAGCAAAACAAAAATTTTAGTGCTTTTGCTATTTTTAATTAAGCAATTTGAACACTGAACTCATAGAGCTTTCAACAACATAAAAAATATTAATTTACCAGGTCGCAACAAGAGTCTTAATTTTTTCCTTCAATACATTTATTTAATGTACTTTCAGACCGACTCAGCCAATTTAGAGTCAATACTAAATGATATAGAAGCCATTTCCGAGGATATATTATCTATGCAACTAGTAAAAAATAAATCGCATGAAGATGAGAATAAAAAATCTACGGACTCAATTAATAGAGCTGAACAACCTTCATTGCAGCAGGACAATAAAAATAACAAACCTTATAGATCTGAAATGAATTTGTTGCTTACATATGAAGGTGATAAAACTACAATAAAACAAGCTGAAACTACAGCTAATACTGAAGGTGCCACAACCACAGAATCCACAAATAATACTAATACAGCCAGAAGAACTAGATCATTAGAAAGAGATCACACAGATAGTCCATCACCTCATATACCAGATGCCATGCAACCGTTTCCCGAAAACCGTAGATATATAGGATTCGATCGTATAAATAAGGCTTCTGTTATAGCGACCAAAGCAACCCCTTTAGTAGCAGCTACAGCAACACAAACTACGCCAATTTTAAATTTACCTTTAAGCCAAAGGTCACAACTGCCGTTGTCACCCCTAGTAACTAATGTTAATACACAAAAATCTTTAAATATTAAGCAGTTGCCACCTACGCCACCAAACCGATCATATCCAACACCTTTGAGCATTAAATGTGCTGGTATAGCGAGAAGTAACTCTACATCGGGCTGTCTTCCAACTCATGATTCTAGTACAAATCCTTCTGGGCTGGCTGGAGTAACGCCCAATAAAAGTCAGTTATACGCTGCATTAGCTAACGCTGCTGCTAAAAGAGCACAATTTCGATCGCAGCCTACACATATGACAAGATCCTTAGATACGGACTGCAATATACCAGACAGTACGAACGGGGATGACAAAACTGTCATTAAAGATGAAAAAGAAGTAAGTTAAAATTTTTATTTTTAAATAATTATGCAGTATTATAAGATTGCTTCAGTTGCTAAATCCATGAATTATTATTTCTTTCTAGCAGAGTTAAAAAAAGGAGTTCTGGCCAATCCTTTAATTTAATATACAATTTAATTTATTAAATCGAATATTTATTTCCTCTTTTTAGGCATTAGAAAACTTAAGAAGGAAAGCTAGAAGAGTATCAATAGTTTGTGCGGATACTGATAGCCCAGGATCACCCGATAAGCAATCTCCTGCTATTACAGGCCAAATTGGCTTCCAATCAATGGCTAGTGGTAGCTGTACAGACTTGCATGCGGTTATGCAAAATCCCGCGTTGCGAAATCTTAAGCAGACTAGCCAAAGTACGCCAAACTCACCACATTCCTTTCGTAAGCATGAAAATTCTCCGTTAGCGATACCACCAGTGCCCCCTATTATATCGATCACGCCTAATTCTACTCCTGAACATCAACGCAATGATTCAAATACAAGTGGTATAGCACAACTAGTGGCGCACAATCATGCGCATAGCAACAGTTATCCAAACGTCATATCACCGTTGACGCAACACCAAAAAGCGCGAAAAAATAGTCATGATACAATAAAGGCTGGTGCAGCAGAAATTGCTTGTGCCGCTGCCAGCGCCATGCGTTCAAAGTGCTCACGTCGTCATTCTGATAGCGTTGTATCGCACGCAAATCAACGTATCAGTGGCGTAAGTGGTGGCACCAATGGAACTCATCACCATCATTTGCACAATCATCATCATCGTCAGCACAGCTCATCTCTGGCTAGCAATGCAAATCCCCATCAAAGTCATCATTCTCGACGGGACAGTAATCAAGAGACTGTAGCTTCATTATCGGATCGTAATTCGAATAGTTTAGCATCCTCACGAGAGTCATCGGCCAGTTTTAGTATGCGCTCTCAAAGGCGTAAGCTCTCTGTTAGTTCTCATACTGGAGGCAAAATACCTTGGTGTGGATGTTGGGGCAATGGTTGTTTGTGAATATGTTTTATCGGCTTTTTTTACTCATTTAAACTTTTTATCATTTTTTTGGAATTTTTTCATTTTAAACACACGCCCACACATATATATATATATATGTTAATATCACATTTACAAATAAATTAAATTAAAAAATGTTAGAATTAAAAAAGAGAATTACAAAACCATTTATATGTTATGTAAACTATGTAAATGTAAATAAATTGATAAGATTTTTAAAATACATAGTTAGTAAATATTTCATTTCTATTTAGGTTAACTTATTGGATAAAATTAAATTAATTGGTTTAATTTAAATATCAAATTTATTAGAAACATTTTATTATTTAAGCTAAAACTAAACCAAATAATTCTTTTTTGGTTCAAAATAATAAAAATAAATTGTATTTAACAGATAACACAAATTCCATTTAATGATTTTGTAAGTGTTTCCTAGTAACTTTAATGTATTAATTTTAGAGATATTGCTTGTTTCACTTAAATAAAATTTCTGTTCTTTCAGTTTATAGGTGGCTAAGAATTAAAATAAATTTTTTGGTTAAAAAAATTGTATTAAATAAAATAAACCAAATTAATCTTTTTGAAAAAGTTGTTTCTTTTAATTGTTAAAGAGATCTAAATATTCGGATTAATGTAAAGTTATTCATTTTAACTAATTAACTCCTTCAAGGGATGGTGTTTAATAAGGTTTTTGAGTTTTAATAATAAATAAATAAATATTTGACCATTAAAGTGAAATTGTTTTATCAGGCCAATTCTGTAAACTATTTTTAGCATTTTTTTTTACAAAAGGCGGATATTGTATGAGTCATACTTGGGATTTTTTCACTACCATGAAAATTCATTGGCATTGTTGACAACAAAACAAATTTAACCGGCATATAATGCTAGCGATTTTAGTTTAATTACATGTAATTTTACTAATGGTAATGAAATCATTTAATTACTAATTACAATTGAATAAAAAAGTAATTTGCTTTTATGAAACAGAAATATATGATAACAGAAGCTTAGAAAGAAATATCTTAAATCAAATAAGCTTTCACCCTTAATTAGATAGATCTACAATTGAAAGTATTAGTTATTTGTCTTTTTTAAAAGAAATGGGTGTATGAAACTTGAGGTCTAAGATTGAAAGCAGCTAAACCAGCAGATCTTACTACACACAAACAAAAAATTTATTTCTATATTGTCTCATTTTTCTTGTTACATGTTAAAAAATACATGTTTCACTAACTTTTTTGTTGCTTAAAATGCTGTTGCCAAACTATGTTCTAATATACTCTAAGGTGTTTATTTACTATATAAAGACAAGGAGTAATGTTTATTAACAGTATTGCTTTACAACCATTAATTCATTATTGAGTGATATTGACTTTGTTTTTATAACTAATTAGCAATGAAAAATCCTCATTAAAAAACATTACCATTTATGAAAGTAATGGTAATGCCTTAACGTTGCTTATCATTCAATGCTAATGAAATTGGCAATTAATTACTCCATCTAATTTATTACTTTCTTGTGTGATATAAGTAATAAATACACATTTAAATAACTACATAATTGTTTTGAATTAAAATGGTATTTCAAATTTCAAGAAGGCTAAAGTTAAAATATATATAAATTTTTGGTTAATGTTTACTATAAAAAATGTTTGAGGAAATTAGTTACATTGTAGAAATTTTTTCATTACGGCCATTCCCTCTTCCTTACTAAATTGGCTGCAAAATGATGAAAAGTAAATTTAATTAAGTAAAATAAATAGTTAGTAGGTTATTAAATTATTTATTAAAATGAACTATATCTTTGTTAAATAAAAAGCTTTAAAGAATCTAAAAAGAAACAAATATTATTAGCTTTCAATGTATTTTTTTTTTGTCGTCATCAATAAACTTTCCTTAAACATTTTTCGACATTGATTAAGAAAATTATTTCTTGAGGGTTTTTCCAAAATTTGGCATTAACACAAAAAAAAACAACAATATTTAAATTATTGGTCAGCTTCGGAGGCTTTTACTACTAAAATATTTATAACTGTGAAAATAAGAAAATTAAAAATAATTTTTTTTGTTCTACATGTCTGAACAGTTAACAGATTTCATTAATTTTTTTTATCGTTTTCAAGTTTTATGATGTATTAGTACAACTTTATTAATGTTATGTTTTTTCTATATTATTTGCAGTTAATTATAAGTCAGTATTATTTTAATACTAAATATCAAATAAATAATCCTAATTCGGTTTAATTTTAAATAAATTTTATTTTATTGAATTATTAGTTGAAATGTTTGATATTATAACAAATAAATTAAAATAAATTTTTTCTTAAATTCACTTTTTTTTAATTTTTAAGAAAGAAAAATTATTCACAATATATGCAGACGTTTTTTGAAGAAAGCAGAAAAAATTGGATACCAGCAGAATGTAATGCTGTTTTTTTCTATACATCTGTTATCATTCTTCGCATCTATCTACGTTAAGTTGTATACACTGTAAACATTATTTATTTATCTAACTTATTTTGTAAATAAGAATACAAGGAGTATTTGTAATCAATCAATATTAATTTGGTAAGACAAAGTCAACACACAACCCATAGAATTTTCCTTCTATAACGAGTCATCTACATACATTTGTTCTTACGAGAAATATTCATACTCAATCAACATTAGTTTTGGTGGACCAGATCCAATCACACATAAACCAAACAGTTCTTGTTGTTCTCTTTAGTTCCAGTCATATATACTTGTTCTTGCTTTATTATTTTTATTATTTGAGAAATTTGGTAACAGTTTAGTCATCAAACTGATACAATTCCTCATATTTTTTTTCTTGTAAAACTCAGTTTTTTAAATTTACTTCAATAATATATTTCATACCGTGCGAAAAAATTTAAGAGGAAGGGGCTGGCGGGTCTTACGACTCTGACTTTTAAAACCCTGATTATCATTGCAAGTGACTTCCCAAAATACAGATTGGCGATTTTGTTCATTAAAAACTTTCACTGTTTTTACTAACCAACTTTCACAATAGCTTTTAATTTGTGTTCTGGTTTAATATTCAAGGAGCTGTAGAATTAAATGTTCGAACAAGGATGTGAAAATAAAACAAGTGAAGACTTTGGTTGTGAGTTCAATACTAACTTTATTGATTAAAAAGTTCTTATTTATAATTACAATATTTTGTTTGAAATTTGTAGGAAGTGTTATAAAATTTTGTTTATTCCGAGCTTTTGAGTTTTAATTTCTGAAAAGTGTTTTGTAATAATCTGAGTTTATTGCTCTAGTTTAGAATTCTTAGGAATAAAGTTTGCTTAAGTGAGTTTATTGTTCTAGTTTACAATTTTATTAGGAATAAAGTTTACTTAAGTGAGTTTGTTGTTCTAGTTTACAATTCTTAGTAATAAAGTTTACTTAAGTGAGTTTGTTGTTCTAGTTTACAATTCTTAGGAATATATTTTGTTTACCCAATTTATTGATTATTGCTGTTAATTGCAATTGCTTGGCCACCCATTGAATACAATGTATTGGTAAACCAAACATTATAAAAAAAAAATCACAACTTTGTGGAGCAATAAAAAGAATTTAAGTGGTTTATAAGCATATATGCATGTATGTTTGTGCATAGTATTGTTGACAAACGTACATACCATATTTTATTAGTTTTTTATTGTAGTAATTAACAAAAGATTTAACATTAAGTCGCAAGTATGTATGTGTATGTTTGTTCATGTTCTTATGAACAAACATTTAGAGAATTTTTATATCTTAAATACGCTGGAGGCTGTAACTCCCCCACCGTTAGCTTGAGGCTCCGACGAAATTATGATTTTCCTTTTAAATCTTGTTAAATACATTACAATTATGATTATGATAAGTATAGTAAAAATATTAACGCTGATTCCAATATTTTTTGTTTTATTTGATTCATATACCACATTTTTGAAACTTTGTTCATTTCTTATTTGTTTAAGAAACAAAGTTTCAAGTTTTATGTCATTTAGTGTTACATTGTTATTTTCTTTAATTTTCGTTACAATATTGGGTAATATAATTTTGTCATATATTTTTATATGGGCGTTTGTATAGGTTTTGTTTAGAGTTTTTATAATGCAATTTTCAAATTTTACAATAAAATTTCCTTTTTGTTTTATTTCAAATTTATTACAATTGTGGGATATTTCTGTGTAAAAATTCTTAAATACTATAATACCGGGTAGAATTTCTTTTACAATTGTGTGATTAAGTGGCATCATGTTACAGTGCGCTTCTTTAAAATTAATTATATTTATTAGGCATTTATCGTTTATTTGAATTAAATTCTTTTCAAGATTATCTTTAATGTTAATATCATAGACATTATTATTTATATCAATCAGTACTTCGTATGTACTAAGTATTATAGATTTATTTTCAGTATTTGGAAGAGGTTCAAATACTATATGTGATAGGACGTTATCAGAATATTTCGGAATTAGTAAGATTATTATAATATTGTCGTTGTGGAAACCTACATTTACCTTAATATTTGTGTAACAGTTGTAGTCATTGATTAAGTCTAATTCGGTTTGTGTGAGTATATTTGTAGGGATAATTCCTAATTTAGTGGAAAAGATAATTTGACCGATGTCGTCAACGTGATCTTTCAAAAGCGAAATGTCATTATTTATTTGGTATATTTGTCCTATGAATGTCATTTCGTCTTCTAGGGTTGCTATTTTATTTTGGAAATAATTTTTGAATCTATTTATATAATCTTTCACCTTTGTTTGTTTATCATTAATATGGTCCGTAATGTTTTGTATTTGTACAGTTAAAATGTTATTGAAGTATGTTAGATTGTTAATTTGGGTTTTGAGATTTCCTTCATTTTCGTACAGGTATTTGAGGGAATGATTGATTTGTACTTCGTCGTCATTGTCCATAGTTCCTGCTATTATTTTTAGTCCTTTTCCTAGTATATTAACTAATCCGCGTCTATATCTAAAGTGTGGATTAAGGTTCTCTACTTTTTCTTTGAGCAAGGCATAATTTTTATTTACTGTGTCTAATAGGGTTTTTGTTTCGGCAGTAGTTGAGTGAAGTGACTTGATGTTATTGTTTATTATTTGTAATGTTTCTGTGTATGCTGTAACGTTCACGATATGGAGAACTTTGTTGTACTGTTTGATCACTTCGATTTCCCCCTTCTTGATGGGAATGTATCCGTTATTGATTGTAATGTCTTGTACGTCCAGAATTTGTGCATTAATAGCTGAAGCAAATAATATGATTGGAATCCAAGTTGCCATCTTAAAATAAAAAAAGTATTACGTGTTAGTATTAGTCGCGGGGTTGTCTCTGTCTTGGTATTTTTTCTTTTCTTTTACATGCGTCTTGTAATATTTCAGTCCGCTTTTCGTATTTTCTATATGGTTGTCATCAATTTTCCTTGAATCTATCTTTCTATATTTTCTATGATTTTTGCCGCCTCTTATTTCTTTTATATAATTCTTCCCATCTTCTAATTCTACATCTTTCCTATTTTTATTTAGGTTTTGTATATATTTTTCTTTCTTAGCTACTAGCTTGTTATAAATTTCGTGATATCTGTCCTCATGTATTTTTCCGTTTAGGAAATCGATTGGTTTGCACCCTGTGGAGCTGTGTATAGTATTATTATAAAATCCTATTATCCTAGTAATTTTTTCCTCAACTGTATCGTTTTTAGTTTGGTCATTATGTCTCAGTAGCCTTATGTGTTCATTTATAGTATTATGTAGCCTTTCTATATCGGCGTTCGATGTGTGGTTACTATTGGAAGTATAATGTATTTCAATGTTCTCGTCTTTTAGAAATTGTTGCATAGGTATTGCCTTAAAGCCAAGTTCATTATCGACCACAATCTTATCTATTTTTCCGTAAAGGTTAAGTATTAGAAGTAGTTTAGTCTTAAATTCGGTCCATGAACGGCTGGTAATCTGATAAGCTAACGCGTATTTAGTGAATTTGTCTATCATTGTTAGGAATAATTTATTTTCTAGTGTGTAAAACACATCTAAATGTATTATTTCGCGGGGTTTTTTGGGCGTTTCTGTAATTTGAAAAGGTATTTTTGGTGGATTTCGAACATATTTTTCTATGTTGCATGCTTCGCAATTATTGATGTATTGGGTAATTCTCAATTTTAAATTAGGGTTGTAGATCCTGTCCCTCAGCTCCGCAAAGACGGCGTTTATACCTCTATGGTTTTTATCGAGATGTTCTGTTTCGATAACTTTAGTTAGTTTATCTTCATCTTCTATATCTTCTAGCTCTGTTTGGCATCTAATGATTTTGAACTGTTTGTTATTAGCGAAGAACTCCTTGTACGTTCTTTCAAAGGTTTCGTAGAAACTATTTTCGATAAGAAAAGCATTTAATTTACTAGGGTTGAAATACGTTTTCAACAATGTAATTACTGTTGCGCGATCTAATTCTTTAAATTGAAAAATTCTTCTGGTATTCCTAAATATCCTTATTGTTTTGATCCTTGCAGAACCTGAAATAATTTTTTTTATTATTATCTGATTTTTATAAAAATTAATTGGAGAATTGCTTTGAGGGATTTCTTTCGATCTTTCGATGTGATTTATAAGGGGGTTTATCCTAGATAAAGCGTCCGCGTTTCCATTGTTTACTCCTTTTTTATATTTGACTGTGTAATCAAACTCAGACAATTTTAATCTCCAACGAACCAATTTGGAATTTGGCTCTTTAAGGGAGAAAAGCCAAGTTAATGGTTTATGGTCTGTCTCTATTATGAATTTTCTTCCAAAGAGATAGGGTCTAAAATATTTTGTTGCCCATACAATTGCAAGTAATTCCTTTTCGATTGTGCTATAGTTTAATTCGTGTTCGTTTAGAGTTCGACTGGCATAGCATATGGGTCTATTATTTTGTGAAAGTATGGCGCCAAGTGCTACGGCACTTGCATCTGTATTTAACGTAAAAGTTTTGGTAAAGTCTGGGTAAACCAATACTGGATCATTTGTTAGGGTTCTTTTTAAGGTTTCGAAACTCTTCCTATACGATGGATCATCAATATTGATCTTTACATCCTTTTTAAGACATTGTGTCATTGGTTTTGCTATACGCGAGTAATCTTGAATAAATTTTCTGTAATACCCGGTCAATCCGAGGAATTGTTTTATTTGCTTCTGAGTCTTAGGAATCGGAAAATTAAGTACACACTCAATTTTTGAGGGGTTTGGTTTTATCCCTTCCTGGGTTACTATATGCCCCAAAAATTCCGTTTCTCTTTTGCAAAATTCAGACTTGTCTAACTGAACTTTAAGATTAGCATCTTGTAGGCATTTGAAAATTATTTTAATCGATTGCACATGTTCCTGTAATGAGGTGGAAAAAATTATTATATCGTCAAGATACACTAAACAAATTTTTCCAATGTATTCTTTTAACACATTATTCATTAAGCGCTGAAATGTCGCAGGTGCGGTTTTTAATCCGAAGGGCATTCTTAAGAATTCGTAATGTCCACCTTCGACCGTAAATGCAGTTTTATGCACATCTTCTTCGCTTACCTCTATTTGGTAAAATCCTTTTGCAAGATCCAACGTAGTAAAATACATACTTTTGCCCAATTTGTCCAATATTTCGTCAATATTCGGTATTGGGTATCGATCATCTATTGTTACCTCGTTCAGTTTTCTATAGTCGACCACCAGTCTCCACTTCTTGTGTCCGCTAGCATCTGACTTTTTCGGGACAATCCATATTGGTGCTGAATATGGTGAATTGCTGTGTCGTATGATTCCATTGTCCAACATTTCCTGTATCTGATTTGCTATCTCATTTTTATGAATATATGGGTAACGGTATGATTTTGTGTAAATAGGAACATCATTTATGGTTTTTATTTTGTGTTTTATAGCATGAGTGAAAGTTAGATCTGAATTGGGTTGATAAAATATATTTTTATAGTGGTTTATTAATTTCAATATTTCTGATTTTTCTTCTAGGTTCATATGTGCGGTTCGAACCTGATCAATTATAGAGACATTGCTCTGCTCCGATAGATGAACAGACCTACTTGGTGTTTCGCCATAGAGGAGTGGAATTTTTTTGTTATTTATTATTAGGGTATCGTTTTTCAAATTTATAATAGCCTTATATTTATGTAAGATATCATTGCCAATTATTCCATGGTATGTGTCATGAAACTGGCATTCTATTAAGTGTATCATATCCTGGGGGTTCCCTATTTCTTCAAACATTGGCACGCAATAAGTTTTATTGGTTGGTACTGTATTCTGTAAAGTTCTTAAAATTAAAGTATTTGAATTGATTATCCATTTTGGATTACATATTCCGGGGTTGATAATTGAATGTGTGGCGCCTGTGTCAATTATGAATTTGAGCTGATTTTTTACTATTATATATGGTAGTGCTCCGGAGAGGCTTGTGAAGGAAAATTTTGAGAATTGCTGTCTGGTGAGGTAGAAGAGTTTTGTATTATATTGATATCCATGGGCTCAGGTAAATTTCCATTATTTCGGTTTGAGAAGTCATTTCCATTCTGGAAACCATGCCTATTTGCAGAATTATTGGGGAAATCGTTCCTAACTTGAAAATTATTTTTATTTTGGGTATTTTGAAAAATGTTTCTATTTTGGAAATTATTTCCATTTCGTGCATTTTGGAAATTATTTTGTGGGTTTTGAAATTGATTTCTATTTTGTGGGTTTTGGAATTGATTTCTATTTTGTGGGTTTTGAAATTGATTTCTATTTTGTGGGTTTTGGAAATTACTTCTATTTTGGTAAGGGTATTTTTGTTGATTTGGGGGATTCGCTGATTGACGTCTCCAATTCTGTTTACTTCCATAGCGTGTCGCTTGATGGCTCTCATTTCCAGTGTAAGCGTATCCCGCTTGAAACAAAATATCCATGGCTTGTTCTAAGTCCGTCGGACTTCTGCAAAATAGAATAGTTTTCATCGGTTCTGGAATTTTGCTTTTAAAAATATTTAGTGCGGTATGCATATTGTTAGTAGCACTTTCCCTTGCTGCCTCTGTTTCCCCCAATATTATGACCAATTTATTGTTCAATCTATGCAGTTTGTCTTTAATTTCATTATAAAATTCTAAAGTGTTTGTCTTAAATGTGACCCCTCTTAATTCATCAAACAATTCGTCACATGATCGCCTGTCTCCGAAGTTGTTTTGGAGTACATTTTTTATGTCTGTCCATGTAGTAGCATGGCAATTTATTTCAATTGTTTGTCTTGCTTTGCCTTTAAGTTTTGCTTTTATCATGTCTGAGAACAGTAGTTGGGACAATTGATCATATGTTCGTAGGTATGGATGTATCCTATCTATAAGTGTAATAAATGTATGTAAATCTTTGGTGTCCCCACCAAACTCCGGTAAGCCTTGGAGGTATTTTAAAGGATTTATAACTAGTTGGTTTTGTGGTTGGTCAACCATTTTGTATATATATTTCCTACTTCTTATTTCAATTTAATTCTGCCTGAGATACCGTCTGATTTTCTTCCTTAAAATTCGTTTGTTCCTAGTGACCTTTCCTTCGCGAAAGTCGCGTTCTAATTCGTCAGTTAAGTAACCGTCGTTAGATTCTATACCAGAATCAAGTGGATATGCTGTGGAACCACAATTAGTTCTTATTGCCCTATACTCTAAATCCGAAGGATATTCTGACAAAGAATCGCTATCACTCATTGAAAGAAGAAAAAAAAATTTATGCCAGTATATCGCTTTAACACAACTGTTATTGTAAGTATCGTAGTGACTGACTTTCTTATCTTAATTCTACTAGTATAATAAAGGTTCTTATTCTAAGTTTACCTTAAATTTTATAAAATATTTCTGTTGGATTTTAACTTCTTTAGGATAATGCTGTCGTATGTTTTTCTTCTTTTCCCTCAGGCTTCTTCTTTGGCTTCTTGCTTAGCTTTTCTTCTTTTATAGTGAAACTTCCACAATTTTTTTTGTTTTTTTTTTTTAATAAGTTTTTGTTGTTTTTATTTTACTTTTTTTTTTTATTTAAGTAATAATACTTTTTCTATCCAAATTTTTTTATGTTTTGTTTTTTTTTTTTTTTTTTAAAGAGTTTCTTATTAACAAATTTACTTTACAAAAATGTCTGTTGTTTACAAAGTTTTCTTTCTGTGTGTTGTCCGGAGATTTTTTTTATATTTTAAAAAAAAAACTTTATATAGTCTGTTGTCCACAAAAAATTTTTTTTTTTATTATTTTTACTTTTTTTTTTGTTTTTCAAAAATTTTATTTAATTTGTTGTCAACACAAAAAAAATTTAATTAATTTTGTTTTTCAAAAATTTTATATAATTTGTTGTCCGTAAAAAAGATTTTATTTTCCTCTTCTTTTTTTTTTGAAATGTTCTTCTTATGCAATTTTCGCTTGCCGAAAAACTGTTATGCAATTTTCACTTGCATAAAGGACTTATATCCTTCAAATATTTCACAAAATGGGAAGAAAAAAAAATTTCACTTGTATAAAGGATTTATATCCTTGTAATTTTCACTTTCACAGAAAAATTCTTTTCAGAGATCCTTATTGTCTTTTTTTTTTCGTTTTCTCCCAATTCAACATAGATATGTTTAAATATCCTTTTACTTTTTTGAGGATATTTTTAGGAGATCCTACCGACTGCGCCAATTAAATGTTCGAACAAGGATGTGAAAATAAAACAAGTGAAGACTTTGGTTGTGAGTTCAATACTAACTTTATTGATTAAAAAGTTCTTATTTATAATTACAATATTTTGTTTGAAATTTGTAGGAAGTGTTATAAAATTTTGTTTATTCCGAGCTTTTGAGTTTTAATTTCTGAAAAGTGTTTTGTAATAATCTGAGTTTATTGCTCTAGTTTAGAATTCTTAGGAATAAAGTTTGCTTAAGTGAGTTTATTGTTCTAGTTTACAATTTTATTAGGAATAAAGTTTACTTAAGTGAGTTTGTTGTTCTAGTTTACAATTCTTAGTAATAAAGTTTACTTAAGTGAGTTTGTTGTTCTAGTTTACAATTCTTAGGAATATATTTTGTTTACCCAATTTATTGATTATTGCTGTTAATTGCAATTGCTTGGCCACCCATTGAATACAATGTATTGGTAAACCAAACATTATAAAAAAAAAATCACAACTTTGTGGAGCAATAAAAAGAATTTAAGTGGTTTATAAGCATATATGCATGTATGTTTGTGCATAGTATTGTTGACAAACGTACATACCATATTTTATTAGTTTTTTATTGTAGTAATTAACAAAAGATTTAACATTAAGTCGCAAGTATGTATGTGTATGTTTGTTCATGTTCTTATGAACAAACATTTAGAGAATTTTTATATCTTAAATACGCTGGAGGCTGTAACTCTGTAGCTGTTATTGTCATTTCTGTTTTCAACACAGATAGCTTGGATTCAGAACTTGATCCCAATAACTGCAGTAGTTCAATATTTCTATTGTAAACTACCAAATTTTTTTAAAGAGTAATGTTTATTAAATATTATTGTTTCTTTTTCCTTTATAATTAACTAGCAGTGCCCCTATTTCGTCTACATTTCATTCCTAATTTTCTTCAAATTCAAATTTAACAGTTTATTCCAAAATTCTATGGACAGTGTTAAAAATTTTTCAGTTTCAATATACCGATTAAATTGGGTGCTTTCACATGTATATCTCATTTCATTGGAACCAAAGTTCTAAGGGACAAAATTTTCTTCAAAATCAATCCAGTAGTTTTTACGAGGTGCGACACAGACCGACCGACAAAATTCAAAAAATAGGTGCTTTGTATTTCATATCGATTACTGTCTTCTCGAACATAAAATTTTTAAAAATAATTTTATGTTACAGTGTTATTATATGTAAAGATTTTCATTTCTAATTTTTAAAGCACAAGGTCAGTTTTTAAAATCAATATATTTTTTATTATTTTTTTTTTAAATTTCGGCACACAGAAGATTGTTTTTACAAAAATCACCAAAGTGAGTCTTTTAAGACTACTCAAGTTGTCTTAAAACTGATTAATCAATTAAGAAAAAATGTCAGCACAGAGCATTAATAGGACTTTTTCCTGTTGGTACCGAATGGAGTATGCATTTCCCTAATATTCAATTTGAGTTTATTTTGTTTGTGGCAAAACTTACTAAAGCTAAATAAAAAAAAGGTCTTAAAATACTTCACTTACGTATTTTAAGTCTTAAATCTTTAGTGTACTTTGTGTTCCAAGAAAATACAAATAAAAGCTCTGAATTATAAAAATAATAAATTTTTGCATTATGATTGTATTGAGTAAAAAAAAGTACCATAAAGATTATATCATAAAATCAAATGAAAAAAAAGCCATTTAATAATATAAAATACTTAAAAGTTTTTATTTACTCAGTATGCAATGAAATATAAATAAAATAATGTATTTAAATTAATAGGAATATATGAATATAAAACCACAAATTTAGCAAAAATTTACTACCGAGAAATACTCTTTAATTTATATGTGTGTATTTTTTTATATAAATAAACAAACAAGAAAAATATAAAAAAAGTTTTTTGTTGGTAAATTTTATTGTTTATTATTTGAATTATTGACAATTTATTAGTTTAGATTATTGAGAAATTTTTATTATATATTTAATAATTTACCAAGTTGTGAGTAAAATTATCGGCTCTTTAGAAAGATATATATTTGTTATCGCTTCTTTGAAAAATTTTTAAATCATGAGAATTACAGTTAAAAATGTCATTACTTGTCGTAGGTTTAAAATATTTAGAAATGAAGGTCAAAGCACATACAGTGTCGGCCAAAACATTATGAAATATCTCCAATTAAAAAGGCAATATATGGGGTGACAGAAATAAAAAAATAAAAAAATTGGTTCTGCAATTATATATTATTTTACATTAAATTGCCATCGGCTCTTAATGGGTTAAGCATTTTTAAAAAATTTTAGTATTTCCTTAAAAATCTCTTCAAAAGCTGGTTGTTAAAGAATTATGATGTGAAGGTGTTTCTCAAAACTGGAAGGGGTTCAATAACATTGGACTAAAAATATATGGACGTTGGCGCATATGTAGAATGATTGAAGAAGTTGTATAACTTGTATGTCCTTGAAGAAGTTATATATATCGGAAGCATGCTTCCGATGAAATGCTACTGATGTGGGTTTTCAGTAGGAACATGACCGCAAACACAATATCAAATAACAAAAAAGTTCATGTGCAATTTAATTAATTTAATGGAGTGGCTTGCATAGTCATAGAATTAAAGCCCCATCTATAATTTGTGGAAGGCTGTATCTGTGCTAGAAGCACCAAGTGTTGAAGGCTTTTGAAACGCTTGTAATGAAATATATAATTCTATTGCTATACAAAGTTGTGAAAACATATTCGGTTCGACTGCAAGACGCTGCGCGGCCGTAATATGTTTTAAGATGCATGCAAAAAGGAAGGCAATTTTGTGTTTATATGCTCTGCTATATAATAAAGCAATATGTTTAAATTTTGTTTAATTTATTTTCAATACCACAAAATATTTGTAGAAATCTGAATTTTTTTTAATTTTTTGTAAATTAAATGAATTTATTGAAGGTATAACAAAAAAAATATTTTAATGAAATTTTACTTTATTTTCGGCTTTTTGGTTCTTTTTAATTAATTTTCTAAACATTTTTAGAAAGAAAAATTATTTACAAATGTAGCACAAAAATCAACAGCAAATGTAAAAGACGAATTACAAAGAGAACGACAAAGAAAAAAAAGGAAAAGAACCAAAAAGCCGAAAATAAAGTAAAATTTCATTAATTCATAAAATCGATGGTTCGAATCCTGGTCAGGGAAAAATTTAAAAATTAAAACAAACGCTAGGCACCGCGTATTTACATTCATACTTAACTCATAAAAGTCAATATGATACCGAAACAGTGTCTATAATGTTGTGAGCAAACAAGTATGAATAATTAAAAATAAAAAGTTGCATTTGTGACTACCAAATTGCTACCACAAAAAGCAACAACAATGTAAAAGACGAGTTACAAAGAGAACGACAAAGAAAAAAGCTTTAAGTTGTGTGTGAACTTCGTCTCACCAAATTAACATTAAGATTAGTTGGTTAAATAGATGATGTTTACGATATACATAACATAAGGTAGATAGATGCGAAGAATGCTGATGAAGGATGTGGCGGTCCAGAAAATGCTGCATTTCATTCTGCTAGCGTCTAATTATTCTTGTTTTCTTTGGAAAACGTCCGCATACATTTGTAAATAATTTTTCTTTCTAAAAATGTTTAGAAAATTAATTAAAAAGAACCAAAAAGCCGAAAATAAAGTAAAATTTCATTAATTTATAAAATCGATGGTTCGAATCCTGGTCAGGGAAAAATTAAAAAAAAATATTTTATAATTTATATTTATCATAAATTACAATTGCTTTTTGATAAATTTAAACCCATCCTTTAAAAATGTTACATAGAGTTACTAAAATTATTTAATGGTGCTATTATTTTCACCGCAGCTGAATTTTTGAGTTTAATCCTTAAAACTTAAACAGCCATTAACACATTATTTGTCTATGATTGTTTGAATCATAAATTATTTCAGCATTAGCCGTTTTCTATATCAAATATTTACTATTTACATGATGAACGTTTTTTAGACACCCTTTGGTTTTAAACTATATTTTTTCATTGATCTTATTTTACATCAATTTAAGAAAGAACTATGTATTATTATTATTTATTTAATAGAGGCACATATTTAGTACATGATTATATTTAAAGATTTTACATTTCACAAAAACTAAGGGATATGTGTATATATCTATATTAGGCATAATACAGAAGCTGTGCGCCAGATTGGCAATGGAGAAGCTAAAATATTCGCCCTTATTTAAGTTGTCGGCGTCGTCGTCGTGTCAGTATCAATATCATTTCGTATCAATGTCGGCGTATAATTTAATAAAAATTTTGCAGTCTATAACATTCCTGTGACGACGTCGACGGTTTATCGATTTTTCTGAAATGAAAATGCACATTTCATGCTTTTATGGAAACATGGTTTTTATAAGTGAAAAAAATTTTTATTTAATTGATGATGAAAGCTCTAAAAAATAAAAACTTGTGTTGGAAAGAAAACTTCTTAGGCAGAATTGCAATATTTTTAATTTGTCGTATCGCGATTGTGCACATATGTTTTGCATGTTCCTGGCTGTGCTTCTGCAGTAAATCAGTTTAATTATTATATGGTCACTTTCTTCAAGAATGTTTGCCACAGCTTCTTTCAGCGGACTGAGTGAAAATTGCTTAAACATTCCACTGCTAGTGGCTCTATTAGCAACCATCTCTTTTTCACTTTGAATTTTAAATTTCGCCATACTTTGAAAGTTATTTTTACAAACATTTTTATCCGCTAATCTTCTAGGTGGACCAAGAGATTTTGAATTTTTCCAATTTCTTCTCATTTTTCTTTAAAATTGCATGAAGCAGTGCCTCTGCAAAAACCCAGTGCAATTGATGGATTCTTCTGCAATTCTTCTGCTAATTTTTTAAATTGATTTGCATTTGTAACCTTCACATTCTTACATTTTCAAAGTTTTGTTTGGCTTAAATCACTTTCAGTCGTCACGCAAACAGGCGTCGACAATAAACATAGTCACGTCAATACAATATCGTCGTTACATTTGTTATAGAATACAAATACTCTTTAAGCAATAGTCGATAAGTGTCAATAACGACAAGTGAAATAACAAATAGAATGCGTCGACACATATCAACATTAATGTGTGACAACGCCGACAACTAGAATAGGGTGAATTTTTTATAGTTTTAAACATAAATAAATGCAATAAGAATGTTACATTAAAAGCTATTAAATTTATTAAAAACGATTTCTCTAAATCTTAAAGAAACTTCCACAAAATTAAATAGCGTATAATAATTATATCTTCGACCATTCAGCGAATCGGTAACTTCATCTAGGATAAGAACAGATTCGCCAAAATTTTCTTCTAAGAAATCTATATAGAGGCAAACATCGATGAAATGCAGTATGTTTTCAAACGCGTCAAGATTGCAGAGTGTACACAGCCCAAATGATGAATATCTAAAGGGTCTAGAATACAAGTCTAGTAACCCACAACAAGCCATGATTATTGTGCTTGTAATACTAGACGAAAAGCGAATGGGAGCGGTAATAAGCTGTAATTCAAATTAAAGTAGAGATCATGAAACTGCGAAGCTCTAGTCTTTATTTTTCTCCTTCTCAATCTCTAACTAAAGTATGTGCTTCCAATGTTTACATAAAGGTTTATAGTTATCTGATAACGTCGATTATATTACAAATCTAAGACCATTCATCAGACCAATATGCGTTATTAGAAATTATTTTTTCAGCTATTATACGTGGCAATCCATTCTCGGGTAAAAGAAGTGCTCTATAAAGATACTTAAAGTGAAGTTTTAGATTATCTGCAAATATAGAGTTTAGACCAGTTTCTAAACATAGCATATGAAGCATGAAGAATCTAAAAAGAATCTTCACTTCATCATCTTTAAAAATCCCCATATTTGGGCACCATAGAATTATATGGATCTAGAACAAGCATTTAAAATTTTTAGCTTGTTAACATTGGATATCTGAGGTTTGTTTATATACTTGGATCAGGTAGAGGCCATCGCCATTTTGCAGTTACCCATTTGTTATTTAAATGCTTCCTCCTACGAGTGTAAGTATGTAGCTGTTAACAATTTTTGTACTAACCTCAAAGAAATTCCATTTAAGATTATGCGATATTCTAGATCCATTACGAAAGACGCGAATTTAAGACTTATCCAGGTTAGCATTCAGACCCTACATTTGAAAGTAATTAAAAATTACAACTATCATATCCTGCAGCTAAGATTAGGAATCGGATAAAATCACAATGTCATCAGCATACAAAAGTACTTTAATATAACAGTTATCCGAACATTATTTAAATCAGTTAAATGCATTGCAAACAAAATTGGACTTACTATGCAAGCCTGTTTCACACCAAGATCAACATTAAACGATTCGCTAAAAATCAGAAGAGAAATCAACAAAAAATGCATATGTACTTTTTTCACTTATTTTGTTCGGGTGAGCTATGTTAACGAGGTTAAAAACATTATCTATTGTAGAGTAGTTTTTCCTAAAGCCAGCTTGATATTTATTTAATAATTTGAAATCTCTCAACCCAAGTTGTAAAACCATTCAAAATAATACAAAAAGTATCCATTAGGGACAGTCCACGATAATTAGCTACACATTTAGGATCACCTTTTTTGAAAAGCGGGATAAGAATAGACACTTGTAAATATGTAATTTAAAACAGCCAATAACTCATTTACAAAAGAAACAGGAGCACATGTATAAAATTCGTAGGTAATACAATCAACACCATGTTGCCTTATAATTTTTTAATGATCTTAACACCAAATAATGGTACTCAACTGGAGAGCCCAGAAAAGCATTAATATTACATGGCATAGCCCAAAGTAATTGTAATTGTAATTGCAATTTTCAACGAAAAAAATATTATCAGCTGCTAAAATCCTCTTACAGTTCTATTGCTCGATTTCATTTAATTCGCCAACTTCCACAAATCCTTGGGTTAATTGTTTTCATAATACTCTTGTTTTCTATTACGTACAGTGTTGATGTACTTAAATTTAGCACAATTGTAGGCGGTTCTATTAGCTAATGTATGGCATTTTCTATATTTGTTAAGAGCTTTAAACATAAGTGTACAGGATCACTCACATTTCCAGTTAAATCAGCTTTGATTTGGTTCAAAACGGTATTTATTTTTTGGGATTATATTTGCTTGTTTTATTTTGTTTTTAATGAACATTGCCATATCACAAATTCCCATTGATAAAATTGTGTTTAGAGAAGTTTTGAATATTTTCCGCGCATTTAAGAGCACTTTTATCACACCACTGCATTCTTTGATTATAATTATCAGGTGAAGTAAACTAGATAGTTCTAAGTTTATATGAAGCGCCATGTGATCGTAATAAGGTTTGCAGGCAGTGGTAAAGTCATCAATATAATACCAAAAACTATGCGAACAAACGTGTGAATCGATCTTTTTCTTGAAGATCACCACTCATTCGACCATTAAGTGTAATACCACCAAGATTTTCCACAGTGTTTAAAAGTGTAAGACCGTTTTTTTCCGTAGAGAATCAATGTTTATTGTCATATATACCGTGTTCCTCTCTAACGCGAGCATTAAAATCACCAATCATACAGAAATTCTCGCGGCAAAAATCATTCAAAAATTCTTTAAAACAATCCATCTCAAATTTCCATTTAGTACAGTTTATGTAGAGGGAATAATGTAGAACAACTTTTATTTAATTTTTGCTGTTAAAATAATATTGTTATTAGAAACATTTATAAATTTAAAGTTAAACGTGATCATTTTTAATTTTTTTCCAATCAGGATTTGAACCATAGATCTTATAAATGAATGAAAGTTGAGTTATTTTTGGCTTTTTAGTTCATTTAATTTCTAAACATTTTTAGAAAGAAGAATTATTTACAAATGTATGCGGACGTTTTTCAAAGAAAACAAGAAAAATTAGACGCTAGCAGAATGAAATGCAGCATTTTCTGGACCGACACATCCTTCATCAGCATTCTTCGCATCTATCTACCTCATGTTATGTACGTCGTAAACATCATCTATTTAAACAACTAATCTTAATGTTAATTTGGTGAGACGAAGTTCACACACAACTTAAAGCATTTCTTTGTCATTTTCTTTTTAACTCGTCTTGTACATTTGTTTTTGCTTTCGTACAAGCTAGAGTCTAATATTTCTTGGTTTCTTTGGAAAATGTCCCCATACATTTGTAAATCATTTTTCTTTATAAAAATGCTTAGAAATTAAATAAAAAATGAATCAAAAAGCCGCAGATACGTCAATTTGATTGCGAATAAATCAAAACAAACGCAAGGCACCGCGAATTTAAAGTCATACTTAACTTATAACAGTCAATATGATACTGGAACAGCATCTATCATGTTGTTAGCAAACAAGTATGAATAATTAAAAATAAAAATTGAATTTGTGGCCATACCAAAGGTTAGTACGAAAGCAAAAACAAATACACAAGACGAGTTGCAAAGAGAACGACAAAGAAATGCTTTAAGTTGTGGGTGGACTTCGTCTCACCAAATTAACATTAAGATTAGTTGTTTAAATAGATGATGTTTACGACGTACATAACTGCCATCCCTTAATTAGCGTTTAAAGTGCAACGTCTTCTTACGTCGGGGTTTTACGCTGCAATGACATACCTAAATAAGAGCGTCAACTTTGTGTCTATTAAGGTAATGTAAACACTTTTTATTTTATAAAACCCCCTGTATAAGAATAAAGAAGAAATAAAACCGATAGATTGCCTTGAGAATAACTAAATTGTCATTACTTTTCAACCATAACAAAACGAAACAAAGCAGCAAGTAAAGTTGACTTCACTTCCTAACGCCCTGTCAAAATTGGATTTTCCAGGAATACTTCATAGATTTTGTACGTACATGAGAATTTTTGACAGATATCTTAAGCTTTACGCGCTATTTTAGGGATGGTAGTAACATAAGGTAGATAGATGCGAAGAATGCCGATAAAGGGTGTGGCGATCCAGAAAATATTGCATTTCATTCTGCTAGCGTCTAATTACACTGTTCTGCAAAAAAAAAACTTTTTTCCCCTCCCTTGAACAATTTTGCTTGTTTCTCATGTTTTCAGGTGTGTTGAGTCCGAATCTGAACTCAGAAAATTCTATCAACCTCTGATTTTTAGAAAAAAGAGGAGAAATTTTGAGTGAAAGCCTCGAGAGTACTGATCAAATCATAGAAGAAAATAGTGACAAGAGAGCGGCTGAGTGGTAGAGGGGAGTTGGGGTATTGAGGGTGAAAGGGGGCAGGTAGGGATTTGAATGAAAAGGATACCACCATAAAAAAAACTGTAAGGTTATACATACAGGAAAAAAAGTTTTTGCCATATTTCTTCAACCACTTGTAATATTCCCATCAAATTTGTTTTGTTCAAATATACTTTATTGCGCTTAAAATCATCGGGCTTTTGAATTTTTTTCACTATGTCTTAATGCCAAAAAAAATTCGTCAAATTTACAAAAACTCACATTAAAAAAAAAACCAGAATTTCTCAAGAAACTGTGCGTGATAGACAGAATTTGACTTAAAATTCGTGTTCAGCACATTTGAAAACAGTAAGAAAGCATATTTTGGTTTAAAGGAGGATTTTCGTGCAGAACAGTGTTATTCTTGTTTTCTTTGGAAAACGTCCGCATACCTTTGTAAATAATTTTTCTTTCTAAAAATGTTTAGAAATTAAATTAAATTTAACTAAAATGTTAAATTATTTTCTATTTTTTTAAGCTTTGGGTCCTTATATTTGTTAATAATATTTTATTTCAATATTTCGGTACTTTCTGCGTACCTTCTTCAGGAAACAAAATTAATATAAGGTACGCAGAAAGTACCGAAATATTGAAATAAAATATTATTAACAAATATAAGGACCCAAAGCTTAAAAAAATAGAAAATAATTTAATAAAAAAAGGGTCGAATAATCATTATTAAACTATTTAACTAAAATGCCGAAAATATGTAAATTTTCATTCTGTTAAGGTGGATTAACCCATTCTTTCGGAACAAAATTTTTGTTCGAAACATTTTTTTATATGTAGTTTGACGTGTTTCTTTTTGAGATAGAGAGAGAAAAAGAGTTAAACTCACTTCAAAAAAATTTCAGCTTGAATTGGTTTAATTTTAATTTTTGTTCCGAAACAATGAAACTGTGCTGCCAACTACTTTATTTTTTCAAAGGAAATTTAACTGAGCTGCCACATCATATTATATGTACATATTAAATATATGTATACGTGCATATAAATTTAAAAGGTAAAACTGCTTCCAAATTTAAAAAGTAAAGCTGCCAAGCAACCTGACTGACTTCTTTCCTGAATAATTTATCCTTTAAAAATTTTAACAAATTTTTAGTAAACAATTTTTAAAAAAGCGAAAAAATTTAAAATTATTTCAATAGCTATTAGAAGAAGCACTTTACTTTTATTCATTTTTTATTTAATTATGAAAGTTTTTTTAATTTAGAATTTATTTATAACAAAACCAAAACTATGTCTGTGATACAAAAAACGCAAAAAACGGCATTCTGTGAATTCAATCTTCTGTCACAATGCTGCCTGCTTGTAAAGTAACACATCTCGCTTACACATATGTTTCATTTGAATCGTTTCAGAACAAACTCTCAAAAAACTAAAATTGTTTCGGAACAAAAATTTTGTTCGAAAACAGTGGATGAATCCAACTTTAAACGTTTTCGTCAAATCTTTTCGAAACACAAACAAGCATCCACCGCTTACACGACCAGCATTCTGAGTTTTTGTTGCAGTAATGCAATAATGAGAATAGCTTGAAAAATAATTTGAGTATTTAACTATGTATGTATATGTTCAGTTAGCGATAGATATTTATCTACCTTAAGTAGAGTCTATGCAAAATCTTGTTAGAAATCGACCAATAATTGCAAAGATCTTTTATTGTAATATTTAATTTCATATCTAGAAATACAATGCAATAAAATTTTAATAAAAAAAACTTCAACAATTTTTGAAATTTGTTATTCAATACTTTAGATTTATTTAAAACTTTCTATTCTTTTGTGTTTATAATTACTGTGAAATTTGGGTACGGGTGCGTGGGTGAGTTGCATTTAAACCGATACAAAACGTAGCAACACGTCTTTGTTTTCAATAAAAAGGTTAAAATAAAAATATACAAAAAAAATCTTAGAAAATAAATTGAAATGTATATTTTTGTTTTATATTACGAGGTCTTTTAACGGAACACAATTACAACCATAAATAATATGTTCATTTATTAAAAAGAAATGCATAAAATGAAAACAAAATTTTAATGAGTTTGCAATTTAATGTTTAGTACAATAAACAAAAAATTTTATAAATTTTAACCCTATTTTTTCAATTATTTTTTTACTACAACATTTAACTTTCCAGCTGTAATGAATACTTTTCTTATTAAAAAAGAAGGAAGAACAAAAAAATATTTATGTATATCAAATCAAAAGCTAAAATTTTCTGATGCGAGTAATTAAAATGAACATGAAAATTACATGTTCGGTTGGAAAGAAATATATTTCTTTGATTAACTTTATTTAAAATGCTTACTGCCGTATTTACTCGTATTAAATATTAATTTTATTTCCAGTTTAAAATAATTAAAAGTGATTGGCCCATATTCACAGTTAAAATAAAGTATACTATAAGGGAACTAAAGTCGGTTTTATTTTAGAGTCGACTCTAATTCATTCATAGACAGTTTAAATTATACTTTTGGCGAGAAAGTCAACTCTAAATTTAAAACTACCTAAAACTGTTTTTAACCCATTTTTCCAAAATTATTTTATTTGGTTTAAGAACACAATACTCTTTATCCGATTTTTATACCAAACTGAACAAAATAATAACAAGGTTACTTTATTCAAATGCTTGTTTAGAAATTGTATGAAAATATTTATCAAATAACAGTTGACACCCAGTGGAAGGCGTCTAAACTTAAAGTATACTTTATTCATGACTATGAAAGCAAAAAAGATAATAAGAACTTTTTACTTTAGAGTATACTTTAGCAAGAGTCGACTTTATTCTATAATTATGAATATGGGCCATTATCTTTATATATAAAGTAATCATCAGGATCGATAGAAAAATCTTAATTTTTGTAAACTATTGATCAAACTTCGATTTGGTATGTACTTTTCTTAAAAACGAAAATTTCGATATCAAGGAGTTTTAAATGAGTAAATTTTACTCAAAAACTTATAGATTTTCTACATGAAACAGATAATATTTTCATTATAAGTATGTTTTTTGCTTTTGAAAAAACCATCATAAGAAAAATGGGAAAAGTTATTGCAAAGCTGATTAGAATTTATTTTTATAACTTTTGCTATAACCTCATTTGAGAAGAACTATAATTTCTTCCTTGCAAATATTTGTATATATAAAGACAATTTTTTTGGGACAAACAAAATTTATTTTAATTTATTTTTTATTTAAAAATTTCATAAAAATCTATACCTTGATCCACTGCAACTAAGTCAGTTTTTATTCGAATAAAACAAATTAGTCATCGTTTGACGCGGTATTTGGAAAAAGCTATAACTGTATAAAACTGGATAACGTCCGAAATGAAAAAAAAATATATCAGAAATCTTGATTATATTTTGATTATACCGAGTTTACAATATTAATTTGATTTTCCAATAGTTATGCCTTTTTAACAACACAAAGCAATGAACAAGTGGTCCTAAGTGGAAATATAAATGCATTCCCTCTTATCACTATTCCCATCATCAATAATGATGGACTAACATTCAGGTATGCTAAATTTAAGTAATCCATCTTTAATGATCTATCCAAAATTTGTTCATACATTTTGGACGTTTCTACAAAATCGGAAACTTAATAAATTTAAATTTAGTGTAAAGAAACATCTTTAAGTACTGTTAGATTTGATTTAATTAATAATTATTAATTTATGCACAATGGAGCACTGCTTGTTTTAAATTTAAGAAAAAATTAAAAGACGTCAAAATAATATTCTACAAATGATCGCTGCAGCTCCTGGTAAAAAAAAATAAATTTAATCCCAACCAATGGTGAATGCCGAAATCGTGACTGCACTCACTGGAATTTAATAAATATCTTTCATAGATTTAATATTTGAAAACTTATTGTTAATTCAACTAACTTAAAGACTCCAAAAATATATTTGTATATCTAAACTTATAATTATAAATAATTTTTATTAAATTATGTTATGATATAACAACTGAATTAGATTTGCTTTGGCTTAAGTTCATGATTGAAGCAACCATAACCTAAGCGCAACATACTATGGTTTTATTATATAGTTAAAAGCAACACATAGTATCGTTACTGTAACTGGTCTTTCAATCTCATTGTTGTCTTGCTTAACAATAACATGGTAATGTATAAACATAATTATGTTTAGATATTAAAATTAAATGTAAAATTAAAATATCATATTATTTTTGAAAATATCATGTTATATAATTGAATGCAAAGATTTCCTGATATAAAATACTTATTGTTTCACTTATTAATGATTTGTTAAGAAAATTATTTAAAAATATAAATTCCAAAAAAAATATCTATGGCCCATATTCATAGTTATAAAATAAAGTCGACTCTTGCTAAAGTATACTCTAAAATAAAAAGCTGGTATTATCTTTTTTGCTTTCACAGTCAAGAATAAAGTATACTTTAAGTTTAGACGCCTTCCACTGGGTGTCAACTGTAATTTGATAAATGTTTTTATACAATTTCTAAACAAACATTTGAAAAAAGTAACCTTGTTATTATTTTGTTCACTTTGGTATAAAAATCAGATAAAGAGTATTGTGTTCTTAAACCAAATATAATAATTTTGGAAAAATAAGTTAAAAACAGCTTTGGGTAGTTTTTAATTTAGAGTTGAATTTCTCGCCAAAAATATATTTTAAATTGTCTATGAATGAATGAGAGTCGACTCTAAAATAAAACCGACTTAGTTCCCTTAAAGTATACTTTATTTCAACTATGAATTTGGGCCTATGTGTTTGCTATATGTGAGTAATAATTAAAAGGCTTTGACGCATAGGCTATAAGAATCATTTGTACCTTATCTCAATACATTCCTATGTGAACATCCATTTATGGAGCAAGCGTTATTTTCTCGTACTGAAGATATCTTATGATACATAACAGTAATTCGAAACTGAATCCATATTTATTTAAAATTTCTAACAAGTAAATCTGTCATCTGCGGTGAAATATTTTGTTACATAATAGTAAATGGCAATTCCTGTTAATGTATTTCGTAAGAGCTTTAATTAAAAAAACTTAAATATAAATAATATAAAACTTAAATACAAAGAATTATATTTATTTCAACTATTTTTAAATGTTTTGCTTACCTTTTTACTTATTTTCATATTTTGAATATTATTTTTTGTTATATATTTTGTACATAAATTTTTGTTTCTTATTTTCACTAACAGTAAAAAATATTTTAAATTTAAGCTAACAAAAAAATCACTAATCACTGATAGAAAATATTCTGTCAAGACATAGAAGAAATATTTTTAAACGCAAACATTATTTTGTTTGCTTTTATTTATACTTTGAATAATAATATATTATGGTTAAATATATTATATTATTTTTAACAAGTGATGAAACTTTAGTTGTGGTTAGAATTTTTTTCAGACGAACCATGTTGCATTATTGTGCAGAAACCATGTACTAGTTAAGTGTTAGCAAAAAAATGTGTTTGTGACCGAAATTTTGTGGAAAACAACTGTAATTTATTCTCCGCAACTATACATTGTTACAAAGAACATAATATGTTTATTGGGATCATATCACAACCATTTTTTTCTTTGCGTGAAGTTAGTTGGTTTAGATGATGTTTATAATGTACATATCTACCTTAAGTAGATAGACGCAAATAATGCTGATAAAGGTCGTAGCAAACCAAAAAAGGCAGCATTCTGCTGGTGTCTAATTTTTCAAGTTTTCTTTGGAAAAATTCTGCATAATTTTTAATTTTTTAATTGTTTATAATATACAGACATACATTTATTACAATTGTGACAAACAAATTTGTATTAAATGGCGGATGTTTGTAAATGTGTGTGTTTACTTGACTGCTCAATTTAAGAAATTGTTTTGATAAGACCTGTAATAAAAACCCATTTATCATGCTTTAATAAAGGGTCTGCCAAATAGCTTTTTTTTGATTTTTTTTGAAAACACATTGGATGGTCAGTTGGCTTCAACTCCAGAAAGAGTTGGACTTTGTATGGCGTCATATCAAGGTCTTTATGCAAAATTCGTCTCAATGATATCTCCGAAATGTTCAATTGTTGACGGTGACGACGGTGAATTGATTTTGATGGCGCTTCACGCACACTTTCACAGCAGAAATATTCTCGGGCATATGCACTATTTTTGGATTTTCACGCTTTGAATTTTCACGTTAGATGGAGGACCCGTTATCATGGTACTGAAACAGGCAAGTTTGACAACTACATGTGAAAACACCAAAGTATGTAAAACTTGTCAGAAAAGAAAAAAATTCCTAAAATTAATTTTTTTTATCAATTATTAGTTTATTATTTTTTATTAAAACTGTCATGAATTTTCTTGTGTAGCTGCTATATCCCCACATAAGTTAGAAAAAAACAGAACTACAAAAGGGCAGTTTAGACGGTAAGACTTTACGTACGTATAATCTAAGAGAAAATAAAATGAAAATCTATCCGTATAAAAAAATAGAGATTAAAAACCGTATGATTATTTTTCTTATGTTTACACAATAAGTGTTGAATAAAATGAAGTAAAATTGAAACAGCTGTTCTTAAAACAATAATTGTTTACAAAAATATTTGTGATGCCAATTGAGTCTATTTTGCACTATATTCAGCGGCTTTTGTGCTCTTTTGACGAGTTTTACCTTTGAAAGGATGGCATTAATAAGAAAATGCAACCCTGATCTAATGAAGTAGTATAGTTTTTGAAAAATTTCAAAAAATAAAGAGAGCCGTACGACTATCAAATTTCCATCCGTATTTTCTCTCAATGTCGGAGAGTTTCATTACATATTATGTTTAGACGATACTACTTGTACTCTTCTACACAAATATTTGACATGTCGTATTACTTGCAGTATAATGTAAACCGCCCTAAAGCAGCTGCTAAAATAGTATATTATTGACATATGTATGTTTATTTGAACATAAATGAACCGAATTCAGTTCAAGTTCAAACAGAAACTTGAGTAAAAAAACATTTAAATAATTGTTGTGTTGTGGTTCTTTAAAAGGCGGATAAATAAATAATAATAAAAGGTGCTTGCAAATACCGCTGCTGCAAGTAAAAAACGCAAAATTGTTTCGTTTGGACAAAGCAGAAGTGTTTGTGAATAAAAAACGGCAAATGAGGTTTTTAAAAAGAAGATTAAATAGTAGAACGAAGATAATAGTTCTAAACAGGCCTGAGTCATAGGAAAGTAAAAGCATCACAACAGTGTGTGGTAGACAGTCGCGGCTGAATTTGACAAAAGGGCCTGGTTAGTTAGCAAAAGATGATGTCAGCAAACATAATTAGATCAACTGTGGTGGCTGCGATAGTCGCATAACTGCTGAACAATCCATTGATTAGTTCGAGTCTGGCCGTTGTCAGAAGGTACAGAAGGTACTGTGGCTATAAAGATCTATTAAGATTGCGTGGTTAATACACAAAAGATCCTGTGAGTACAAATACAGCCAGGGCGACAGAAAAACAAATACAGTGCCAAAGGAAATAATAACGTCAAGAATTTGCATGTTTAAAGTTGAAAAGTTCAAAATAGTGTGTTATATTGTATATGTTTGCTTCAACTTACCGTTATTAGTTAACTATTTAAATACAGAAAATATTATTACACTTAACCAATATTGAAAAATAGATCATATTTTTGAAATATAAAAAAATTTTTGTAACACTATAACTCATATTGAAAGGAAAGATTTTAATATCGCAATGATGAATACAAACAAAGTTGCTCATGGTTATGATGAACTAAGTTTTAAGCGCTGTAAAATTATCATATTTCTTTATTTTTGGTTTTGTGTAATTAAAGCTGAAGCTGTAAGTTAATTGGAAATCTCTTTGTCAGTGATTATACTAAAATTTTTTATTATTGTGCGGGTTTACAGCAAAATGTAAAGAAATAATAATAAAAAATTTTTAATTTTCCGAATATACTGTTTGAAGTTGAATTATGATTGCAATCCTTCATATATAAGAATAATCATGGTATATAATTTAGACGTAGAATGTGGGTTTCAATCTGCATTTTTAACTGTTCTTTTAATAGGTTTTTTCATAACTTGCAATTAAAATTCAACAAGTAATGTCATCGTCTATTAAGATATATCTAATTTATTTCCAAACTCTACGTTTCTGTGCTAAGGATCAATGTAAAAACATTTAAATTATTTCGTCATAACAATTTAAAAAACAAACAAACAAAAAATAAGTAAGAGTGCTATATTCGGCTATCCTGAATCTTATATACCCGCACCATCTATGTAAATCCAGTTTAGTAAAGTAACTCCAATCAAAAAAGCAACCATTAGGGGAAACAGAGAATTAAAAAAGGAATAAAATTTAAAAGTTTCAGAGATCCGTATCTCGGAAAATATGAGCGAGGTCCAATTTTATCAATTCGTGTAGTTTTCTTTTTTTAATTCTCTAGGTTTTTTTTCTTATTTTTTATATTTTTGATTGGAGTAACTCTTTTGTTCCAAATGACATAAATTAGAGACAGGCGTGGTTTTTTGACTGCTGTGTCAAAGGATCTTGCTTATTTTCAATTTTCGAAGCTGTGTCTGATCGATTTGCGTTTCTAAATTTTCTGTAGCTAATTTAGTTCTTTGGGAAAGAATTCGATATTCTGACATCGCACAATCGACTTTGCTATGCATAAGAACTCAGAATATACACACTTTATGGGGTCGGAAATGCATATGGTAGTAATTACAAATGAAACGACAAACTTAGATATTATCTTTTCCATCTGTAGTGGAGGGTAAAAAAAAAACTATTTTTGTAACAATTATTTAAAGAGAAATTTAAGTCGTAAAAAAGCATAAAAGAAATATTTAAGATGTATATAACATAAACATGCACGTGTTTATGTATGTTTGTATGTATACGAAACTGCATTAACTGTGTGCTAGTATTCATCCTAAAGCAAAGTTAAATACTTACTAAAGTACTTCCACATTTTATCGGATGTTATGTCAAGTATGCCACGAAATTAACATGACATTTAAATGTTGATAAATTAAAAATAGTAGCTTGTATTTTACTACAGGGCATGCAGAGAAGTTAAATATAATTTATTACATTTACGCGAAACTTTAAGTAACTGCGAACCCGGAATATAAGAATAAATGAGAGTTGAGTTTTTTTTTATATAAAAAACTCAGAGATTAAGTTTCGATCGAAATAAGTTTGTATAGTTAAGCGAATTTATACTTGAAACATAACTTTTACTGTTAGCTATTACTGTTGGCTTTTTTGTCTTAAGCGACCGGTATTAAGCAACTAAAAAACTATGTATGTAAATTAAACTTTAAATTTATTGTGCTACTTTCCCGGTATTGATTATTGAATGTGAAAGCACGTCTCTTTGGCCATTTCGCTATCGCTCACTTAGCTCTTCAGGAGACTTCTTACAAATATTTTAAATGAACTAAAAAAAAAACAAAACAAAGGAAAAACAACAATAAATAACTCTTATTTTACTTTTTTTATCAACTGTAACGGCTGACTTTTTTTCGTCACGTTTATACTGTTTAAAGATGTTGAAGTGGACACGTGGCAAATTTATTATTACAAACCAACGTGTTTTAATCGTAAAAACGTTTTATCAAAACTAATCATCGAAACAACTGCCAACAAAACGCGCTATTTATCGTGTAGTAAATGATTTCGAAGAAAAGGAGTGTGCACGTGATAGGCAAAAGCTTGGACAACAACGTACTGCTAGATCGGCACCGTGCGTGGGAGCTTGGTCTTCAAAGAACAACTTTGGCCATAATTTTGCACAAGGATATGCATTGTGTCCATTTAAGATCATTAATTGACACAATAGCTTCTTTCACAAGACCATTTGTCAATAGGATGTTACAGCTTGGCCATGACAACCTCCATGAAAAAATCATAATAAGTGAAGATGCATTCGTTCATCAGTTACCTTTGCTTTGATTAAAAGTGATCAGGGGGATTCATTGAACCTTCTGATAATGGAAACGGCGCAATGGTAACTGTGAATAAGGAGCGATATCATGATACGATTGAAAACTTTTGGAAGCCACAACTGCATGCTTTGAGTTTAATCAATTTGTGGTATCAACAAGATGGTGCCACATCGCATACAGCCAGGATTACAATGAATTTGCTGCGAGACTTCTTTCCGTGACAAGTTAATTCAAGAAATGGTGATGTTGATTGGCCTCCACAGTCGCCTGATTTAACTGCTCCGGACTTCTTTTGGTGGGGATATCTGAAAAGAAAGGCTTATACGCATAATTCCAAATGGCATGGGCAATTTAAACAAAATGTTCATGATGATATTAATGAAATATTGCGTGAAATGTGTAAGAATGTAATGAAAAGTGGCTCGTATTGGTAAGATGAACAAAGACAGACATTTATCTGATACTGAATTCCATACATAATTGCCGACATTAACAAAAATATTTATCAATAACAGTTCTATTCCCTTTCATTGAATCAAGAATTATAAACAAACAAAGCAGCATAAATTCCCAGCGGACACTCTATATTTCTGGCAAAATACCCGTCTTCAAAACAAATTTCAGCTATCTTTCTATGACGATTTAAAAGTCTGGTCATATCATCTATTTGGACACCCTTTATTTCGAAATCCTTAGCAATACAATTTCTTTGTAAATTTCAACCGTCTGAATAGAACTGTTCAATAGTATATGATGGTTATACTTTAACCCTTTCACGACCATAAGGAAACCGGGGCTATATACTAGTATTCAATGGGTTTTCTTAGTTTATTTTTATACAAAATAAACAAAAATTGCAATGAAATAATAAACTCGTGGGTAGATTTTTTGGAATTTTCTGGGAAATATTTTTCCCTATGGGCAATAAAGGTAAAAAAAAAATCAGTTTATTGAACTTTTATGATAAGTTTTACAAGAACAATAAATAAAATTACACATAACACAAATATTATGTGTTCTATTCTCTATATGCTTTTTAGCGCAGTTTACACATCTCTTCATTTGGCCGGTTTTTTGCATATTGTGCGCTGGTAAACTATTCTTCATACTAATTTTTGATTTCGCTTCTTCCTTATGAATAGGTCTTGCGCTCTGCCTAGATGTTTAGCTATTTATTAAATTTCGTGCTATAACCTGCCGATACTCCAAACTGTTCAAAAGAGATCCCTCAACGCGTTTATTTTTAAGCAGTTTTGTATATACCACAAACGCGTTGTTCATTGCTTTGTCCATAATATCAAAGAACAATCGTAAACAGTATTTTATTTTTGCTTTTCGATCTACCTCATAACATACTTTTCGCTGATCCATGAGATCCACTCCGCCCATATATTTATTATATTTTACGATCATTTCAGGACAAAGTACTCTTAATTTTTGCGCTGATTTTGCTTACCTCCTCTTTACAAAAGTCGTTTGCTCGAAGATAAAAAGTTAGTAAGCATGTGACCCGATTTGTGTCTATCCAATTCACGAAAGAGATACCTTGAAAATTTGCGCAATAAGTGTCACCGGTAGGTTTTTGGGGATATTTTTTTTATATAAGCGAACAGTGCCGCAAGCCTTTAAATTTTGCATCATTAGTTTATATTGTAAGCTAGGAGAATTGAAGAAATTATCATATACTTGTCAACTGATTGCCTCTTCGAGTTGTTTAAGGCATTTTGAAAACAATAGTTAAAATGGTCAAATACAGGTCTTATTTTATAAGCTCTATTAGAAGTAGATGATTTACAATCATTATTATAGAAGTGCAGATTTTGCCGTATTTGCTCAAATCTTGTGCGAGTCATAATGTTAGCAATGTAAGTAACACCTATATCTTCATCAGTAGACCAGTAACTTCAAAGACGTGGTAAAATTTTATATTTCATTACAAAATTCATACCTAAAAACGCTTTCATTTCGTCTTCTTCAATACTAAAAGATCTTCCATTTTGTTCCGCATACCTTGTACTCTCCGGTATGACAATATGTGACAAAAACAAATTCAACTTGGTTACTTCAGAAAAAATGTCCATTAGTGTCACTATATCTTGTCTATCAGAAAAAATGTTTACGCAATCAAATTTGTAACCACTTTCGTAATATGTGTGAGGTGTGTAAGAGCCATTTGCCTATCTAAAAACAAGTTCAAGCTACGTTTGAGGGACTATGTTTTTATCGGCTTCTTGAACAGAATTTTCGACTTCAACTTCGATTTCGTCTTCGCGTAAATGAAACTCTCTGCACGCTTTGTTAGCCATAGCTGTAAACAAAATTTTATGTTGTGAACATGTACAGATAGATGGCTCAATATCAATGGACAAGTTGCATATAATTTCCCTTTTGGTCCATAGGGAAAAATGTTTCCCACGGAGAAAATGTACAAAATTAAGACACTGGTTGTAACTTATCCAATTTTGACTTTTTATGTTTTAGTTTTCTATACTTACCACGTAATAATTTTCAGTAGAAAAAGTCAGAAATGTAACTTCAACCGCGATAAAACAAACTAAATCAAAAAGACCTTACAGTTGGAAAAGTATGAGATTTTCCTTTTCTTATTAAACTACACATATTAAAGTACTGCTAACTTTAAGCTTTTATTTACAATAAATCATCACTGTTTTACGACACCTAGTCGGTAAAATTATTATTAAGAATAAATTCGTTATTAAAACTAAAAATTTAAATTTTGGGAAATATGTTTCCCATTGACGTGAAAGGGTTAAAATAAATTAACTATAAGGTACCCTTGAATTTATAATTTTTAATATTTATAATTGTTATTATAGCGATCGTAGTGTCCACACTCTGCCGTTTGTTTATAACGGTTCAAAAGTTAGGACCATAAAGGTTTATTTACGTCACCTATGGTGACACCTTTAAGTTTTTAGATTAACTTTTGTATTACTTTCTGCTATTAGGAGCTAGAGTGATGCGCAATGGCGCCCCCTGCGGTTCACGTAAAGAGCATGTATGTTGGAACCCTTTAATTTTTAAAATTATAAACTGTTCTCAAAACAGGATCAATCTGTTAGCGTAGCCGTTTAAATTAAAAAAAAAAAAAAAACAAAATTTAAGTCAGTTTTTAAATAACTAAATTTTGCAGGTACCAACATAAAAAAGTAACATTCAGATGAATGAATAACCTCCTTCTTTTTTTTGAAGTCGGTTAAATATAAAAAACTTTTAGTAATTTAATAAGAATTATTTAAAAACACTCAGGAACAATTTACAATTTCAATTTCTAAATACTTATAGTTTTAAAGTTGTCATATTCAAAGGAGTAAAGGGATATGAGAAGCTTCAGTTTCTGTCAAACCCCTATTCACATATTAAATAAAATGCTTAATATAATTAATATGTTTATGCTAATCTGCAAACACAAACCGCAAAGTTTACCTTAATTAGTTTTTTGAATTTCAGCAAAACAATAGATAAGAATAAAAATAAAGAAATAAAAAGACATTAAAAAGATTAAACCATATAAACCATACAATCTGTATCGCACACACAAAGCAAAATATCAAACTAATTAATTAAATGCTTACACTTTTAACCATAAAGTAATAATGAGAGATTGCATTCATCCCATGATATAAACAAACATACAGAAGCACATATTCTTTTACACACCTTAAACAATATGTATATGATGCATCATGTGGTTTAGAGGTAAAAAGTTGAAACTCAACATATAATCATCTGTGTCTTTTTAAAAATATGCTTAAGCATATGGTTGCACGTGAGTGTGTTATTTAACACATTATCATACGCAATAACCCTACAAATAATAACCTTGGTCACTTTGTGTAGAAGAGTTTAACACATGCAATAACAACAATTAAAAAAAATATTATTAAAAAGAAGCAAAAGAAGACGAAAAAATAATAACGGTAAACTATAGTTTAATGATGATGATAGTGTACGTAGATGATGATGGCAATAGTTGTGGTAGTGACAGGAACAACACTTTTAGACAACCATCACTATAACCACAACAGGAAATGCAATAGCAACAAGAACTAGATGTAGTCTACATACCGACAACTACAATACGAGTATTTTATACATAATACGAAAAGATATGATAATGTGATACAAAGGATACTCCAAACAGAGCATAATGTCAACAACAGGAACTACACTGATATTTACTGACCATAACTTAAATGAAAACTCATATGTTTGCTGAACAAATGCATATTTATTAGGGCAGCGGCATTTTATGATAATCCGATATAAATACGATGGTGTAAACAACAATAATAAACAAATTTGGAAACTACACGGAATTTTTTAACGCTTGCAACTTTAAAATTTTCAATTATAATATACAACACAATTTGTGGACGACTAATCATTTCTCTGACTTGATACATGACATTAATATAATAAGAAATTTTTATTGTTTAAGCCCTGTCGGCTTGTTATTATTCAACTGGTATTAAAGTGATAAAAACCATGGAATAAGTAATCTAAAATGAAAAAATTGTAAAAAAAATGTATAACTTTTACTGGAATGTTTGTAAAAGTTATACATTTTTTTTACAATTTTTTCATTTTAGATTACTTATTCCATGGTTTTTATCACTTTTTTATGTTTTTATTGAAAAACTGCAATAACTTTTGGCTTTTAAACGACCTTGAATGCATAATTTTAGGAAAATACAGAGAACAAACATTTAATACATCACCAAAAAGTCGATAGACTAGATAGATAGAGT
This sequence comes from Gymnosoma rotundatum, assembly GCA_916610165.2. Taxonomy (NCBI): domain Eukaryota; kingdom Metazoa; phylum Arthropoda; class Insecta; order Diptera; family Tachinidae; genus Gymnosoma; species Gymnosoma rotundatum. Next base: position 139,217,605 of record OU744336.1, on the reverse strand, counting down.
ACTTGACCATTAGTCAAGGGTTCGCTACTTTGTAGGTAGTTCCAATAGCTTGAAATTATATGTAAATTTTAACGCACAGTAAAACAACAAAACGTTAAAATATAGCAATTCTAGATTTCATACCCGATTTCCATGAATTATGATTTAGTTTGTTAATGCGTTGCCCACGTTTTAAGCCGTCTTGAAAAAAAGAATAAGTAAGAGTGCTTTATTCGGCTATGCCGATTCTTGTAATCTCTTCACCATCTGTGTAAATCTTGATTAGTGAATTAACTTCAATCAAAAAAGCAAAAATTTTGAGTGTTTCCTTAGAGAGCTCATCAAAAACTTTTAAATGATACCCATATTGATATTTAACAAAAATTTTAAAATTTCAGATGCCCGTAACTCGGAAAATATGGGCGAGCGAAAATTTTTTTACTGGATGTTTTTTTCATATTTTTTAATTCTCTATCGCCCCATATATTTGCTTTTTTATTGAAGTTAGTTCATTGTTTTAAATAATATGAAAAAACTACATGTAGGTGTGGTGAATGTATTAATAAGGCCGCTTTAACAACATGAATAAAATTTGATTTTAGAAATTAAACTGTATTCCCATAATTGATGTCAAATATAGACAGAAGGATGTTATTTACAAAGAACCTATCTTCTGAATTGTTACATAACCTAAAATTAGAAAAATGTTACTACTTTATCTGGTATATATAAAAGTATAAATATTTAACATTATAAATTAAAGGATGTAACATTAGGTTATGTTATTTAATGTATATGGCAAAACTAGAGAACAACTGTAATCATACGGTTTAAATTTACAGAGAAATTTTTTTGTTAATTTGAATTTGGAAGTTAAATTGTATCCCAATAGTTAACGTTATTTGATGCATGTTACCAAATTTGTAACCGTTATAGAAAGACAGCGATAATCTGTTTCGCAGTTGTTTTTTTTTAGAATTATGAACATCAACATACTTACATTTGTTTTTGTTTTTGTACAGCGTTGTTTTACAAGTCGTCAACTTAGACAGTTTGACTTCAATTTTCAACCTATTATTTCCTAAGTATGTAACAAAGAACTTTTGGTTTGTGTCATATAATTCATTTTAAAGACGTCTTATTATAGTTCGGTTTTCAACCCTTTTAACTTAAATGTTCTTTGGGAGTTTCAATTAAATTTAAGGGAAAAATTAATATATATTATGGCTTAAAATCTGGCGACATTGTATTTGACTACAACAGCTGTCAGCTTTCAAAAATTTTATTTCAATTAATTTATTTTCCAATATATTCTTTTTATCAGAAATCAAGGCAAATTGTTTCAGCAATATTAAATAATGAAACAAATGCATAGAAGAATTTGATATCATCTTGTCATATAGTTCGAACATAAATAGTTTAAAAATTAACTAGATACATGTAAAACTGTGAACTTGTTCCTCTAGATAAGTTTAGGAAATCGTGCAAGTGAACTAGTTCGTTAATGAACAATTCTTTGGAAGTTAAACGCAGCTTTTGAAAAAGTTTTAAACATTAAAATATTTTAATTTAAAAAAAAAACATTAAGCTATTTCTTTTTTAAATTATCCCGATTATATTAATAAATCGCCGATATTGATTATTGAGAGTGAACGCTCGTCTCGATGGCCACTTCGCTACCGCTTACTTAGCTCTTCAGGGAACTTCTCACAAAAATTTTAAATAACCTAAAGATTTTTGTCCAAACAGCAAAGTAGAGACAAAGATCAAACTTTAGGCACAAACAACAATAACATACAATTAAAATTTATCGATATTTATTAAAAAAATAAAATACAGTTTAATAATTTCTCTCCGTGCAGAGGAAATTCTCTTTACTTACGCAGAGCTCTGTGAATTATTTTAAATTTTTCCTTTTCAGGTTGTTCAAAACCTACAGAATTTTTGATATCAATTTAAGCACAACAATATTAATACATATTTATATACTTTACCGCAAATTTAAACCTAAAAGCTCCGGAAATATTAGTGTTAGCAAACACACACTTTCATATGCATACGAGGGCACCTTTATTTTATTAAGCATTAAACTACGTTCTAATAAACCACAGAATAATCACATACATGCAAGCGGGAACTTACGATAATTAATTCTGGAAAATTCTGGTGAGCTGCCAACACAGTTCCTTCCAGCAACAGCGTCCCGACATTATCTTTTTCAATATCCTGTCATCAATGCTATTATCTAACACATTATATTTCTGTAATATCTGCATGAATTTTAAGACATCTTAGTCAACTATAAAATATTTTGATACCACGGATCGCAAAATACAAAACCACCAAGCTGTTTCAGGTTCTAGTCCTTGAAACATTGCATCTGATCTCCTATGCAACGAAGTCTATAATGTAATCGATATTGCTCCGTTAAGCATCAGGATTTATTTTAACCCTTTGACAGGGGAACTAATTTTGGCCGCTGAAAAATTCTGTATATGCTTTTTATAGCTTAAAAATGCTTCACAGAATATGTGTAAAAGTTATGGGGCCAAATTTTTATTCTAAAGTGGGGTTTGAAGATATACATTTTAATGTAAAATTTGCTTTAAGCTAAAAACTTTTTCACTTTATTTTATATTTTTATTAGTTTTAAATTTGTTAATACACAAATGTAAATAAATAAAAGAAAATATAAGCGAGATAATCAATTGTTTTATTTTTTAATTTATTTTTACGTATAAAGGACTGCGTTGATGATGAAGACAAAATATATAAAATTGATCTCGAGTTCTCTTGAAATCTTACAGCCTCTTTAAAATTTAAAAAACAACATCACAACGAACCTGTAACTGCACATTAATTTCATGTGTGCTAAAATTTTAACCAGTGATGGGTTGATAAGATCGACGTACATTATAATATACGCCACGCATCAAAGGGCTAACATCAGTTCAAGAAGTTTCTTAATGGCATTATCTCCATACCAGAGGGTCTATATGCAGCCACTTATTTTAAAAAGAACTTGCTAGATTTAATTAGATTTACTTCATATACGTCCTCGTATATACAATTATTACTTGTTTAGTTTCCATTTAAAGTTTTTGAACAGCTCACCTCGAATAATGCATTTTGTGCGATAAGCAATTCTCTTGCTGTTTTTAATTTTTCTGTGAAATAGCACAAAGAAACGTATTGTTTGTATGTAATTTAATGTGTATGGGTTTTGGTAGTTTGTTGTTGATGTTTCCGTTCGGTTAGTTTTACTCATTTGGTTTTGTTTGCAATTCCTTGCTGTCAAACGTATCCCCTGTTACGTTAGCTTAGTATCTTATAATAAGATTTTCTATAGTTTCATTTTACAATCTTTGAGGTTGGTTAGCTGGAAATAGTTGGGTTTGTTCTGTTTTGGTCATTAACATGTATGTATGTTCAACAGAGGACATTGTGTGTGCCTGTCACATTGTTGTTCTATGTTTTGTTTTGTTTTGTTTTGTTTTATTTATGAATTAATTTCTAGGAACATAAAGTTAATGAATATTAACATTTTAAGCAAGTGAATTCAATTTATTTTAGTTATGATATCAGTTAAGTCTTCTTGTTTAGAAATTTAAACTTTCACAAAATGTCACTAAGAATAAGTTTAATTATTCATATCAATATATATATGTCTGACGATAAATACCAAACTTTGTATATTTATAGCATCGTTCAGTAACGAAAAATTAAAAACTTAATTATCATATATACATAATTCTGTTTTTACATGGTCTTTTTTACACGGTTTTAAAATAAATTATTTTGCCAAATTTAAATAAGGGGAATTCCCCTTTTTCGATACAATTGTCACAATACTTGAAATTGAACTATCAACGTAATCTACGTAGGCTTGCCAGATGGCCTGGATTCGCCTGAATTTTCCAGTTTTTTATGTCTGGTCCAGTTTCCAGGAAAAATGCAATCAGTCCAGTTTTTTCATATTTTACATTCTTTTATAATGAAATTAATATTTTGTACAGAAAAATTGCATTCTAAATACAATGAAATTACAACTATATTTGCAAATGTTTAGATTTTATCTTTTTCTAATTCCGATTATTACCATTTTACTTCTGCTGCCTGCGAGGGAAATTTAATAATTTTCCAAAAAATATTCCAATCGATAAGACATGGTCCCTTTTTTAAAAAATACGATTAAAATAAAGTACAAAATCTGTATAAATTGGTCTCATTCGTTCTTTCCATTCCAATAAGCGATGCTTTTTGCGAAAGGATCTTTTGTATTTTAAATAATTTATACTCTCAAGAGAGACATAGAATGAAATTCTACTCGTAATAAGATTAAACTTTAATGAAAGTTGCAAAAATTTTCAAACTTTTTTGAATACCAATAAAGCAAAACAGTTAGTAAATTCTGTAAATAAAAATTCAAAATATATGTGGCAAAAGACATATACTAAGTACCTTAGTAAAAATATGTACTTAATATAACGTAAGATTGAAATAAATTGTTATGTTAACGTGTTTTTTTTTAATTTTTAATAAAATTTCACTTTTTGGAACAACAAGTGCATTTTAAACAGGTTCAGTTTTTTTTCTAAAATCCAGGTGCAAATTTTACGTTTTTCAGTTTTCAGGCTTTTGGGATCTGGCAAGCCTAAATCTACGTGATTAGTAAAGATATTTTTAAATTTTTTTCTTTTTATTCTTAAAAATTTAATAACCTATTTTTTTGTTTATTTGTTTTTAGTTCCTGAACTTTTTATGTTTTTTTTTATTAAAAAAAATTGAATACTTGTTTTAAAAAATTCCTTGTTTGTCAATAATTTTCATAGATTTTAGAGACACGGAAACAATCAGCTATTTTTTTACACATTTTTTCTGGAAGCAATCTACCATGTAAAAACAGAATTGGGTGTATACGGTTCTTTAAAACAAGAAACTTAATTATTACTTAATTCTAGTTTTACAACAATTTTAAAAATCTAGCTATAGTTTAAAGAAGAGTTGGTAAAGAAAACAGATACGTTTGCAAGATTTTTAACATATTTTTTTTTAGTATAAATATAAAATGAGTTGTTTCTGACAAAAAAGTACTATTAATAATCATTTTGCGTTATGTAAAACTGTGGTATCCAAAAATAAAAATGCTCTGGAAAAAATGTTGAGTGAAAAAACACAAATAAAAATAAATAATATTAAACCAGTAATAAAATATATAGGAACTCAACTGTTTAATGTTATACTATTCTTAAAAAAAACCGACTTAGAAACGGACACACATCATTAAATTACAACAACTATAGGAACACCTCTTAAGTTTTAAATTCAAATGTTATATTTGTTGCTGTAGCGGAGTTAGCAATATAGATTCAAAAACTGTTCAAAAGTTTAGCCATTTGTATCAAACTTAATATACTATTGGGATACCCTTTAATTTAAAATATTAATACATTTTAATATTACGGTCAACGTAACTTACATTCTATCCAATTTTCAAGCGTTTGTCTATAACATATAGGCCCATATGTCTATTTACGTCACCTATTATGATACCCTTCGAGGGTTTATTTGTGTATTACTTTTTGTTTTTGGGAGCTACAGTGATACCCAGTTTTTTAGATTTTAAAATTGTGCACTTAAGGGCCCCTAATACGCGTAAAAAAATGTATGTTGTTTTGGGACACCCTTTTATTTTCAATATTATTAATGGTTTTTAAAACAAGACTAATTTGTACACACAGAAAAAAGATTGGTAACCATTCGCTTGATACGATAAAAATTCAATTACTAAAATAATAATTTGATTTTTATTATTAATAATTTATAGTCTTGATTTATTTTTTATATTAAAAGCTATCAAATAATATTTGCTTCTAAATTTTAGTTGTAACACTTCTTAGAAAAGTTAACATGACCGATTTGTGTCTTTACTAAAATCTATTCTATTAAATGGAAGATGCAACTAAACTTATTCAATACATTACTACTGAAAACCAAATTTTGGAAGTAAGAATCATAAAACTCGATTGTATATTCTTAAATCGAAAAAAGTTTGACCCAATATAAATAAAATTTGTACACAGTGCAAAAAACTAAAAATATATTACTTCAAAAATAAAAAGATTTATAAAGAGTGGTGAAAAGTTCTCCAATATTGGTAAATGGTAAGTTCAAAATTATCCAAGAAAGTCATTTATATATAAAAATAGTTTTATAATATTTAATTTATTTCGCAGCGCAAAACGTGCGGTATGGAATAGCATGTTGAAGAAACTGTGAAAAAGACTAAATCATGATGTAAAGAAGAAGAAAGCTGCATTCAATGGTTCGAATCATTAAATTTATAATGTATAATCTTATTCCTATAATTTATTATTAAAATAAAAATAAATATTAAAAAATTATTTTGTTTTGTTTAATTCACAATAATATTTTATTATCACCCAAGAATTATTTTTTAAAATAGTTGTGACTGCTATATTTATTCAATTACTACAATCGAATTTTATTATACACACAACCGACAAAATCCGATTGGCAACAAATTCGGTTCTTATAACGAATTTCTCTGTGTAGGAAAATAAATAAAATATTCTAAAGTCGGTTCAGAAATTACTGAGGTCTGCGGGCACAATTATAAAAAAGCAGTATTCAGGCGAATTGTTAATTTTCTTTTTATTTAAAAGTCTGCTTAAAATTATTTTAATAGTTCGGCGTAGATTTGTTTGGTTTCTAAAGTTTTATTAAGAATAAAACTAAAACTTTCAATCATAGATGATGCGATGGTTATCAGGAAGTTAGTAAAAATATATATGACGATTTACAAAGAGAACAACAAAAGAAGTTTTGGCTTGTGTGTGGAATTCTTCTAAACATATTAATATTTATTAAATTTGAATATTCGTCGTATTCTGTGTTATACATTTCAATCGAAGGTGAAAAAAGCGACAAATGCTTATAAAGGATGTAGCGATTTCGAAAATGTTGCATTAAATTTTCCTGCTGTCTCTTTTTTTGATTTCTTTAGAAAAGGTCTGAAAATTTTTTCATAATTTGTATTTCTTGATAAAAATTTTGACAATAAAATAAACTTAAACCGCGAGTTATTTAGTTTATTTGTTTTTAATTTCAAAAGTTCTGTTATTTTAATGGCAAAGTAAAGCAAAGTTTTTAATTAAATATATTTTTTTAAAACTTTTATAGGGATTATGTTTAATATTTCGAAGAAAAATCTACAAAAATTAATTTATAGCCTAGTGCTAAGTTACGAAAAATTTTTATTTGCTGCAAATAACTCATCTATTAATATCGGATCATATTTTTTGATTTTCTCTTCACTGTTGTCTACTTTAAACAAATATCCTTTTAAGTATTTTTCAGCGCACGTTGACGACTAAAGAAACGAGTGTAAGAATGTGTGACTTTAGCCAATATCATTCTACTGTGCATGAACATCAATGATGAAAAAGCAAATAACACTATTTAATTTTCAACAAATTTATATCAATTCGAAATTAAAAAAATAGTTTTTTTTTTTTTAAATGTAAAGCTATTAATTAAAATAAATTACGACATCAATTTTAAAAGAAACTTTATATAAATGTCCACATTTAAATAAAAAATTGCTGATGGTGATTGCTGCTCTTTCACACTCAAATCAAATCAAAATGAATAAATGTTTTAAAAAGAACGATGTGATTGAAGTTTCGATGATTTTATTTAAGCTGATGAATACTCAATACAGTAGCTGCACTGTCATCATATTTAAATGTTGACGTAAACCTTAAAATGTGGGCAGAATTCATTGAAAATGTAACACTCACCCTATTAATATATTCGCTGAGATAAATGCAATAATATGCATTGAAATTCTTAAAAAAACAAATTTTTGCGTTACTTTAAAGAAATCCTGTAATAATGTGTATAAAATTTAATTCGAAAGACTTTATATTTTATATATTGTAGTAATTTTGTTGTAATAAATTTTTAAAGTATGTATGTATGTGCATGTGCTGTCTGAAAAGTATTTTTATATAAATATTAACCATACCTCCATCTATTGTAGTGGAGTGGGAATAAAGCTCTAAAAAGCTTTCAAAGCATTGTTCTACGGGTAGATAATACGATATTAGCAACTCATCATATAATCAATATCGCCCTGAAAAGCATCTTGATTACATCTTCTCAAAGAAAAAATAATCAATACAATAAAATAAAACCGACTTCAAAAGAGATTTTAGCTCTCTGTCTATAATTATTCAAAAATTTTTCTAAGGACACCCTTTCACTTACAAGTCAAAATTTTATACTTGCTGTTATAGGGGACTTAGAAATGCAGGTTAGGTGAGTTCCAAAACGTCAGAACACATTACAGTGATGCGGTTTTGCTACTGTTTTAATACAAAGTAACCAACTATGTTCTTTACGATGCAAGATGGCGATTTCAACAATAAAAAATATAATCTTTGAAAACTTGATGGAATTATTGGACGAAACATCTTAAAGCTATTATAAAAAGTCCAAGTAAATGGTTTTAATTTTCCGGAGCACCTTCTTTCATAAAACACTTCTTTTCTCTTTTTTAAAGGGAAAATCGCTTTCATTATGCAAACGTGTTGTTAACAACACCTGCTTCCACTCAAAAGTCCACTTTTTGTCCCTGAAGATATAAGTAAATTCTGTTTAAATAATAATTAAATTTAAAAGAAAATTTTCTTGCTTTTCTTTCGCCATAATTGCTGTGTTCGTTATTTATTTTGCACAAAATATCAACAAAGCAGTTACAAAATTAATGATAAACAGTTTGCTTTTTTTTGCGTATCAATATCGGAACATGTCAATGCTTACATGGTTGCGTTTAGGAATGCATGACTTTGTTAAGTTGCATTGCAAATGACGTTTTGGAGCTCACCCGTTTTATTTGTAAATTTCAAACGTCTGTCTAAAACTGTTCAACATTAAATTACTTCAACTATTGTAACACCGTTTGATACATAATTTTAAATAGGCTAACTTCCTAAATGTATATTAACAATGTATCAATTCGGTATTAATACCAAGTTGATATATTGTATAGTTGCTTTTTCAATACGTTGCATACTTTTACTTTGCAACCCTGAAATCGTTTATTTGCATTGTTTAATTTATAATAAAGCAAACAATGGCGGAAGAGAATATTATTTATATAAAATTTATTGAAAATTAATGAAATTTTTACTTTATTTTCGGTTTTTTGGTTCTTTTTAATTAATTTTCTAAACATTTTTAGAAAGAAAAATTATTTACAAATGTATGCGGACGTTTTCCAAAGAAAACAAGAAAAATTAGACACTAGCAGAATGAAATGCAGCATTTTCTGGACCGCCACATCCTTCATCAGCATTCCTTGCATCTATCTACCTTATGTTATGTACATTGTAAACATCATCTATTTAACCAACTAAGCTTAATGTTAATTTGGTGAGACGAAGTTCATACACAACTTAAAGCTTTTTTTCTTTGTCATTCTCTTTGTAACTCGTCTTGAACATTTGTTGTTGCTTTTTGTGCTAGCAATTTGATAGCCACAAATGCAACTTTTTATTTTTTTTAATTATTCATACTTGTTTGCTCACAACATTATAGACACTGTTTCAGTATCATATTGACTTTTATGAGTTAAGTATGAATGTAAATACGCGGTGCCTAGCGTTTGTTTTAATTTTTAATTTTTTCTCTGACCAGGATTCGAACCATCGATGACCATCCTGGTCAGGGAAAAAATTAAAATTTATTGAAAATTTTTTAGATTTGTGCGAACAACAAAATCCCAGTTCCAATACTGTTGCAAAAGTTATTAAAAGGAAACACAAGCGACCTCTAAATTGCATTCTTGTACAGCTATGTCAGTCCTGCAGCCATATACTTCGTCTAATCCGTCCCATGTAGTTATTGCGTTTCTTAATGCGCTTATACGTCACCATAAAATTTAAAAACTTGAGATATATGTCCTCCTGTTAAAATGGGAACGTGTCCTCAAGGCACTTCATATTTCACAAAACTCGTTCGTTCGTTTTTTACTGTAATAAAAATTGAAATAAGTAAATATAAAAATATATTAAATTATAAGAAAAGCCCTTAGAGTAGAAATACAATATCACGGTTGCGAATGCGGTTGCTTTTTTTATATGGGGTTTTGACAATAGAAAACGTTCAACGAATCCGCAGGAAATTAGAATCTATTTTAATTTTCGTGCGTTTTCTCTTAAGCTCTCAAATTTTAATTTTTTCTCTTTCTGTATGTTGCCACAGTGTTATTGTTTTTCTAACAAAAAATACTATTTGTTAATATTTTTTGTGAATGACTACGAAAAAAGAAGAGAAAGAAAATGTAAAAAGTCATTTATAATCAACAATAACTTCGAAATTTTTCAGTTTTTAGCTTATTTACATTTAAAGAAAATTTTTTAAATATATTTCAATAAAAAAGAATTAAAAAATTAGTAAATAAATAAATAAAATGACAATAAAATCCGCATCTGTCACCGCACCTCATTTTATTTGTTTTTTTTTTCTGACATGCGTAAGATTATATTTCTACTCTTACTTATCCTCTTGCAACGCCATTGTTATGCATTTGTATTCACTTTGTATCTAAATTTATTTGGATGTCATTCTTGCTTTTCTTGCGTACCAACTTCAACATTGTTGCTAGATGCATTGTAAAAATGTTCAGGGTTGCATTTACGAACACACTGCATTGTATTACTATAAAGCAACATATATTTAGGAAGTCAGCCATACTTATTCTTCTTTTTATATCAGATAAAGTAGTAGACATTCTATCTTATTTACAAGTGTTTGTATATAACAGTTTAGCAGATACGGGCAAATGCATAGCCGAATCTTATGTATCCTTTACCATATACCTATTAAGTTTTTCTGTTAAAAAAAAAACGTCGAAAATTTTAAGTTTTATCTTAGGGCTATTGACAACTATTATAATTGAGATGAGAATAATAATTGTTGTCTTTACTACCTAGTACACAGTTCTACTACAGATTTTAAATTTAATCATAAAATTATTATAATATAAGTATAAATTTATTCCCTAAATTTCGATTAAAATATTAGTATGAAAGTTTTTAATATTCATTCGTTATGGGCTCAAAGTTTCGTAACTGATAAGAAACGTAAACACTTTTTACAATTAAGAAAAAAAAAAATTAAAGCCAAAGTTGGCTGGAATCTACCTATTTGTATTAATATTATATAATGTATCATGTAACATAAAATTAGCAACACCCAACACCTAAATTTAGTTGGGTTAATGTACCTCCCAGCTAAGAATTTTAAAAAAGATACTCGAGTGTGGAATTAATCATTTTTTGTAGAAGAGCTTCCTAACTAGGTTACCAGGGCCTGAGACTTGTATAATCAATTACTAAGAATTGGTTACATTAATTATTGCTGGAAATTATGATTATCATTAGTACATATTTTAAGGTATTCTCTTATAACCTAAAGAACTAGTTCAATTACTGCTTCTCTTTTTCGGGAACTAATGTAATGTGTTTTGTAAGCGAGCAACAAACTATGGTAATCGCAAAAGTAATTCATTATATGGCAAGTAATTTTTAAGGTAATGTAAAATTTTTTGTTGGGTTTTAAAACTTAAATATTTTCCCTTTTATTTTAATCGAACGGATAATAGAAAAAAAATTAATCGATTAAAAACAATCTATTTTGTATCCTTAAAAATTTAGAAATGTTGCGTCTGTTGCGGGAATCTGAAAATTTTAAAATAGTTACTATTGAAAGGTTCCATTATTTTTCAGTCTGCAACAGATTTTTAAATAACGTGTTAATATTGATTGAATTAGACCTCGCGTAAATTTAAATACTCATACTAAAATTGAAATACTTCATCCCTGACTATGACGGCATCAACAGCAAGTTTTAATATTATGGCAGTATAACGATTGTCTGACTGTCAAGTGGGATTACTTGCATTGTTGTCATAATATATTGATTAAATAAATGCGAATATTCCCCAAATGTGCACATTTATAAAAAATATATTAATGAAACAAGACATCTGAATATTAAACTTTCATGTTACGGTATTTACAGTGAATTTAAAAGCAGAAGCAGAATCGTTTTATCAGATGCAAAAGGAAATGTTGACAATAATAAAAGAACTCGTTAAAATTATTGTGATTATGAAAATTAATATTTTATATTGTTGTTAAGCCTACGCAGTGCGAATAACTTTTTTGATAAGAATTTAATATAGACCTTCAGTTAATAGATTTAAAATAAGAAACGATAAACTTGGATTGATAAAATATCTCTTTACTTAACATTTTGTTTCTAATTTTGTATTTTCGTTATAAATGTATACAGTCTCAAAATGTAAAGAAAATTTTTTTAACTTTATCGTATAAAATGAGTTTTTCAAGGTTTTTTTGTTTTTGTTTCAAAGGATTAAAAAAAAATATGGCTTAACATTTAAATGTTATTTCAAGTATGTAGCCGAAAATCTGAACCGTTATAGATAGAACGCTGAAGCTTAAAAGGGTTGCAGGTTGTACAGGTTGCATTGCTAAGCCCGCTGTATCAATGAGTTATAATTTGAATTTAGAAACTAAAAGATGTCCCATAATTGATGTCATTTTACTTATGTGGGCTTATCTTTTGAACCGTTATAGACAAACGCTTGCAAAATGGCTAGAATAACGATTGCTATGGCCGTTATAGTAACAGGTATTTACATTTAAATTTATAAATAAAAGGGTGCGTCAATAGTTTATTAATTTGATGTATATGGCCATACTTTCAAACAGTTGTAGACAGACAATTGAAATTTACAAAGAACTTTTACAAAGAACTCCGCTATAACAACAAGTATAAAATTTGGACTTAAAATAAACGGGTGTTCCAAAAGTTTAAGTAATTTGGTGTACGTAGCCGAACTTTTGAATCATTATAGACAGACTGCTAAAACTTAAAAGGGACTTATATTGATACGTCCACTATAACAAGAAGTTTATAATTTGAATTTAGAATTTAAAGATTGTTCCCAAAATTAATGTAATTTGACCTATATGACCATATTTTTTAAACCGTTATACACGAACATCTGAATTTTAAACATAATGTCCACTACTTTGTTTGGTATAACAAGAAGTATATAAATTTTAAATTATAAATTAAAGTGTTTTACAATTGTTTATATAACCGGATGTATATGGCCAAATTGTTGAACAGTAAAAGACAGTCGGTTGAAATTTACACAGAACCTGATTGCTAAATCTACTACAACAGCAAGTATATATTTTGAATTTATAAATTAAAGGGTGCCCTATAGATGTCTATTGTCAAGCTATTGAGCAGTTGAACAAGTAGGGTAGGAGATATAAGGATGTCACAATAGTTAACGTAATATAATGTATGTGGCCATACTCTTGAACCGTTATAGGCAGACAGATAAAATCAGTTTTGGTCGTTTTTTTTTTTTTGCAAGAATTATTTAGGGAAATCATCGAAGGAACCAGTTTCCATTAAATTATAGTTGTAACTTTAACTCGACAACACACAACTGCATGAAATAAAATATTTTATTAACTTAACAAACATATTTGAAGTGAGAGTAAAAACATTTGTGACAAGCACAACAAAAGAAGCTCTTTTTTGCTTTCGTTTCTAATTTCCACAATATCCATTTCCGACCCCATAAAGTATATTTATTCTGACTTCTTATGCGTAGCGAAGTGGATTGAGCGATGTCCGTCGGTCCATTCGCGTTAGTGTTGAAATCAAGTTTTCCAATCCAATTTTCCAATAGATCAGACATACTTTCGAAAATTTTAAAGTATAAAATCAACAAGATCGATCCACGTCCTTCGAGGCAGCGCGCAAAATACCACTCCTGCCTTTAATTTTTCCATACATTTTGATACAACGAAGTAACTCAAATCAAAAAAAAATATATGGGGCAATAGAGAAAATTTTTTAAAAATGCTATGTAAAATTATGTATACGTAGTATGTAACTTATCTTACTTTTTAATTCTCTGTCTCTCTAAAATTTGTCTTTTTGGTGGAGCTACTTCACTAAACTAGATTTACATTAATGTTGAAGGGTACATAAAATTCGGCATAGCCGCATATTAAACTGTTAATTTTTCTAGTTCACAGTAACATTTGTTATATGTATTACAATAAATTAATGAATGATATTTGTCTATCTACCTTAAGAAAGTAAGCAGAAAAACCTTGAAGGAGTTACTTAAATATATGGAAAAAATTGGATTAGCTATATGCTTTTACAGGATGAAGTATGATCATGTTTGGAAGTGCCTTAGAAATTAACTTCATTTCCCCTGTCCTCCAGAAAGGCATTAGGTTGACTGCAAAGCCTGTATACAAAAAATAAATAGAAAAAAAAAACAGCGTTATAGTCGAATAGTAACCACTGCAACTGGTGCTAGACCTTATAATATATAGCATATAATAGATGCAAAGAAATTCGTTATATCGAGGAGAAAGCAAAATTAATCTATCAAACTAGAAAATTTCGATCTCAGCGATTACTTGGATCGACTTAGATGAAACGCCAGATAAAAATGTGTAACCAAGGCGAAAAAGAAAACCACAACAGAAATCAAAAAGTAGATTAAAACTTATAACAACACAGTGCAATGAAAGGAAACAAAAAAAAAAAAAACATTCATAAACGTCAGAAATGTAAATACCTTAGAAAAGTTTGTTTCAGTGAGTATGAAATAGCAACAAAGCAAGAAATCATTTACTTTAACACTACAGATAAGTTTATATTTCATGTTGCTTTATGTTATTTTTTATATTAAAATGAGATTGGAAATGTTGTGAAAAAAACAATTTTATTTCTTTTTTTACACAGTAAAATTGTAATTAAAAATGTTTTTAGTTTCAATTTTTAGTGGAATGTAGAATCAGGTTGTATATTTAATTATCTGTATTTGATTGAAAAACTTGTGAAATATGCAAAATTGTGGGTCTGGTTGTTTGTTTCTCAATCGCAGCTAAGCCACTGAACTGCTTCCAATGAAATTTGTATGACATATAGGCATTTATGTAGATTATCAACAATTTATTGAACATAAGAAATTGAATTAGAATAGGTAAAAGTAAATTCAGGTTTATTTTTGGGGATAAAACAAAATTTAATAAAAGAAACTTAATGAAAATTAGAGCATAAATTGTTTTTTTACAACATGAGGAAAAAAACAGATGAATTCACGTACAGAATTAAGGATACAACAATTTTACATTGAATTAATTGAAAAAAAGCATCTTAGCATCTTGAGCGAGCATCATGAAAAGTCACAAATAAATTTAATCATTTATTTAAGTGTCAACATTACACTTTATATAATGACTTCCACTTATACTTTTTTTATATAAATTAAATAATATATATACCTTTTCAGTGATATCGAAATGTGTTATAATAAACGTATTGATAAAATGGCCTAATGCCAATAACAAAAAGAAAAAAATCAAACTTAAGTTTTTGAAAATTGAAATTTATCGCTTCTTAATTTAATTCATACGCTAAACTGCCAAAATGTCAAAAGATTGATTTTGCTTTAACATTTGATTTGGCTCATGTTCAGCTACAAAAAAAAACGTGTTAGCACACTCTTAGCCATTTAGTTGCTGATATTTATCAAGATGTAAGCGGTAGTTATTCATAGATTTAAAACTACTGCTAGTGTCTTAAGTTCAATAAATCTCTAGGTACATAACGACCATGTTGAAAGACAATTCTTTTTAACTTCTAAATGATTTTTGTACGTGATTCATTGCCAACTAATTGTTTGAACATGAGAAATCAATTTAAAAGTCATTTATTTTTTCATTTTGTTTTCTTTCATTTTATTTAAACGCAAACGTTTAAATACATAAGGTGGGTAGATTTTTTCTTCTTAATTTTTTTTGATTATTACCAAAAAGGTTTTTAATTAAAATTATTGGTAGCTTTTAAAGGACATCAAGCAGAATGAAAGTAATGAGTAAAACAATTAATAAAAACTAATTCAAATAATTTGGAATAATTTTTTTTAATTATTTCTTACCAAATATTGATTTATATAAATTTAATAAAATCAGTTGTGGTTTTGCAAACCGACAGGAATAGTTTAGTTATTGATATTAGAAAAATCGAGCGAATTTAATTAGGATAGAGTCATCATAAAAGAGACTCAATTTTTAAGATCTTAACCCATTACTTACCAGAAATTTTAACTTTGGAATTTTTTAATAAAATTTTCAGAAACCTTTAATAGAAACATATTAAACATTTTACTAAGACAAATTTTTTTTTTCGAAGAGTAGTTTTGTTAAAAATTGACGTGTGTTTGACCACACGCTGGTACTGTTAATAGTTTCTCATATTTGCTGCTTAGTTATAAATAAAACAACATTAGTAAAAAAAGCAAGTTTATATTTCAATTAATTGTTATAAAAAAGTAATTTATGAAATTATTCAATTCTTGGTTTTTTGGTAGAACGTGTGGCACGTCGTTTTAAATAAAATGGTTTGTCTTCGTGAAATAATTTGAAGCAATTCTCTGAGTGAAGGTGGACATTACACTTTTCACACTTAAATATTGTGGCTTTTGGTGTGCAAACAATGCAACGACGACGATCACTGCTGTTTAGAGGAACATGCAAGCCATCTACTCTCGGAAGATTGTCTTGCTTATAATCTGTGTCTGAGTCCTCATTAGGTGATAGTTCGTCCATTGCATCATTCCACGAAAGCAATAGAGATTTTGTTACAGAATTTTTGAAGTCAAGCTGTGACAAAGGCTTCGCATTTTTCGAAGTTTCAAAAAAACAATGCAGCTTCCAAGCATTGACGACAGCGCTATCCAAACAGTGAACCCAGAGCGGCCACCACCACTTTTTGCCTCGAATGCCAATGCGGTAATTGGAAACAGCATTGTCGTGTAAGTCAACACCGCCCATATACTTATTATAATTGTTGAAGACGATAGGTTGTTGAACACCAACTTTTTTCTTTTTCTCCTTGCTATATCGTTTTACTGTGGCAAATGGATTGATGGTGTCATAATTAGTTGCTAAAGTAATTTCTGAATTATCCATCCAACGAATTACCATAATGTCATTCTTTGTATCGTATGCGTAATCGATATTGTATTTTGCAAGTTGTTTTTTACCAGTTTTTAAAGGGGCGGCGGCAATACGGTTTGGTCGAACCGTGCCAGTTGCGCAGAATCCTCTCTCTTTCAGCAGGCAAAGTAAATAATGGGAGGTGAAAAAGTTGTCAAAGTGTATGGTGTGTTGTAATGGATGCTCACAATGTGATAATAGATCCAGTACGACGGAAGCACCGAGTCCCAAGCTCTTATTGTAAATGCTGGATGCACCTTAATATGGGATAAACTGAAACATGTAGCCCTTGTCAGAGCAAAGCGCCCACAGTTTGTATCCAAAACGTATGGGCTTTCCACGTACAAACATTTTCGCCGAATGGCGGCCGAAGTAGGGAACCATCGTCTCGTCAATGGATAAATGTTCCACAAAAATACCAAACTGCATAAAACGTTTATTGAGCATGTCAAACAACGGCCGCACCTTCGCAAACTTATCAGCGACATCCAAAGTGTCATTATTAGCGATATGGAAGTTCGCTTTCAATTTCGTAAACTTATTCCGAGACATTGTTTGTCGAATCAATGGAATACCGAATGCTGGATCTATGCTCCAATATAAATTGGTGTGGGGGACATTGTGATATCCAGAAAATAAAAGAATTCCAATGAAACGTAGCATATGATGTTTGTCACAAATTTGGCTGATATTATTTTGAGCAGCATATCGATTTGTTTCATCTACAAGCAATGTTATTATTTCATCGTCAAAAAACAATCTAAATATTTCAAATGGGGATTTCTCGCTTATAGTTTAGAGCAGTGGCTCTTGCTTTTTCTTTTTCAATGGCTCGTGTTCGGGCTGAATATTGTAGAAAGTTTGTTTAGTTTTTTTCCAACATGGTTTGTAATCAGTCACTGGACGATATGTATATTTGGGTTGCTCCTTTGACGTTGATTGTGTAGCTCTCTCCTGTTGGTTTTCAACATATCGAGAACCATAGTCTTTAGAGGCAGATGTGTAAATGACTTCAATTGTGCCTACAAAAGCACGCAATTACCAACCTGATTCAAAAAGAAATTGAAGAAAAATAATACCTGATACCTCGGAGAATTACAATAGAAATGTTATTATTTGTGTTGTTGCACAAAGAAAACACTTGTTCAACAAAAAAGCGCGCCAAAAGTACTAAATGCAACAACAGCACCAGCGTGTGTTGAAACACACGGTGTTCTTTACTGCCCCCTAGTGCCAAATATATCGGCCTGTGGGGTGGTAAAATGATATCAGATAACTTTTTGATGGTTTGATAATACAGGGTAACACATATATAGTGATTCTGATTTTTATATATATTTTATAAAATTAATTTAAAAAAAGTCTACTTTTGGACACTTTATAAATCACATCCAATGGAGGGATGGGAACCTTGTGAAAATTTACCGAAAACAATTTGTTATTTGTAAGACCTCAAACTTTAATATAAATACCCCAAATATGTATTTATATAAGCTCTTCTGTATTTTATATTAACTCAAAGTGGGAAAGTGATAAACGTGTGTTCAAACACACGCAGGTAAGTAATGGGTTAAGAAATAATTTTTTTTTTTTTTTTTTTTTTAAGTTGTGTGTGAACTTCGTCTTACCAAATTAACATTAAGCTTAGTTGGTTAAATAGATGATGTTTACGATGTACATAACTTAAGGTAGATAGATGCAAAGAATGCTGATGAAGGATGTGGCGGTCCAGAAAATGCTGCATTTCATTCTGCTAGCGTCTAATTTTTCTTGTTTTCTTTGGAAAACGTCCGCATACATTTGTAAATAATTTTTCTTTCTAAATATGTTTAGAAAATTAATTAAAAAGAACCAAAAAGCCGAAAATAAAGTAAAATTTCATTAATTTATAAAATCGATGGTTCGAATCCTGGTCAGGGTAAAAATTAAAAATTAAAACAAACGCTAGGCACCGCGTATTTACATTCATATTCAACTCATAAAAGTCAATATGATACTGAAACTTTGTAAGAACAAATATTTATTTTCCTAAAAATGAGTCAAATATATGCCGTCGAGTGGCCACACTATGTTCACATTAGAAGCGTTTTTGTTTAATGGCATATAATTTTATGTGCCCAAAATCAGCTGTGGTGTTATTTGCTTCTAATAAATATTTTGTGGTCAGACTAGGTCAAACAAATATTTGCCGATTTCAGTCAAATGTTTGACTTATGTGACCGTACCTTAAGATATAAAATATTTTCAAATAAGTTGTTGAATTTAGACGAAAAAAATAACACCTTTATTTAGACTATATTATAATAAAACAAATTTTGTTGGTCGCTATATACTTATCCAGCTTTTTATATATAAAATGTAACCAACTGTACAATTTTTAGACAGCTTAAGTGCGTTATATTTTTATTTCTACGTTTATTAGGAAAGAAATATTATTTTCAAAAGATAAGCTAATTTTAAGGAGAACAGGAATATTTAAACATTAAGAAATGCAATTCATTTTATTTATGACTATTTCAGCATCTCATTACAAACGTTCATATCTCTTTATAGATATGAAGAATTAGCATTCTTTATATGGTTTCTTAGATGGAAGGATTATAACATACAGATAACTAATTAAT
The DNA here is from genome assembly GCA_916610165.2 of Gymnosoma rotundatum. Lineage (NCBI taxonomy): Eukaryota > Metazoa > Arthropoda > Insecta > Diptera > Tachinidae > Gymnosoma > Gymnosoma rotundatum. The sequence goes on along the minus strand of OU744336.1, from coordinate 139,197,843 downwards.
TAAAAATTACTTATAATTGCTTAAAACAACTAGACTCATTTATATAAACTTTAATTATATGTAATGTGTATGTAACATACATATATACACATTAAATAAAAAACTCAAACCTTATGAGCAGAAAGAATAAAAAAAACATTAATTCATATCACTGTATTAATACTTTTATATTTGCCATACATTGGCGTTGTAAATACAGCAGTTTAAAATAGTAAAGAGAAAGAATGATTTTTAAATTTATATTTTCTAAACAAGATTTTTATATGGACTCAATCGGATCGATACAAATTTTCATAAATTTAAGAAAAATTGTAATAATTAATATTCAAGAAAATATTTTCTTCTACTGTTTACTCGTACACTTGCCTTATACAATTATTTTGATAAAAAAAATATCTATTGCAAAAATATCCAAAAGCTCAAGTTGTTATTTTAATCGGTTCAGTATTTTGAAAGTTACAAAGGGTTTATAATTGACACAGAAAAATTGGTAAAAAGCACACTTCATGTACATGGCTACAACACTTGAATTGTGGAAAAATTATGTCTTCATAATTTATTAATATTTAAAAAAAACTAAAGAAAATTAATACAATATTGAGCTAAATATATTTCTTAAATATTTAGTTTGATTTATAATTTAAAATCTGAAACACTAAACACATGCACTAATATTTTGAATTGCATGTGCTAATAATTATTTATGAAAATCTTTCATATAAAAATTGCTGACATATACTACCGAATCGATGACATAATATTTATACCACAGTCATTTATTCTATTTACCGTTGTATTTATACGAGAATATATAAACTATAATGTTGACATTTGGTATATATTATTTATCGCATAACTCCTGGTTAATTAATAAACTAAAATATTTGGTAATGTAGACATTGTGTTTAAATTGACATAAGGTCAGATGTTATGTTATTAGTGCAAACTGTTATTTGTACAAAAAATAAATGAAACTAAATTCTATCTGTGAGAAACAAAAGCATGAAAATGTTTCATGTTTTTAGTTGAACGTCCTTATAGTGAAATTTCTTCTATACAATGAAGTTCTCCTCATTATGAACTAAAATCAAAAATACATTTTTTTCGCTCCACTTTCAATGAACTTTGATCTCCGTATAATAAAATCCCATGCAGTGAATTTTTCTTTACAATAAACAAAAATATACTTTACGTGTGTATTTTTGTCTCTATGTTGTGAATTTATTTTAGCAGCTTTTTTTACAATTGTTAGCAACACTATTTATAAAGAAAAAAGTTAAAAGTTTTTGGGATTTCCAAAATATGAAAATGAAAACAAAAAAGTTTATGATTTGACTTTTAACATCAGTTGAGCGAGTTATATTTCGCGGAGCGGAGTAATATTTCTCTTGAAAAAAAACAAATAATGGTAATTGATAAGGTTGAAGAAGGGACATCAAAGCAAAAAGAAATAGCTAAAGAGTTTGGAATTCTATCAGTACTTTGTCAAATATTTAAAGAAACAAGTCAGTTATTCAAAAGAATGTAGAAGATGAGCATTTAAGCATTAATCGTAGGAGACTTTGAACATAAAAAATATTTTCTTCAACTTTCAGATTTAGCTGTTCTACTGGCTCCATTTAGAATACTAGCTTACATCGATGCATCATTTAAAGACTATGTCAATGAAGATATTGATGTGCAAACCATGGGTATTCCGTCCGATGAAGAAATTCTAAGAAGTGTTTTAGAAAGTCGTAGATTACAGCAGATTATATTAAGTGACAATGAAGAGGAACTGGGTGGTGAAGTAATAACAAATATTGACAGAAGGTCACCTACAGTAGAACACGTTTCCTCTTTACTTAATATACTACGATTTTTTTGGGGATGGACAGCAACGTTCCGACAAATGTATTTGAAGGTTTGAATGTAATTGAAGCTTTAATTGATAAATAAAAATGGAAGAATCTAGTTCAAACAAAACTACCTGATTATTTTAAATAAACAAAAACAAAAAAATATTTTTTTATAATATAGTTTCTATAAAGTGAAATAATTGTCGGCCCCGTGGAGATTCACTATAGGGAGAATCGACTGTAATATTGCGCTGTTCCAGTAATTAAAAGTCAAAATAGTTTAATATATTACCGACAGTAATCTATTTTTAAATTTATTAAGACAAAGAATGAATATAAGAATTATTATTTGGCATAATTTTTAGTTTATTTTTTTGTATTGTGACAGACGGACGGAAAAATAAAATATAGCATGTATTATTCTTTTTCATCAAGGAATCATGATATTCTAAGAAAATATTCTAATAGCGGAAGACATAAATTTGGCAGGACTACAGAATGAGACGGAAAAAGTAAAGTGTCATAAAGCCTCAAAGGCTGGGCCGATTACATTAATTATTTGTTATTTAAAAGCTGCAAATGATGGCTTATAATAATTTAAATTAATGGACTATTTAAGGGAATTAAAAAACTAAGGATTTTTTTTTTACATAATGTAATAAATAACTTCTGAAATGAAAACAATTGGTAAAAATCAATAAATAAAAAAAATATTTCTTTGTTTAATTTTCAAACTTACTAAAATAAAGAAATTTGTAAAGCAAATTCCTCTCATTTTTTTTTTATTAAAATCCCTTAAGCGACACACTTTCCTTTTCTGAGATATAAAACCATATATTATATACAGCGTGACTTTACTTTAAGTCTCTTCTATCAAGTTTTAAAGAAAACTGAAGTTTCCGAGCATAAATCCTTTTGTAATACTAATTTTTGAAACCTCCTCCATTTGCTATTGTGGAGTGGAAATAGCGTATCAAATAAATAAACTAGAGATATGTTTGTGTCATATGTATATCTTTTCATATCTAACATAACAATATTTTATCATCAATATGAACATTATAAATGTAAGAAAAATACATAACTCCAAAATGTCATGTGTATAAAAGCACATTATCAAATCTTTATCGCTTATATTCCACATATTTACCTTTAAATTAACATCCCTTATTTTTAAGGCATCTTTCGTTTAAAAGCATCGTAAATCAATTTTAATAAAAAATGTTTTTATATTCGGATTATTCAGGGTCATTAAATGATTTATTTTTAACATATTTTATTCTTGAACTTTTATGGCATTTTTATTTAACAATATTGTTCAGGATATTACATAAATTTACCTGTTTCTTAATTTTTAGCATAGAGATATAAATTCAGTGACAGACATATTAATGCAAATACATATGAATGAATGCTTTCGTACGTATAGGTATCTAAATTATTATTTTGTATTTGTAAAATATGAATTAAAGCATATTTATAAAGTATTGTCTCATATAGACATAAATATGAATATTAATCCTAAAAAGTAGTGTTGCCAGACACTGAGTAAAGCGTGAAAAGAGAAAATTTTGATAAATAAAAACGGAAAGGGGAAAAATTTTCCAAAAAATTGTTTTTCTTTTACCAAAGAGTGTATACTGTCTTTATTAATCATGGGGATGTTAAATATTTTTTTGAGTCCGAAGCTAACAATTGTTACGGTTTTTTGACTGTGATTGGTTACGGCTGGAGGTAGACCCGTTATAATTTATAAGCTATTGTTTCGTTTATTGGCATTTGCTATAGACTACCTTTAAAATGGTTTAAAAAAGTTTGCTAGTATCGAAGTAGCTTTTTAGGAAAAATCCTCAAATAAAATCGGTATTATTTACATTTTTAATTTTTAACGAAAAGCGTTATTACGAGGGCTGCTCTATATATTTCTGGCCTAATAGTGAAAATGCGAATATTTATAACCAAAAACGGTTTTATTGTTTTTCAAAGTATTCTCCAGCATGATTTATATACTTTTGCATGCGCTCAAACCAGTTGTCGAAGCACTTTTTCCACTCCGATTGAGACACCTCTAAAACATGGTTTTTGAACACTTCAACAGCTTCGTCTGGCGACGAAAATCGTTGACCACGCATTTTTTTCTTGATATGCGGAAACAAGAAGAAGTCATTAGGTGCCAAGTCAGGGCTGTACGGCGGATGACCCATTATTTCGACGTTTTGGCCGGTCAAAAACGCTCTGGTTTGAGCCGATGTGTGAGAGCTCGCATTGTCATGGTGAACAATGATGCGTCTTCTCTTGTAGGTTTTTCGAATTTCTCCGATGACTTCAGGCGAACAAATTGTAGTGTACCACTCAGAAGTGACCGTTCTACGTTGCTCAAACGGAACAGTCGCCACATGACCAGTTTTACCGAAGAAACAGGCGACCATTTGCTTCGAAGTGCTTCTTCCACGAACAACTTTCGTTGGATTTTGCTCGTATTTGAAGACCCACACGGTCGATTGTTGTTTCGTTTCGGGCTCATACGCATAGATCCATGATTCGTCTCCTGTGACGATCTTATAAACGTCTTTTGAAGCACCGCAATCGTATTTTTGCAACATTTCTTTGCACCAATCGACACAAGCTTTTTTTGAGCGACTTTCTAATTGTGCGGGATCCAACGAGAACAAAACATTTTTACGGCCAGGTGTTCATGCAGTATCGAATGTATGCTGGTGGAATAAATGTCGAAGAATGTCTCTATCTCTCGGTATGTCGCATGTCGATCTTGCATTATGAGTTCACGCACGGCATCAATGTTCTCTGGCACAACTGCCGTTTTTGGACGACCTTCTCGGAATTCGTCTTTGAGCGAGCTTCGGCCACGATTAAATTCATTATACCATTTTTCACAGTGCTATTAGATGGTGCTTCATCGCCATACAAAGATTTAAGTTCATCAATGCACTCTTGTCGTGATAATCCATGTCGAAAATTGTGAAAAATGATGGTACGAAAATGTTCACGAGTTAATTCCATTTTTTTCTATATTAATTTTTTCAAGTCACTGTAAACAACACAAATAATGGTCGTACGTCAAAAATGATGGTACGAAAATGTTCACGAGTAAATTCCATTTTTTCTATATTAATTTTTTTAAGTCACTGTAAACAACACAAATAATGGTCGTATGTCAAATGCTTAAAAATGACAAACTTTCCAATGGAAATGTCAGATTGCACTTGGCAGCACTCAGTGTTGCCAGGCCAGAAATATATATAGCACCCCTCGTAGAACGAAACTCAAAACTGATTGGTTCTAAAGTTTATTAAGAATATATCAAATATCTTAAAGTAAAAAGCCCATCATTTATAAGTCCACCACGCCTAAAATACTAAGTTAAGGTCGGCCAAAATTAAAAAATGTTACAAGCTAATTTTCTTAGAAACTAAAAAAAATAATCACGCAAAAAAAACATGGTTGAGATAACCATAATCTAAGAGCAATATATTATGGTTGCATTATATGGTTGCTAACAAAACATAGTATTGTTACATTTGCAACCATATTTTTGTCTAAGGTATGAACATGTTATGGTCACATATAAACATTAAATGAAAATGTCATGTTATATAATTGAATTATAGTATAGTCTCGTAAGTGCAAAATTTTCCGGATATAAAAGGCTTATTATGGTTTTATTCATTAACGATTTGCATATGATAACACTTAGATCATGGGCTAGAAATATCAATTATATAAAAATATAGTTTATAAGCCCAAATAAATGCTTTCACAAAGATTTACATATATGCTTACAGAAAAATTACTAAACTGTCAAGAACTAGAACAAAATACTTTTTAGAGCAAACACTATTCTGTTGCTTTTACCCATACTTTGATTAATAATAATATATTGTGGTTAAAATATTTAAATTTAAATATTAAAATATTAAATTTTAATATTAAATATTAGTTTATTATTATGTCCAAAATACAGCGTTTTGAAACCAAATTGAGTCTTGTTAAAATAGTATACATTGTCAATGTTTTGTACAGCGACACTATGAAACACAATACTTTGTTCAAATATAGGACAATTGACGTTCGTTAGTAACGCCATAACTTGACAACAACTGGATTGTTTTGGCTGCGATTTTTTAAACTTTTCCCTTTTACAAAAAATGACTATTATTCTTATGTTAATTGTTATGTGGCATATCATAGTTTCCAAGGACATTATGTTACTGGACATTATGCAGACGTTGTGTCGTTTTAAGTATAGCGACACTTCTGACAGTGTAATAATGTACGCACTTAACACAACAACGCGCTCGCTTATCAAATATTTTCTGCATAGACGGCCTTCAGCCGGATCCAAAGACGTTCTCCTCAACGATATAAGTAACATCACTCATATCCTGGGACTTTATGACATGCCAGCTAATTATTATTATGGGTAATATAAAAAACTATGAAAATTTTCTTCAAATTTTTACTTTATTATTAATAGGGTAAATGCACCAGTAGTCGGCAGTTTAACTTTTTTTTTTGTGTTTGAGCTGGTGTTGTTATGAGTGTAAACCATATATTGGTATATAAACTATTTATTACTGTCCAAAAATTACATTGTTTTACACTCAATTAACTGTTTTTAAATATATTTGTGTGAAGTTTGAGTAATTTAAGTGTTTTCTCAAATATAACATTTGTGTCTATAGTCGGCATACATTTCCCTAAGTCCGGCATTTGCTGACCGTATTTTCGGCATGGTATTTTTTATTAGAGAAAGAAAAAAACCCGCTCAAAATTTTACTTTTTTATTTAAAAAAGTAAACAAAAAAGATTTAAAGAAGTAATTTTTAATAAACGTGCTGTTAATTGATGGTCGTTTGGTTTAGATCTACATGACTAGGTACCTAGCTGGTGTGGGACTTGAGCAAATTGAAGCCTTAAAGGAAATTTCAATGCTAATATTTTTTGACCAAGAAATGTCATTAAGAATATTTGTTGCTACATCTCATTTTCATTTAAACACAACTTCCTGCCTTCAGGACATGTTCATTAACATGTTTACTTAATTGATAAAGTTAGCTTTACCACTAAATAATTATTTAAAAAACTGGCACATGCTACATGAGTTTAAAGGTGGTCACCGAAAGAGGTCAACAATAAATAGAAAAACTCATCTCAGTCTAATTTAAATATTATATGGAGGAAACTGAGTGTATTTTTTATTAAAACTAAATCATATTTATGCATAATATCACCGTGCAAGCAACTACTAGATTTATAAAATCAATAACTAGAAATATATTATGTATACGAGTATGTAAAATTAGGAAATTTAGGCTTATAAAGCGATGAAAAGCAAAAACATATATTTTCTGGCCAACGCTGGCCAAATATTTGTGTTATAAATTTAAATACTAATAAATATTATCTGACTAAGCTAAAAATTTTACTGGTTTGAGTGAAACATGTTAATACAATTTCATATATTTATATTTTATGTATGGCAGTGCATATAAAAGAAAAAGCAGATAATACCATATGTGTATAAAATATAAATTAAAAAATTTATTGCACATAATAAGGAGATAAATATAACATAAAAAATTCGTATAATTTTAGTTGGTCACAAATATAAAGAGTGTGTTTTTTTGGTAAATAATAAATTACTTTGTCTCTAGTGTTTTTATTATTGTTTTTTAAATCAGTGCTCCGAATGTTAATAAATCGATATTTTTAATAAATATTAATTTAGAAGTTATTTTTTAAATACAATAATGTATAATAATTTTCGGTTTAAGTTAGTTTTAATGAAATATAGAAATAGAATATAAGAATTTCTTTTAGGATATATGCATAGCAATATTATTATAATATATTTTTTACTCTAACAATAATTTGGTTGTGGCCACAACATTCATTTATTTATTATGTTATGTTTATGGACCCCGTACTTAAAACCTATCGTACTAGAATAGTTGATTATAAAAATAATGAAAATCTGCGTGGATTTTTTTTTCACAGTCTCGAACATTTAGATTTTTGTTAAAAAATTCCCATATTCGAACAATGCTGACTGTAGGGTTCTTTACAAAAGTTCCATAAAAAAAAACATCAGGTGGATTACGCAAGGCCTTATCTTAAAGAAAAAGTAAAAAATTTTATAAATTTACTAAAAAACCTTAAAAATCCACTTTAAAACTTAATCTACATTTTAACCAAAATTTCACATTTTTTAAATTAAAAAAAATTTTACCACTAAAATAATGAGTTCAAAGAAAAAAAATTTTACAAGTTATTTCCTATAGTATAAACTTTCTAACTCTGTTTTTAAAATAGTTCTATCTTGTATTTAAAAAAAACTACAGGTGAAAAACTAAAAAATGCCAAGGTAAACACTTTGTATTTTAAATTTATTAGTCGAATTACTCTAAAAGCATAAAAGATACCATGCAAATTCTACGAATGTTTTTCCTTTATCAATCTATTTAGATTAGTTAAAATTTTTGACATCGGTTCACTTTTAATAAAGTTGTAATCTCTTAAAGGTTTTGCAAATTAGAGGTGGCCTTCTTTGACGAACTGTGCTGAAACAGGGTGTATCCAAAAAAAGTAGATGATAAGCTTATGTTCTCGTCTATAAATCGAACCATGTGTCATGAAAATCAGGTGAAATTTGTTTTATATTTATAACTACAACCATTTAGAAGAATAATATCTTTCTATTCCTAAGCTTATCTTTGGTTATCAGTTAAAGGACACAAGGACAGTTACATAAACAATAATTCTTGCAAAAAAAAATGGCTTCCGATTTTAGATATCTGTCTACAACGGTTCAAAAGTTTTTCATACATCATTTTAGAGGTATTGTACACCTTTTAATATATGATATTAAATATTTATACTTCTTATTATACCAAAGTATTTTTGTATAACATTTAAAAATCAGGGCCATATTGGTCAAATTACATCAATAATGGGAACACTCTTCAATTTCTAAATTCAAATTGTACACTTGTTCTTATAGCGGACTTAGCAATACATGATCATTGTAAATTTCAACCTTCCATCTAAAACTGTTGAAAAGTATCGCCAAATATAGCAACCCAAAAAAACTATTGGGCGACCCTTTAATTTTTAATTTTGAATATTTATACTTCTTATTATAACGGCCATAGTAATCTTCATTTTGTGCAATTTGGTCTATTACGGCTCAACAATAACCTCCTTCTCTGTTTGAAGTCAGTTAAAAACAATATGGTGGCGTTCTTAGCCATTTTATACAAAACTGTATAAATTTAATTTAAAGTTAACTTTGTCAACAATACACCAAAGAAACAACATTAAAAAACAAAAAAGAAAACAGAAATAGTTCCCGATGGTGAAAATAATTTTTGTTATGAGATCTTTTTTATTTATTTACTTTTCTTACTGAAAATTCACAACAAACAGTAACTTCGTGTACATATATTATCACTTCGAGAAATCTCATCCAGGATTCACATCGTCATAAATTTGGTTTTAAAATGTACACTAACGAAAACTGATATCAATATTTTAGTTCAGCTTTAGTAAAAATATATAATACATTTTATTTTAATTTTATTTAAATTCCAATTAATGCAGCTCACGTTTTTTCTAACGTTATTCAGCATTTGCAAAACATGAGTTTTTCAGATACTTTTTTACCTTTAATTCAATTTGGTTCCCACCGAATTACAAGTATCTAATTTCATTAGTTATTCAGCTACACCAGCACTTAATAAACAGTATATCTTATTTAACTTTACCTTTAATACAATTCGGTTCCCACCGAATTGCAAGTATCTAATTTCTTTAGTTATTCAGCTACACCAGCACTTAATAAACAGTATATCTTATTTAACTTTACCTTTAATACAATTCGGTTCCCACCGAATGGCGGGATTTTAATTTCGGGACAATTCTGCTGCGCCAGCAGTTTAATGTTAGTATATTTTAAGTATCTTTTAGTTAGTTTTTAGAAACAACATTATTATTAAAACAAACGTTCAAGATTGAAATTGTAAAATTGTGTTTTGATTAATAGATACATACATATATAACACAGCAACGAAACGTAATGAATTAAAATTAAATTCCGGGAATTTTAAATGAAACTTATTTGCCCTATTCACAAGCCCCCTAGTACGTGCTAAGTGCTAACAAAATACAACGGTGCTAGCTGTGTTGTTGGTAATTTTCATGCAAACATGCGATACAACATTTAGTACTTTTTTTCATATGTTTTTCAAACGTTGTATTTGTTTAAATGTTTTATGTTTAAATGAATTATTATTTTTGTGTTCATGTGTGAATTATATTAAATTCAATTGAATTAAAAGATATTTTTATTAGTTTTATTTATTTAATTCATTGATTTGACTGATTTATTAGAAAGTTGAAAGTTGCCAATATAAAAACTGTTCTTTAAGATTTAATATTGCTTTAATGACTCGTAGTTGGAGCCTTTCGCCAATTGTGTGAAAAACATCGTCATTTTTTATAAGGTTGAATATGTAGGCAAATTCCTCTGGCCGTAGTCGTATCATATGAAGAAATCTGTTTTCATCAAAATATCTTAAAACCCGATTATGCCATAATGATGATTTTGGTAGCCCTAAATGCATAATTCTGCGACTGGAGAGCAAGTACATTAGGCTCATCCTAAAAATGTCTTGAATTTCATCCTCACACAAAAAATTTATTAATTTACTTTTTTCTGTTTTCTCCCCCATTTGGCTTATAAATAACAAATGATGAATAGCACTTTTCTTTTTCTTATTTACTTTTTGACGTATGAAGTACAATGTACAATGGCACACTGATACAATGGTTGTTCACAAAGAAGTAAACAAAAGGTAGTATGCAATACTACCTACACCTTAGCAGAGCTTGTGAATACGGCAATTATCTTTTAAAATATTGTGCTAATTATCCCGAACAAATTATTAAAATGACCGATTTTGATTATTGAAGGTGAAAACACGTCTCAAAAAATCGGCGATTTTAATAATTTGTTCGGGATAAATAGCACAATATTTTTAGACAAATTAAACCTAATGAATTTTGCATTCTTTAATTTCAAACGTACACTTTGCTGATTTATTTTATTTTAAAGTTTTAAGTAAAACAATAAAGCTTAAAGCACAAAAATAACTATTTGTGGATTTAAAATTAAATTTAAGAAAATTCATTGAACATTAAGCAAATAGAAAACAACTCTTGGTTTCCACTTCATAATTTCCAATTTAATTGAAAAATAGAAAAATAAATTCAAATTTGCGAAAGTTGTAGGCACTTCTTGGGTATAATTGTTTAATGTTAACTATTGTTGTACAATACTTCTTTTCATTGTTATTTTCTTTTTTCATATTTTGAATAGTAGTCTTACGAACACAACAATTTAAGGAAATAAAATTTTAAAAATATACAGAAACAAGTAAGAGTGATATATTCGGCTATGCCGAATTTTATTTACCCTTCACCATATATGTAAATCTCAAGTTTAGTAAAGTAATTCCAATCAAAATAACAAATATTGGGGTAATAGAGAATCAAAAATAAAAAAATATTGTACTGTAAAAATTTTTACATAAAAGTGTCATCGGATTTTAACGGGCTAAGTATTTTTTAAAAAAATTTTAGTGTTTCCTTGAAGATCTCTTCAAAATCTTGTAAATAATACCCATTATGATATATTAAAAAATATGGTAATCTTTTCTATGAAAAATTCAGAATCCTATAAAATAGATTTGTTAGAGGCAGGCGGATCTAGCTGATTTTCAACAGCAAAATTATCGAACTATATCTGATCGATTGGCATATTTAAATTTTCTCCAGCTCATCTAGTGCCTTGGCAAAGTTTATTTCAACCCGAACGTGGACGAACATACGAACAGAACTCAGAATATATATACCTTATGGGGTCGGAAATGGATATTGTGAAAATTACACCAAAACGGCATTTACACTATGCAATTTTTCATGAAACTAACGTGACATTTCTGTTTGCTTAAGTTTTGAGGGGACGTTACTGTTGCGAATGTTTTCTTTTAGGTAACGCATAACGCTGTAACTAAAATAGAAAATTAAGAAAAAAAAAAATGCCTCAAAATATTGCATAATGTAAATCTGGACTATGAAAAATTTATATGTAACCTTTTTCAACTTATGGTGAGCAGTATAAAAACGGATCGCATATGATTTATAATACGATGGTCAACATTTTATTTTGATGAAAATCTACTTTAAATTTTTAAGTTCTTTGTGTACAAAAAACTTGTAAAAGTTTTCAAGTTGTTGCAAATAAGCTTAACTCAAAGCGCCTTTTTCCCTCGTAAATGTACAAAATTTAAGAAGTTTTAGACATTTTAGCCAAACATACATTATGTACGTAAAAATACTTGGGCATAAATACGAACATAAATACATGAAAAGTATGCATGTCACTGAAAAATGAAAAATTACCCAAAATGAACATGTTAAAAACATACAAAAACAAGTGCATGCTAACACATGCATGAATATAAACATACGTTTGTATGTGTTAAAATTTTCAGTTTTCAGTGCTTGTGTAAATTTGTATTTGTTACGAAAAGTGCAGCTGCATTAGACAAACGTAAATGTACTTTTGCTATAAATATAATGAAAAATGCTTTTCCACTTACAAAGAAGTATAAACTTTTTCAATTCCACTGAAAGGAATATAAAAGAAGAGGTCAAATATGAATTAAATTTCATAAAACTAAAGGAAAAATGCGAAGTAAATAAAGTGATGATTGCTACAGATGGCATTGGAGCACAACTGGTTTTTTAAAGTGAATAAGTAAATTATAATTAATTTTTAGCAACAACTGCAGATACTCGTGCAGTCTGAAAAACAAAATAATGACAGATGACAGCGCAAAATTAATGCAGTTGAAAAATTGCAATTAAATGTTGTTCAAGGAGAAGGTAAGAGAAATAATTAAAAAGTTCTTAATTAAAAAATATCATACTGGTGATTTTTTGGGTTAATGAATGGAGCAAATATAAAGTCAGCATCTCTGAAGTACCAACTTTTAAAAGTTGTATAATAAATATAATTATAATAAAATAATAAGCATATATAGAGGCAATTGACATGTTACTTTAAATCTTGTTAAGAAGAATGTTACTTTAAATTTTATTTACCATTTTACCCTAAAATTACTTTTTACATACCTAAAACTTGTTTTAGATGAAAAATACTCACTTATATACGTATTCTACTATCAGAATCAAAGTGAACAAAAGAGTGAAAAAATTCCACATTTTACGCATAAAGAAAACATTCATGATAAGGGGAATTCGATTTTCAGTGAAATGTGAAAAAATTTCTAGTAGAAAAAAAATTCGCGGTAGGGGTGAGTATTCCATTTTTCAGGGCAAATAACAAGGCAACAAATTTACTTACTGAACAAACACAAAATTAAATAATAAAACAGAAAAACAGAAAAACGTATGAAACAATTTTCAGCCCGATTATTGCATGAGTATATAAATCTTGATTTTATACTAATATTCTGTAATTGAGAAGTGCTCTCGCCATTTAATAAGGTGAATTTAAGAAGGATTTTTTTATAACTCCGCTTAACTTTTTTCTTTGAAAGCTTGTGATTCGATAGAATTTATTTTTTTTAGCCTTATTTGCTTAAAACTTCTACATAAAATTATTGAACATTTTTTGTAATATGATTCGGCAAATTTTCAAGGCAATTAAAAGACAACTCTCTTCTAGATCGAGGTAAAAAAATGGCTGTGAAATTTCTAGAAGGCGTACGAACTTCAGAGAACTCCCTGCTAAGGGAGTATTTATTTATTTTTTTATATAATTGTTAATTCATATTTTTTAAAATTATTGAAAGTCAAAACTGCAAAGATCCCTTAGACTATTTCACTCTCTTTTTCCACAAAGATTTAGTTCAGCATATCGTAGACCAAACATATCTCTACGCTGGTCAAAAGAATAAGCAACTAATGGTAACAGAAGGTGAAATTTATGTTATTTGGGGAGCTATGCTGCTGTCGGGTTATGCTAAGTTGCCATTCAAGAGACTGTATTTCTCAAAACAAAATGATGTACCAAAAATACTTTCAGAGAGTATAAGATGTAATAGATTTGAAGATATACTTCAAAACTTACATCTAAATGATAATACTCTACTATCAACCTCTTCTGACAGACTGCATAAGCTGCGTCCGCTGCTAGATAGTCTGGGCGAATCTTTTCAAAAACATTATGGACTAGATGAGAACTACAGCATTGATGAGAGCATGATCCCGTACTACGGGAAACATGCAAAGCAATTTATAAGAGGAAAGGCAATTAGATTTGGTTTTAAAAACTGGGCTTTGTGTTCCAGCACAGGTTACATGGTGGCGTTCAGCGTATATACGGGAAAAACCTCAGAAAAAAAAGAATTCGGCATAGGTGGTGATGTAGTCCTTAGTCTTATTGAACTAGGAAAGCTACCCTCTCAAAGCGGCATAAAACTGTATTTTGACAATTATTTTACATCGGTGGCTTTGATGAGACATTTGCGAGAAATTGGTTATTGTGCCACTGGCACATTACGTGCTAACCGTGTTGAGAAATGCCCACTAAAAGATCCCAAAGAATTTAAGCGAGAGAAAAGAGGTTATGTAGACTACAGAGCATCCGACGGTGTATTTGTGTGCCGCTGGAATGATAATAGCGCTGTTACAGTGGCTACCAACTTCGAAAACTGGTCGTTGACATCTGCCACTCGTTGGTCTAATGAAGCAAAAGCAAGGGTTTCAGTCCCCCAACCGTCACTGATTGCTAATTATAACAAGTATATGGGCGGAGTTGACAAATGTGATCAAGCTATTGCAAACCTTCGTACAAGAATGCGAATTAGAAAATGGTGGTGGCCAATTTTTTCCTACCTTTTAGACATTTCTGTTGTAAACAGTTGGTTACTTGCAAGAAAAAATGGATGCAATAAGGACACAGAATCTTTATTCGTTTTTAGGAGATATGTGGCCCAAAGCTTGCTTATAAAATATGGATCTTCACCACATCAAGGAAAAAAGCCAGCGAAACCGTTAAGCTCAACACGATATGACGGAAAAGAACATTGGATTGTGCCAATAAGCACAGAACGACGATGTGCAAATCAGTGCGGAGGGAAATCGAAGTTCAGATGCCTGAAATGTGATGTAGGACTTCACCCTAAACGTTTCATGAACTACCATGTAATCGGTTCTTCATCTCAAAATAGTAATAAATAATAATACTCCAAATACTTTGTAATAATCCAACAAATAAATAACAAACAAATGATAAATAATTTTTTCAAGTTATGGTACGTATGGGTCCATCTTGCATAACGTCCGATATATCGGACGGGTCATAAAATCAAAACTACATTTTTTCGAACATTTTTTTTTTGATAACGATATGTTTAATGTGAGCCCAAATGCCAAATATATTACAAATGAACTAACTTTATCACTATAATAAACTTTATGCAGTAATGGGTTAATATGAATTTTTCTTTTTTTTTAACCTTTTTAAATAATTTTTATATTGATTGTAAATTCATGTTTTTTTGTTTAATATGAATTTGTTTTGTTTACTTTTTTATTCTTATTATTATTTTGTCTTTGTTGTTCTCTGTTATTGTTGTTTAGTTTTTTATGTTTTAGTTTGTAAGCATTTTTATTTTTTGAGCGCCTCCTTTTTCAACCCCTTTTTTGGAAATTTTGTAAATTGTTTTTTAATTTTTTGAGAGATGTGCAAAATAATATGCACCATTAGTTTAGAAGTAGGAAGTTTTTGAGAAATACCTTAGTATACAAGAAATTTTGTTTTTTGATTGATTATTTTTAATTTAATTGGTAGAACTTGTATTTGTAAATATTTGGGAAATAAACTTGAACTAGATCGAGGTATTGGTACGCTTTTAAAATTTTGCACGAAATAAGTGCAGTTCAGTTGGGAAAAAATTGTTGCCATGAACCAAAAAACATTTCGTGATTTCTCACAAATTTAACTGGGTACAACTTAAGCAACGTGATTTTTTTTATATCTAACTAGTTTTTTTAATGTAGGCTGTTGACAGCGGTTACAAGTGTGAAATCTGTTTTATTAAAATCAAATTACTATGTTAAGAAAAATAACTGCCAGCGGCAGCAATATTACTTTATTTCGTGTCCTTATGAAAAGTTACAAAAATTTGGCCAAACACAACAGGATTATAACTTTTACGTGCAGCCTTTAAAAGTAACAAAGAAAAATTAAAATATGTAAAAAAAACGGCAACACGGATAAGAACTTCAACTTTATTGGTTCGAAAATGGATATTGTAGAATTTATAAACGGAATGACGGGATTTGATATACCCTAAGAAGAGTAGCCGCGATAGCTGCTTGTTTGTGAAATATACGTTTAAACCTCAACAAAGCCTAGAGCTTAGAGAAAAATTATGGCTGTTGTTGCGCAGGACGAATGGTTTCAAAGATAAAAAACAGAACAGCAGATTAGATGATATGGGTCCATGTATAGTAAAACCAGAAAATCATGGTTTTAGCCTCGGTTAAGCCTAAGTTACAGAGGAAAGTTACAACATACCAACTGTCGTCGCTTAGCTTGTTGAATGGCCTACTTAGTAAACAGGAGATTGTATATTTAAGAATTGCCAAAGCCACAGAACTATTAGTCTAGATAGCTGCTGCAGTTAAAAGTACATCATTGTAAGTTAATTCGGCAAGCAGTTCAAGTCTCCTCTTAGTTACAGGAAATTGTGGTTTGCCTAGCATATACCGCATCTTTACAACTGTATTACCATAAGATTGGCATAAGTATCTTGGCAGGGCTTTCTATACATTTTCGTACGAAAAATTATTGGCCACGTCCATATTTTACAGTAATTCTTTGTTGCAATTTGCATTAAAAGATATGATGAGACTATGTTTAATCCTATCAGCTATTATAATTAAAGAAATAGAATAGAATAATTACAGTAAAGAAAAGAACCAACAAAGGGGTTATGCGAAAATCACTGTAAAAATAACTGCTCAAAACCGACGATGAATTGCAAAAGTGATTGGAAAATCGGCCAAAAAGGACAACCATGCAACTAGAATTAAGTTGTGCACACAAAAACAGTGGGACGATAATTAGCGAAGTCATTTCTGTTTCAAAATATTCTAGAAAAGTACCAATATCAAAAAAATTAGATGGTCAAAATCGCATAGCATTTGCAAAACCAAACACTCTAAAAGAAATGAGTCATGGACGGACGAATAAATAATACATATTATTAAAGGTTATTGAAGACCAAGGGTAAATCATCCTAAAAATAAAACTTGTTGAATTCCTCTTAAATTCTAAAATTTTGAGATTCGTTTTCTACAGTCACAAATTTGCAGTACTGATAGACATAAATCAAAAATAAGAAAAGACAACAATTTACTATTTACAATTGTTTTAGTAGGTTTTAAACCTTTACTGCAGAAATTTTTCATTTAATTTACAGTATACTTGACACGCGAGCATTTATCTTTTTGCAAGTGTTTGCATTCAGATAATCACTAACCTTTTGCGCTTTAATTTGTCAACTAAACAATTGCTGCAATTAATCATGTTAAACAGTAATAATATTTCGACCTAATTTTTCGTGCTCTTTCTTTTTCATGTTAACAAAACTGCATATTGATGTATCACTACTAATTTTATGTACACATAAAGTATTCATACAGATAACAAAAAAGTAGTAACTATTTAAAAATATTATACAAAGCTTTTCTTAGCCTTTCATTTTTAAATTTGTATAGATTTCAAAAAACAAACAAAAAATATTTAATTGTTGTTTAAGCTGAAATATGCAAGTAATTTTTTGAAATAACTCCTTTTATTTACACCAGGCATAGCCGGGCATATATGTAATAACGTTTGAAAACTGTTGGTAGATATTAGCTTTTTTGCGTGGTGTTTTGGCCGCTGCTTCGAAGGACATATTACCTCTTTGGACACTATGTCTGATAGATTGGCGTATATAATTTTTCTGTAGCTGATCTAGTGCCTCGGCAAACTTTATTTCAACACTAACACGGACGGACAAATGGACATCGCTCAATTGGCGTTAGGGGACGGAAATGGATATTGTAGAAATTACAAACGGAATAACAAACTTAGTCATACTCTTTTTCCACTGTTTGTGGTGAACGGTATAATTAGAAATGATACGCGGACTATGCAGAATACCCCTTTTTGCCAATCTAGCCGGACATTCCTTTTTTCAGTTTATATTGGCTCAAAAAATTTTCTGAAACTTGGCAGAAAAATCTGCTTTGGTCATAGGCTATTAAAACTATGAAATAAGGAAAATCGGATCAAGGAGAGAAAAAAGTTCCCCTTTGAAGAACTAATCCTACCTCTGAAACCTCAAGAAGTTAAACTGGAATTCACTATTTTCTTAAACTCTGATTTATACCCGCCCCTTTTTGTGGGTGGTGAAACAAAAAATTTTTTTGAATAAATAATGTAATTAAATAAAATGGATTACATACTCCTTCAAACCATAAAAATTAATTTATATAGGCAGTCCCTGTGAAAGAAAAAAATTAGTATTACTTTTTTTTTTTTGCTAAATTTCTAAAAATATTCATTATTAAGTTTTCCAATGCCCAACCGCGGGATATTATTAAAAAGATATTTTTGTAATTTGCTACTTTATAGTGTTTTATTTGTCTGAAAATAAATAATTTATTCATAGTAATAAATTTTTTATGTATAATTGTAACAATACATTTTATTTAAAATTATAATAAATAATTTATTTAAAAAACTTCCCCTTTGCACTAAGATGATAAGTGCCATGGTCTGATCCTTCAAAGACCTCTTCTGAAACTGAATCCACTTCCTGTTAAGTACAGGTTGAAGCATGAAAGAAATTGGTTGTTTCGTAAAAGGTAATAACTTTTTTTCTAGAGTGGGTGTTATACTAGTAATTAGTGGTTTAGAACTTAGCAAAAGCCTAATAATGATATCTGTGCTACACTAAACCTTTAAAAACTTTCTACAAAAAATTCTGCCTGTTAAGACGGAAACGTTTGTTTCGTGCCTCAGCCGCTTCTACTGATAACAGCTTAATAGGCACAATTGTACACGTATTTTGTGCAGGTAAAAATGGTGTTAGATATTATGATTTTAATAAAAAAATATCTACCTTTAATTATTACAACCCAAAACATTTTATGAATAAAAAAATGTTTCTTACCCGTATGTACCTAAGATGAGAAAAAACAGAAAACGGTAAAACTTAAAAAAACTTAAAAAAGCCCAAAAAAAAAACGCTCCGTAGAAATCGTAAATTTTATAGTGACATATAACATTTTTAGGATCGCGTTGAAATCACTGTCAAAAACGTTTTCATTTTTTTTAAACGAACGAAATTTTTTTATCATAAAATTTAAAACAAAATTTTTCTAAAAATTAATATAAGTACCTGCTTATGTAGTCTTTCTCAAAAAAAAATCTACAAAAAATCTTTCAGACCGTGATGCATAGATTGTGCAGGTGGGTTTCGGTCTCAATATTTTTACTTCTGTTTGCCCAATGTGAAATAGACTGGCATGCAGTGTTCGAAAAAAAACTGTACACAAACCATAGCGTACGGCACTGATTAAATACTTTAAAATTCCATTTTAGTGTTTGTGAACTTGTATGTGTACCCATTACCTACACAACGTCTACAAAAAGAAGAACGCAAACTCTAACAAAACGTACTGAACAAAGTTCACAAACACTATTTCTTAGTGTTTGTGTACAAAGTCCCTAAAATGATCAGTACAAAACGAAAAAATTGGGTTTTAGTGAACTTTTTTGCGTACACTAACATTTTTTTAGTGTACGCAAAAAAGTTCACTAAAACCCAATTTTTTCGTTTTGTACTGATCATTTTAGGGTACTTTGTACACAAACACTAAGAAATAGTGTTTGTGAACAGCGTTGCCACACAAGAAATTGACTTCCTACCAATAATTTTCAAAAATCCTACCAAAATCGTTCACAGCCTACCAAAAATTTAAAAATGCGTTTCTTGCACATAAACTCTGTTATACTCACTTGGGTTTTTTCCGTAATTGTTGAGGTGGAAATTTGTCTTTTGGTGATTTTTAAGATGGATGTTATGATTTAAAATAGTTTTAGAGCATATTATGCAGAATGAACACCCATTCCTTTCCTGGAGCCAATCAAATTCGGTTCTAAATTTTTTTTGACTGTTTCTTTACATGCAATATTAGTAAATATTTATGTAATTAACAGGTACATATATACAATTAAAAAAGTTTACTTACTTTTCCATTTTGTCTGTTAATTTTTTTAATACAAACACTTGTAAATAAGACTTCACTCAAAAATATTGTTAATTTCAATTTCATAATATTGTTCGCGTTTCTTAAACCAGAGATGGTTATAGCTTTAATCATCTTTATGCAAAAAAGCAGAGATGTTTTTTATTACACCTAAAACAGTTTTTGAAAACAGTGGTAAAACTATTCACAGTTATTGTTTATTTAATTCAAAGTTACATTTTTTTATTTTATGTTCTGAATTTTTAAGGTAAAAAATTTACTATTGCTAAAAAATTGCTACAGGAGGAAAACCTACCAAAATTTAAAAAAAATGCAACAAACCAACCAAACTACCAAACTGTTTTTTAAAAACGAAAAACTACCAAGATTGGTCCGATTGGACCAAAGCGGCAACGCTGTTTGTGAACTTTTTTCAGTACGTTTTGTTAGAGTTTGTGTACATGTTCGTAAACACTTAAAGAGAAACGAAGTGTTTTGTTCTTGGTGTAGTGAATGTGTATGCGTTCTTTGTATATGACGATCAGTACAGTATATAAACGTTGCGTACTTTAGAGTTTTTTTTCGAACACTGCTGGCATGCACTGATTCTGTTGTTTGTTTTTTGTATATGCTTCACATTTCTCTCCTGTTTGATTTACGGTTACTTCAGATTAAGCAAAATGAGCTGTAGAAGGAAGTTGTGTCTTTAATTAGAAATGCATTAATCGTTTACAAATAATGAAGTGCACATATTTTAACCAAACAATTTATAATTTTAATATTTCAAATTATGTAATTAAAATCGTTTGGTGCAATAATGAGTGCATCGATTGTGCGCGTCAGGCGTGCATGTCCTTAAAATCCTTGAAGGTTATAAATATGATAAAACTAGAGACCTCATGTACAAAAATTTTAAAAAAATTTCCGGTAGTTTTTCGTCTGGCTTAGCCACAAAAAATATATTGCAAACCTGTCAAAATCGTATAAAGTTAATAAAAACATATGCGATTTAACCAACTTTCCTGAATTTAGCAGTGTCTCAAAACGGCAAATTCCAAGCAAAGGCCTTGACAATTTACTGTACGAAGCAGAACTGTTATCTGTCCAGCTGCGTACTTAATTTTTACATTTCTCTTCTGTCCGAATAACTGATACGTGTATTATTTTAGTCATCTTTAATTTATATTTTTGTTTTTTAGGCAAAAGCTTGCCATACTTCTAAATAGTTGACATTTGCAGTGTAAAAATGTACACAATAAACATGAACTTAGTACATGCATATTTGTGTTAAATCAGGCACATGCACACTCATTATTTTATTTATTATTATTTTGAGGATAAATTTTAATATTGTTTGGCTTCTGTAATATTTATACAATAAATAAAATACATACATATTTACTTTGACTAGAAAATTGACAAAAAAATTAAATTATTATTTTAAATTTGAATCACAAAGTTTTTACAAAACTTTAGTTTTTTATGAAGTCAGAAGTTGAACTGTGGATATTATAAATTAATAAAATTTGATTTTCGGCTTAAGTTCACATTTTATTTTTATTTCTACAAATTTTTTGAAAGAAAAATTATTTACACATGTAAAACATGAAAAATTACACACCAGCAAAATGCAATGCTGCTATCATGAAGAAAGGAATATGGGAGTACATAAACTTCAAGCTTTTGCTTTGACAGCCATAATGGAGATCGAATTCCGCGAAATCTAAATCGGAATTAAAAATGTACCTACGTACCGATTTGCAAAAAATTTTAATGAAAAGGTATTCAAATTACCTTTCAAATTGCTGACTGTAGTAAGTACAAATAATTGACGTATCAAAACACCCAGTATTTGCACATACTATGAGTTCATATGTTAAGCAAAAATACTCACCAAATTAAAAGGACAAAATTATGATTTTCTTCAACAACTTAAAAATAACGGTTCCTTTGTAAATAACGGAATGAAAAATCATAGCAAAAAAGTTGCTGCTGAAGCCCTAAGGAACCTCTTTTAACAATAAAAAAGTTCTTTCTCGCAAAAAGTACATTTAGGCGTATTGCTTATTTAAGCAATTACAATTTTTTTTTTAAAGATTAAGACTTCTGAGAATGTGTATAACATATAATACTAGATTAAAATAAAGAGTGCAATTAAAAAAATTAACAGCATAAAATCGCATTATTTTAAAAAAAATATATGAAAAATTGTATCCCATAATAAAAAAGTTTAAAATTCTGCTAAAAGTTGTTCGTGTAATTCAGCTATTAAAATGCTTTTATTGCCTCTTGCTTAACCATTGAATATTAATCACGTTGTCCTTTGTTTGAGCACTTTAACCTCTGTTGTTTTGTTTTTTTTTTGTCTTTGCAGCTTATTTATGCACTTATGGATGAATGGTATGTTTTATAAAATACTTATACAAAATTACATCAGTTACAAAAATCACTATAGAATTTTTTAATGCTAAAGTTTATACAATATTTTTTGTTTTGTATTTAATTTTTTAAATCCTTGTCCACTTTGGCTCTATAAGTAAATGCAATATGCACGTTTTATATTTTTTTATTTTCTGTTTTCATTTTATTGATTGTTGTTGTTACAACAATAAAGCCTATTAATCATGTAAGTTCATAGCTTGAGAGCATGCAATATAAATGTAAATTTTATGACTGGGAACATGGCACATCCTGTAAGTTTTTAAAATTTCTCTATTGTTGTATATTAAATATGTGCACATAAATACTTTTGTACAGCATATACACATACGAGTATCTAAAGGGATTAAAATTAAAAAAAAGTCAGTATGATTTAATAAACATTCTTGGCACAGAAATAATTTACATTTTACCGTGAAAACCCTTGTTATAAATATAAATTCCCAGAAAAATAAAATCCCTAAGAGTTATTTCAGTAATGCTATCACATAATCTACAATAAAATCTAGCTTCAAAACAAACATTATTTAAGGTCTTTCGTGATAATAATATCGAAAATCTTAATCTGCTTTTTGTTTCTTCCGGTGACGTAAAAGTTAAACGGTTTGAATTTTTGATTAAATTTTTTTATTTGTTTTGCTTTAATTAAGCGGTCTTTCGTTTCTTTTTTTATGAATAGGGAATTTCATTATTAATGCGTTTATTAATTCATATAGAAATTTTTCTGTTTTCGAGTTTCCCTCTATCTGGTTTTCACTATTATAATTAGAGCCATAAAATACAGCCCAAGTTTACCAATTATGTTACATTGACAATTAATATTTAATAATTAACAAGTAACTTTTTGTCAATAGTACTATGATAGAAACACAACTGCAACATACAATAAAGAAAGAAATGGCCATCGAGACGTGCTTTGTCCCTCAATAATCAATATCGGTGATTTAAATAATAAAACGGGAAAATAGCACGAACAAAAGAATTTTTGAAAATTAATTAATACAATTGAAAATGTATTTAAATTGGCTATATAAATTGGATACATCTAAATCTCATCTCTCCGAAGCATTATGTCTTAAGTATATAAAAGATATAACAAGGTCTTGCATTATAAAAACTATGGCGCTTGCAAGCACGGATCGACTGCAGAGGATGCAAGAGTGCATTCCAAGTTATCCAAATATTTTGCCCAGAAACTGTAGCATAGAAAAAGCCTAAGCGTTATTTATGGACAAAGGAAAAATATACTATTATAGGAAAAACTATGAAGGAGTTTAAAAATCATAGCCGTTTTTATTGCTTCTCTTGCACTTATTTTCAACAATGCACTTTGAATTAGTTCGTTTATTCTAGTTAATTTATAATTTTTGAACTCATGAAAAACTCATGAAAATTCTGTTATTAAAAACTGGTTTTAAAACTAAATAATATAAAATAAGATGTATTAACCGTGCCAACAAAAAGTTTAAATATGTAGTTCTATTTTATTACAACAAATCAATAATAATGAAAACTATTCAATCTATGTAGTAATATTTACGAATTGCTTACAGTTATTTTAAAAAATCATAAAAAAATAATGAAAAAACACATGTTTGCAGAATTGATTAAAACGCCAAGGCGTTTTGTAAATGTGAACTCATGCTTGTCAATGACTAGCTAATGTTAAAATTACGCGTTACAGTTCATTCTAAGTAATGTAAATATTCTTCCTGGATACAGATACAAATATTTTGTATGGCTTTTGTAGTTCCTATACGTCTTAGGAGTGAAATCTGTGAGCATTGGAAAAATCCTCCCCAATTATCAGTTCATTTCTGACCTCTTAAATTGTTTCAATAAGCCATCGAGTCTTCAGAAATAATCAAATCTACAGTAAGCAATATAAAAAAGGAAATTTCTAAAAAACTGAATTTTTTCTTACAATGATTGATGACAAAGTCTTAAATGTAAAAGTAGATACTTCATCATTTTGATGACTCAAGTCAACTGAGTTTTTTCTTCTTATAAATAGTCATTTTTTATTGAATTTTAATTATATTTGTTCATAGAAAATTGATTTTTATATCAAATGTATACTGATATTTTTAAAGTTGCCTTGTTTAAAATAATCGATTTCAACCAATCAAGTAATCAATCAATTGACAGCAATTACCATTCATAAATAAATAGTTGTATAAATGAATATGACATTCTTTCAAGTCGCTAGCTATGTTGAAGTGTATTTGATTTTGGTTAAAGTAATAAAATATATATAATAATCTCCATAAAACCAAACAAATGATTTAGTAAAGGACCACTAAACCATAATGTCTGCGAGAATGAAATATTTTTATACTTTCGTCATTAGTTCACGTACGAACATACTATGGCCGTCCAAACTTTACTTATAAAACGGATAAATTGCACATCAAGAAAAATTTTAACGTTTAAACATACAAACATATAAAAAGGAGAAAAATAATAAAAATCTATAGAATGTTAACATCACCCAGCAAAAAACTTTGGAAAAGGTAATCGAGTGCGAAATTAATGTTTTTTTGCAGAAGGACTTACTAACTAGATTAATAACCTAATGATTTTGACAAGACAAAAGACTTTTATAATCAATTACTGAGAATTGTTTTCATAGATTTATGTAGAAAATATTGAAGATCATTAGTACGTATCTTAAGGTATTCTCTTCTAACTTAATGAACTAATTCGATTACTGCGAACTAATGTAATGTGTTATGTAAGCGAGTAACAAAATAGTGTAATCACAAAAGCAAGTCATTATAATTCAAGCACTTTTTTAGGTAATGTCAAATTTTTGCAGGGCATATATAAATACATTTTGCTAGTTAATTGTATCTTTATATGGTTTATAACCAATGATCGGCAAATAATGCACGCGCGAACTTACGTATACAATGCATCCACATTGTTATAGTTCTTTATAACTCTCTTTTTATCTCTACAAAACAAACATTTTTCAAAAAACGTTTTTAATATTTTAAAACAATCATAAAATATATTTTTTTACATTGTATTGATGTTTTTAACTCTGATAATCATGAAAACGCCCATTTTGCTATTCAAAAGCTCAATTATTAAATGTAAAATATTTTTGTGTTTGTAAGTGAGAATTTAACCTTATAAATTATTATATTCGAAACGCAGAATTTTGTTTCAGTGCAAACTTATTTTAAGCCCTCTCTCTAGATGGCGACCTCTACTTATAACTACAATTAGTATTTAAAGATTAAAAGGTTTAGTATGTGACTCTTTTTAGTTACACCATTCGTGTGTATGTATATATGAGTGTCAAATACTACTACTAATATATGTCTATATACCCATCAATTTTTCACTTTGCAAATAACAGTACAACCTGCGGTTAGATATATGTAAAAAGTATATAAAATAGTGTGAAGCAGTTAAAAAGATAGAGTAAGCATGATAAATTTACTACTGCTATATATGTCTGGCTAAAAATCTTATGTTATCTGTTTATTAATACCTGTAAATGAAACAAAATGAAATTTTCAAAATAAAAAATGAAGATTTCTTTTTAGATTTTATTTCTCCAAACAATTTATAAACAGTTCAGAATTATTTACCGCACTGCCTTTTCTTTAGGTTTTTTCCTTAGATTTTTTATCTTACTAAAATATAATATAATTTAGTTTCTTTCTTTTTTTACCTGAGTCTATGGCAAAAAATCCTTACAGACTAATATACATACATATGTTTTTTTTTACAATTTTAAACACTAAATTACAATACCAAAAATTACATTTAAATTAAGTATTTAAGAACAATATTATAAAGCATTTACTAATCCTTACATTTAAAGACAAATCAATTAAATTATAAACATTTTTAAAATCGTTGACATAATTTTGGCGGTCAAAATATGAATATGAATTGGTTAAAAATTTTTGGCTGGATGTACAGGGATGTTGAGGTATTAATTTCCCATAAGGATGTCCGAACAAACATCTCCAGTAATCAAATTAAATAAAAATGCGACATTAAGCATAGTTCTTCGGCTTTGTAGATACTGTAGCCCAATTTCAACAGGTATGGTTTTATATGATGGTAAATTGGAAAAATTATTTCGGTACACAGTTCGTAAGCAAAACAACAGAATTTGTGTTTGAACAGATTCATTTTTATTACTATGCACGATATACTGTGGGCCAGAAACAACAATTTTCAACTGATAGCCCTCCAAAAAAAAAAAAAAAAAAAAAAAAAACGGATTATATGTATCAATTCTTCTGTAAAAGTGCATATGTTTATATTTTTGCACTTGTTTAAATTTTGAAATTTGGATTGCAGTAGGTAAATCATTGATGAAAAGCGTAAATAAAATTAAGGCACACGTGATTTCACAAGAATATATTTAGATTGAAGTATTGAAGCACAATCGTTTGTATCTGGCAAATAGATATGAGCTTGTCCAGTTCAAACAGTTTTTGGTAAAACCTGTATTATTGTATTATTTTTAATTTATTTATATTTATATTTAAGGTTTTCAATTTTAAATTATTTATCAAATTTCAATTAAATGTAACTATTTGATTTTAAGTAAAATTTGAAGAGACATGTACTAGTAGAGTATCTAGGATTTTCTTGATCGATACATAATTCTTCATCGTTTTATCTACACGACAAGATTAAGGGCTAAAAATCGCATCTTTTATGGTGGCAATCATAATGCTTTAGAAAAGCGTTATGCAAACTTAAAATAGCGAAGGAGTTAAAATAAATGTCTTACCTTGTGCCCAGAAAATCAAATGAAGTTTTAAATAATTTCACCAATTTGATGTTAGTTAGAGCTTGATAAAAAAAAATCTATCTAAAAACGTCAAGCAACGTTTTCTGAAATTAAATTTTATGAAGGTCACAAATTTGCCGTCCAACCTGCAAGCCAAAAGTGAAACAAATTGTATTGCGAAAATGTTAAATACATCTTGTCTAAAACAGCAAAGTTCAAAACGACTAAAATATTTAAGGAACAGTTTAAAGATCAATTACATTTTTAAACTCTAAGAAATTTATGGGTTAGAAAAAAAAAACCATAATATATGCTCTTTGGCCAGCCTATGGCTTAAGTACTACCATGGAAAATTTCTTTTGGTACTATGATATCATCATACAGATACATAAGCCTTTTATCAAACGTGTTTAAACTATTTAAGCGAGAAGGGATCCATTCTGAACCAACGATTACAATTTAGAGCATATATAGCACTACTCGTAGTAGAAAAGTTTTAAGGAGAGAAGTATCGGTTTACACTACGACTTTAATGAACACGTCTCTCTAAAAACTTTTACAAGCTGTAAAAAAATATTTGTATAGTAATATAGTTGCTACATATATTCGACATGTGAACGAGCATTCAACGACAGCGAACCACCACCCGGAATAAAGGTAAATATACAAAAATGTAGTGGAATAATATTCAGATTTATTTTACGCCATATGGATAAATAATAAAATAATAAACAGCACATAGGCAGACACTTGTATATTAGCTTGGAGTGATAAATACTATTATTTATTTTAAAAGCATATCATCTGTTTCAAATTTAGGAAAGGTTCGAAGAAGCTGGCAGCAGACCTTTGTTATGGTCAGAGGTCATACATTCACAAAGATCGAAAAGTGTCATTGGTTCAAGCAAAAAATGGGAAAAAATTATAACGTCTATTTTAGAAGCTTTAAATATATCCAAGCCCGCGAGCAATTGGCAACTTTAAAAACAAGGAAAAGATTATTGTATGTCTTGGTCAAAATTTGAACAGATTAACAAAAATCAAGTAAGATTTATATATTCATTTATGCCGAATATTACACAGCCTTCACCATATATGTAAATCTAGTTTAGTTGAGTAACTCTTATCAATATTGGGGTGACATTAAATTATAAAATAAGAAAAATTAAATACTCTGTATAATTTTACATAAAAATGTCATCGATTCTTAATAGGCTAAGCACTTTTAAACTACATTGTGCTGCTCCAAGCTCTTGTTGTACAATCGATTTGGATAAAAAAAAATTCTGTGCTTTGGAAGTTATAACGCGTTTGAGATTAATACATTGGAAAATAATACACAGTGTTTTTGCATACGTATTTAGCAAACATATGACTTAAAATATTTATGTAATTTTGAAAAAATAATTTTTTTATATGATAATATTGGCGCATTGAAAACTCACATGATATTCAATTATTTTATGCGTTAATATGTTGTTTATACGTTCACCGTTGTTAAAAGCCATAACCATATTTCTAAATTTCCATCACCGCTAGATTAAGCAGGACTTAAACTTAAACCATAAAATTTGGCTATGAAAGACATAACGACATTTTACAAATAGTGAGATTACTAGCGCAGCAAAAAACCAAGCAAATTTTAAAATCTTTCCACCATTATGCCATTTACAAACAAAAGAAATTTAGGTATACGCAATATATAAGTTTGGTTGGTAACGAAGGCTAGTAGGACGTGGGGTGTTAAATGGTATATATGAGTTTTAAGCGTTAGAAATACATGCATGCAAGTAACGGGCGAAAATCTGGTTAAGCAGGCATGCATGTTCATGTCTTTTATTATCTTTTGCCATGTTCCAACTTGTACAGGTCCCCTTAATGCTATAAAGTGCAACGATTCACACAAAATGTAAAATGTTAACAAGCAAACGAAAAACAACAAGATTTTTTTTTTAAATTATATTAATTACACAGCGTTACAAAATTTGTTTAGCTACGAGTAAAGGAGTAAATTAAATTAAAATATAAGATTTCTTACGAGAAAATACAAACATTCAATTGGGTGCTTGTTAAGCCTTACTAAACTTACAAAAGCTTAACTGTGAATCGAACTGTCATACTGCGCTCATTTTTTGACATTTATGACCCATATACTCTGGTTAATTATCATAAATACAAGGGCTACTATATATATTTCTGGCCTGGCAACACTGAGTGCCGCCAAGTGCAATCTGACATTTCCATTGGAAAGTTTGTCATTTTTAAGCATAATCGTACTCAAAACCTTTTAACGTACGAGCATTATTTGTGTTGTGTACAGTGACTTTAAAAAATGGAAAAAAAAATGGAATTAACTCGTGAACATTTTCGTGCCATCATTTTTCACAACTTTCGACGTGGATTATCACGACAAGAGTGCATTGATGAACTTAAATCTTTGTATGGCGCTGAAGCACCATCCTATAGCACTGTGAAAAATTGATATAATGAATTTAATCGTGGCCGAAGCTCGCTTAAAGACGAATTCCGTGAAGGTCGTTCAAAAAAGGCTGTTGTGCCAGAGAATATTGATGCCGTGCGTGAACTCATAATGCAAGATCGACATGCGACATACCGAGAGATAGAGACATCCTTGGACATTTCTGCCACCATCACACATTCGATACTGCATGAACACCTGGCCGTAAAAAAGGTTTGTTCTCGTTGGATCCCGCACAATTTGAAAGTCGCTCAAAAAAAGGCTCGTGTCGATTGGTGCAAAGAAATGTTGCAAAAATACGATTGCGGTGCTTTAAAAGACGTTTATAAGATCGTCACAGGTGGCGAATCATGGATCTATGCGTTTGAGCCCGAAACGAAACAACAATCGACCGTGTGGGTCTTCAAAGACGAGCAAAATCCAACGAAAGTTTTTGGTGGAAGAAGCACTTCGAAGCAAATGGTCGCCTGTTTCTTCGGCAAAACTGGTCATGTGGCGACTGTTCCGCTTGAGCAACGTAGGACGGTCACTTCTGAGTGGTACACTACAATTTGTTTGCCTAAAGTCATCGGAGAAATTTGAAAAACCAACAAGGGTAGACGAATCATTGTTCACCATGACAATGCGAGCTCTCACACATCGGCTCAAACCAGAGCGTTTTTGACCGGCCAAAACGTCGAATTAATGGGTCATCCGCCATACAGCCCTGAATGGGCACCTAATGACTTCTTCTTTTTTCCGCACATCAAGAAAAAAGTGCGTGGTCAACCATTTTCGTCGCCAGAAGAAGCTGTTGAAGTATTCAAAAAGCATGTTTTAGAGGTGTCTCAATCGGAGTGGAAAAACTGCTTCGACAACTGGTTTGAGCGCATGCAAAAGTGTATAAATCATGCTGGAGAATACTTTGAAAAACAATAAAACCATTTTTGATTATAAATGTTCGCATTTTCACTATTAGGCCAGAAATATATAGAGCAGCCCTCGTACAAAATTTTTCAGTATTAGTAAAAAAACTTAAATTACAAACAACTCATTTTAATGGCACGCGTCGAACTACGGATAGATTTCATACCGCATAGTACTTTAATAATGTAATATTACCAACACGTAGAAGGAATGGACGTTCTGAAGAAAATAACATCGTTGTAAACGAAAGTATAGAAGAAAATCCTAATTTATCGGTTCTTCGCCGGTTGTAGGTATTGAGTTTCTCTTCGTTTATGATGTGCAAAAAAGCCAAGAGACCATCATATAGGTCGGTCTTTTGCTGATTGGACTTTAACACAGTAGGAAACTTATCCTTTGGTTTATCGCAATATTGTTTTAACCGATGAGGCTCTCCATTAGCTTAACGGACTTGTCAATGAACAAAATTTTTAAATTGGGAGTGAAACTAATTTACATCGATTTTTAACGATTTGAATAAAACGTTTTCTTTGCTGCTAAATACACTTTTCAAATAGTTTTACAAAAAGGGATGTTTTCAGAAAAAGTGCAGTAAAAAACTGGTGGCTATTCTATTATTTTTTTCTAGTCAGGCCTGTTCAAGTATTAAAAAACGATTTAGAAATAATTTAGTTAAAATTTTTTTAAGCTACATTGTTGGTTCGTTACATAACAATCTAGTTCGCTAATAGGAACGGTTCGAAACAATTTCCTAAAAGGAAAAATCCGACATTTTACTAGGGCTGATTACTTATCGTTCATCGTTTCGAACAAATTGTTATCAAAATTGAAAATAAAATATACAGGCCTGTTCTGTAAATCACTTTTTGTCAAAGTGATTTCAACTCATTTAAAAGGTGTTCTGTGCACAAATTATACTGAAATCACGTGATTTTAAAACTGTTGACTAAATGACTACCGATTTGAAATCACTTGATAATTTTTTACATAATACCACAAAAAGTGGAAAAAAATATAGCTTTGTCATTCCGTGTGTAATTTCTAAAATATCTATTTCTGACCCCATAAAGTATATATATTCTGACTTCTTATGCATACAGAAGTCGATTGTGCGATGTCCGTCTATCCGTGTTCACAAAAAAATAAATATGTCAATCGATCAGAATTAGTGCCAAAAGAGGTGCTATTGGAAATCAGCATTATCAGTCCATGTCCCTCGATGCAGCAGGCAAAACACCACGCCTACCTTTAATTTTTTCATGTCATTTGAAATTATAAAGAATCTCCAATCAAAAAAATTAATGTATGGGGCGATAGAGAATTAGAAAATAAGAAAAAAAAAACAAGTGCAAAACGGGCGCTTGCCCATATTTTCCGAGTTTAGGGGCTCTGAAAATTTTCAAATTTTTTAAATATCAATATGGGTATCATTTTAAAACTTTTGAAGAGATCTTTCAGAATATACTAAAATTTTTGTAAATGCTTAAACCATTAAAAGCCGATGTAATTTATATGTAAACTTATATATATGCAGTACCAAGTTTTTATTTTTTAATTCTCTGTCACCCCAATATTTACTTTATTGATTGGAGTTACTTCACTAAACTAGATTTACATAAATGGTGAAGCGTATGCAAGATACGTAAGATACGGCATAGCCGAATATAGCACTCTTACTTGTTTATACTTAATTCGTTGAGAATTCAATGATACTGATACTATATATTTAAAATGATATGTCTTCTATTTATTTTTGTAATAAAATTATGTCTTTTAGATAATTGAATTTTGCTATCATGTTCTTAATTTAATAAAATCTATTATATTGCTAAAAAAAAAGATCAATAACTGAGTTATTTTTAAAAAGATTCAATTGAAGCAAGTATTAAAATTAGTTTTTCCACAAAATTTCTTGATGAGGTACATATGTAGTTGGTTCAACGTGTCCTGTGCAGTACCGTAGCTAGGATTTTTATAAGGGATCATTAGATATTGTTTTGAGGCATATCCAAAGTCTCCCAAAAGCCAAAAAAAGTCCGTCTTTCCTCATTATACATTTCGGTAAAGTATCTACTGGCATCGCTCATTTTCCAAACAAAGGAATCATGTCATTATCCAGGTCGGTTTGCATCTATAACCAAAATGCGCATTTCATAGATAAAAGGTAAAATAAAAATAATTGCAGGCCTTTTGAATTACTGCAATTAAATTACGAATGTAAAGAAATAAACAAATAAAACACATTAAAAAATAGCAGGTTTTTTCTTTTGTTTTCGAAAAGTTAAAATCACGATGAAAACCTAAAAACACGTGGTTTTTAGAGCATCAGGTTTCAGAGATAACCTGAAAATTAAAAAAAAATTAAATGATTTTTTGTGGTACCGAAATATAACAATAAACACTATTGCGCTTTGTATAATAACCAAAACTGTTGCACAGAATCCGTTATAACTTATAGTAGTATTAGTTTTTGCAATTCATCAAAATATTTAAAACACTCCCTTAATTCATTAAATTGGTTGTTGTTTGTGGTTCTTTCTTTAGTCGTATATTCAGCGTTCAAACAAAACCAAAAGGAACGATTATGCCCAAATATCTATAACTTTCGATTTTAAGGGTGCATAATATATTCTAAGGAAAACACAACAATGACTATAACATCCATGCAATTTTTTTTAAAGGAGTTTTCACTATAACACAGTGTAATTGTGGAATATGATTTAATTTGCGAACGCATATACATGTGTAGATTTTACGCATGTATTTTAAGGATCAACATATATCGCGATGTTCAGATTTTACAATTTATCTTTACATATACTGATAAGCAGCGAGTTTAACAAGAATTAAAAAATTTTAATAAACTTTCCAAAAAAATATTTTTTTTGTATTGCTTTCTTTTGAAAAGAATCGAAAAGAAGACGAAGAAAAGAAAATTCTATTTTTTATAGAACATTGTTGTAGCGCATCTGGTGTTATACATTTGTAGCTTTATTTTTAAATAAAGCTGGCATAGCATTTTTTTTTTGTTTTTAATACTAACATCGGCTACAAAATAATTAAAAGCTCGGTAGTAAATATGCTATAGCATTCTTAGAATTAAATTTATATAAACAGCTCAGTAGGTACTCTAAATATCCGATAAAGAGCATTAACCTTTACGTGAAGTATGATTTTGGAAAAGGTAAACGGAATTTGGTTAATTGGCTTTATACTAAACGATTTATTATTATAAGTTTAAAAGGATTTAATTTTGTGTCGAACCTGAATAATCAATAAACCTATTACGTGCTACACATTCAAAATTTATATGGAAGAAGTTTTCTATGTTTAAAAACGGGAAGCTAAAAAGAGATAAAATCGCGTAAAGCTAACCAAATCTAACCATCGCCATTGTTTCTTTTATTAACAAAAATAGAAAATGATAAACTAACTTAACTTAAATAACTCAAAATTTTACAATTCCTAGAAGAGAGTTTCTTCTTCTTGTTCATTTTATGCTTAGATAAAAAATATTACTTGAAATAAATTTTTGGTTTATTTATTATTTTTCATATAAAAAAAGGATAAACTTCTAGAATTTATAGTTTCTGGGTGTAGTACGTACAATCCTCTACGTAATATTCATAAAGCAAAAAAATATAATAAAAAGTAGAATACAACAAATGCTACATTAATGCATGAATGCAATTCTGTTTGCAAATTTATTCCATTTTCTATTTTAAATATACTCCGCACTAAAGCAAGAAATTGTATAAATTTAAAATAATTCCAGTACATATTTAGAAATATCTTATACAGGATAACATTGTAATTCAACGTACAGTTATTTTAAGAGAATAAACAATAAAACAGGTTCTCTCACACAAACAAACAGTGAGATGTAAGTTAGGAAAGAAATTAACCATAAAAATATCAACAGAACAAGCTTAAAATTTAAAAATCGTGTTTGAAAAATTTATTCAATGCTTTTAAAAGATATAAGTTTGTATAATACAAACATATACATATACACAATTTATAAGCACAGTATGAAAGACAAAATGCTTTATTAAAGATAATTTGAAAGATTCTAAAAACTTTAAACAGGCACTAACATTTTTATATTTTCACAACAAATCATTTATCCAAAATTAACATAATACCGCCATTTTAAAATTTGTTTAATACCAAATATTTTTTGTATTAACTAAATCTTATCAACAATTTAGAAAATAATTTTTTTTTAATTTTAAAGCACTGACTGGTAATGTTAGTTACCTAATTTAAATCATAATGAGTGACGAGGCACATTTTCATTTGGATATGCAAATAAGCAGAAACGTCGGATCTGGGTAATGCAAAACCTTCAAATTATTCATCAGTCCCCTTTACATTCATTAATATTGACAGTCTGGTGTGCAATTTTGTCAGGAGGAATCATTGGTCCTTACTTCTTTAAAAATGAAAACAGCGTAATGGCAACTGTGAATGGGGAGCGATTTTGTGACATGATTGAAAATTTTTTTATATCCACAACTGCATTTTTTTGAGCTTGATTAACATGTTGCATCAAAAAGATGGTGCCGGAGACTTCTTTTCACAGCAAGTTATTTTAAGATATGGTGATGTTGACTGGCCTCCGTGGCTGACATTAAACAAAATATTTATAAACACAAGATCCATTTTATTTTATTTATTCAGAAACTATAAACAAACAAATTAGTATACTTTCCCGGCGAAATAATCTTTATTCGGCTTAAGTTCACAAACATTTTAATTTCTAACTTTGTCAAGAAAGAAAAATTATTAACAAATGTTTGTGTAAACTGTAAAAGAAAACAAGAAGTGCCTTTATATTTTTTAGTGATTAAGAGACAATAGCAACAAATTTGGTCGTATACAAATATTTTTCTATAAATTGAGTCACTTTAGTAACCACTGAATTTTCAAGTATAGTGATAGAATCACAGGTCCTAATATGTCGCTACTAGCAATACCCACGCCTTCGACTGCGTGTCATTTTTAATTTTCTTAAAATTCGAATTTAGAAAAATGTGTTTTTTACTATGTATTTGTTTCAGAGCTCTGTTTAAAACATTCCAATAAAAAAATGAAATGTGCTGACTACTGTTGTAGTACTATTATACCAGTAATTTTGGGTACTTTCACATTTGTATCTCCAATTTCTCTACGAAATGGCACATTATTACGCAAAAAAAAGTTTTCTCTCCTGACAGGGAGGTGCTACGTAGAAAGTTGATAGGAGTGTTGTGGAGCGTCTTCAAAGACAATCCGCGCCCCTTCCCTCAATGTGATAATACAGGATGGTTTCGTGGGCATGTCAAGCTCATGGCATCTTTAAACGAGCATTGGGCTATGGAATTAAAGCAAGCCGCCGATCTTTTGGAAGCGACGGTGACCGATTATCGCCCTGCAGAATCACGAAACTCAAGCGCCGCTTAAAAAGAGACAAGGAAAGATATCTCTATAATCTCTTCGGAACCCTGCATGGTAAATATCTGGTAAGGTAAGAGCAAACCACCTTGGTGGAGTCGGATATCGCGGAGGCACTTAAAACTTCCCGTAGGCTTTTTAATAAGGCTAAGCGATCAGCATCAGTGAATAGATTTATAAGTCTGGGAAGAAATGCCTAGCTTTGTACCTGAAGATTCTTCTGCAGAGGAGTAGAGGGTTCTTCCAAGACGAGAGACTTCGCAAAATCGTATCGGCGGCGACCATTGTCCCTGGTTGCATTGAGAAAGCATGTAAAAATTGGAGCTTGAGTGCACAGGAGACACTGAGCTTCACATTGAGACTCATTTCCCAGGCTTTACTCCTTTCAAGGGAGAAAGCTAAGCCAACTTGGATTGCCACGCATCAATCTCCTTCCCTATAAATAATGAAAGACTCACGTGGGCTCTGAATAGCTTTCATCTGTTTAAATTAACGCGTCCCGTTGGCATTATAACGGCTGATCTTCAGCACAATGCGGACATTCTTATACCATGGCTGATTCGAATATACACAGCATGCATTGCATGGTCGTATATTCCGGAACAGTAGAGTTTTTGAATCATTTTCTTCTTTCCCTCTGGAGGGAAGACTACGCATACTGCGCCAAAAGACTTTCGACCTTTAAGTCTATCCTCCTTCCTCTTGAAAACTTTGGAACGGATAATTGACCGCCATCTGAGGACAATAATTAATCCGGACCGACTCTCCGCCTCTCAAAATGCATATATCAAGGTCAAATCTATTAAGACAGCACTACAAACTCTTGTGGGGTTAATAGAAAAACCCTAGAGTATAAAAAATATGCATTGATGGCCTTTCTAGTTATAAAACGGTCTGTCAACAATTTGAAACCGGACGCCGTTAAGATGGAAAGACTGGACGTAAGTCAGTCGATAATCAGCTTTGTATAGAATCTTTTGATAAATAGGCTCATTACTTTTAGTATGGAACCACGCCATAAACATATTGAACATGGATTCCAAGAGGTTCAGGATTGTGGCAAATGCAGATGACGTTCCGGTTGCAGTGTCAGAAAAGTATCCTGACACTCTATCACAATTGTGGCAATCGGCACTTGGCTGTATCAGCAGGCGGTGCACCAAGAGTGGGCTTAGCGCGAATGCTCGGAAGATGGAACTTTTGCTCTTTACGCTAACACTCCTTAATGGAGTGAAGCTTGGTTTTTCTGACAGGGAGAAATGTCCAAATTGCAGACAGGATCTCAGTTTCTTTTTATGAGTGTAGAAAGACTATAGGCCGAAGCTGGGATATCAATCCCGGCACGGCGTACTGGCTGAAAAAATGCAGTATACTGAACAGGATTCTGCGTACTTCGTCCTTGATAGTAACCGCTGCAGTACGCACCACTCCATCGAACTTTCCTATGCTGCGGTGCCTACCGGCCAATCTCATTGCCAAACAACTGGCCAGTTAAGCTAAATGCAGCTATGGCATGGAGAACAGGATATAATGGGTATGCGGGCGTCTTGGAATGCACCTCAGCTATTCCCGGCAATATCGATTATTACTCGCCCACCGCCATGAGTGACATTGGATTCGTAGCATCAGTATCGGGAACGTCAACCATGATTTATATGGATTGTCGGAGATATCTGAGGCGTCCTTATTCGTAGATTTCAGATCAAGATGCATCCAGGCTACAGGACTAATGTAGGATAATTCAGGCTAAAATATCTGCCATGAGAGGGGCAGTTTGCTGAATAACGTACCACAGGATATACGGAAAGATGTCCGGATCTGTGCTGGCAGCAATGCCTTGTAAACTACTTGTCGGGTGTCTATATGGCATCGGAATTGGCGAAAGTCGGACATCTCTAGATGAGATATTGCCACCTGGAAATATTTTGAGTGCCAGCACCCTGGGCATACCGGAGAACATAGCTCCAGTTGAACTCACTAGACCTGGAATTCCGCTGAGGCAGATAGATCCACTGATGGAAGTCCCGTTAAACTTTGGCTTTATTTCTGCAGAAAGGTTTTTCGCCACGCAGACCTGCACTGTTTCGAAGACATTATGGCCTCAGTATGATAGTAGGAAATCTGCAAATATGCTGCGGTTTCCCCCAGGACAGTTGGGTACACTGGTGGCTGTGCTGACTGACTGTGCTATCTGTACCCATGCTAGGACACTAAACTTTCCATTCCATGACTTCTGTAGAAGTTGTTAGGACATAGAAGAGGAAGAAACAGTGGAGCATTTGTTCTGCCATTGTCCAGATCTTTCTGGGAACAGAACGGCTCTTTTCGAGACGGCATAGTCTTGCAGACCTATCGGCTGTAATATTGATAGGATAAACTCGTTTATCCGGTTTTCGGGGTGATTGAGGGTGGACCTGATGATAATATAGGGATCTCAATATATCTTTTGCACATTCGTTTTCAGGAAACATAACGGGACCATTTAGCACCCAAGCATGTGCAACCTAACCTAACCTTTCTATATATGACCAAGGTTCTAAGGGACCTACTCACGAAATTTTATTCAAATCCATCCAGCAGTTTTTACTAGACGCAAACTCAGACAGACAGACAAAAATTTCAAAAATAAGTATTTTGTATCTTATATCGATTAATATTTAATCTATCAAAATTATCAAAAAATAAACCCGACAGTTTTATTTCATGTACATAAATATATATCGCAAATTTCAGGACCCATATATTCTACCTCGTTGTCTAAAGAAATTTTTTAGTAAATATTTCTGGAGTTAAAATTTTAAACATTTCTGAAGATGAAGCAAAAGATACAACAAATTGTATTACTCCTTAAATGCGTTTTAATCCTTGATAAATATTCGAGCAGCTCGTATTGTATTTTATTTCTTATGTTGGTTTTCATTGCTAAAAAAAAAGGCGATTAATTTTTTTAAATTTACGGAGAGACTTACTTTTAACAATGTTTTTTGTAAGCATATGAGGAAACTTGTACGTAAATAATAGTATATAGTAATAGTAAAATTTAAAAAATGTATTATTTTTGACTGAAATAAAATTAAAAAAAAAAACTAACTACGTTAATTTCTATATTTTAGCTAATTTCTATATCTAGCTTTTTTTGTAAGAAGAAATGCGGTAAAAGAAATAAATTAATAAATGTTTAAATCTATTTCTCTTGTAACAGAGGTTATACTCACACTGAACACAGGTTTCAAAGGTTTCTTCCCATGAGTGTTGGGTAGCAATCTCATTTCTTAAACTCTCTTGATTACAGTTATACTTTGACAGAAAGGCAATAGCATAACATGAACTACAAATTGTTAGGAGTCATATCTGAATCCGAAGGTACACGTAAATAAGTCTCACTTCTTAGCTAGAACTTACTAGCTAGAACTCAATATCTATTTCGTGGAGGAAATCTAGTTTTAAAAATTCTTAAAATTTAAATTAGGGCTATCTTTCTTTTAGATTTTTCACTTTGTTAAAATTTAAATTTTTCATTTTTATGAAGCGGTAGTGCGTTACTTGTAGAAGTTTTTTGTTCGATATATTACGAAGAAACTATTTGTACACTTCTACACACTGTAAATGCACGATTTTTAATGACTTTTTCGATAGAAAAGGCTTGCAGTGTATCCACATATAAATTTACGGTTGGCCAAAGTATTGAATAAAAAAACAAATATATTTCACAAAAACTTAACATCTAGAGCAACCTTTTTTTTATTGAATCTGACAAGAATTTTATTTTATTGCTGTATTGTTAAAATTTATATTCCACACACTAAATTCAAAATCATAAATTACAAATAAATTTCGAAGCGCAAAAATGCTCAATTTCCTGTAAGTGTTTCTAATTCGATTGGTAGTATGTGGTTTTAACTTTTACTGGTTTTTATGGCTTTAGTTTTCCCTTAACTTTTAGCTGTTTGTTTCTCACTTAAACACATAACCACACATATGAATTGTCGCCGACACAACGATGCCGTGCTAAACACACAACCTACTACACCACATCCTACTACCATCATGTTTATGAAGGGATGTTTTAAAATCTAAAGATGCATCTTAGGCATGGAAGCCAACATATACCAACCTTTAAGTTGTTTGCAAGATTTAAGAAAAAAAAAGAAAATCAATAAAACTACAAAAAGCATTTCCCATTGCTAAAAGATTTCTCTACATAAATTGCAACAAAAGTATTATTTCAAATAATTATTAGCTAAAGTTAGAGATCGTATACAAAAAAGATTTTGTGGGGTTTATTGTTTTTTTTCTTTTCGCACTAAGAAAGTGTTTTTTATTATTGAATTTAAAAGTGAAAGCATAAATTATTTGTTTTTTATTTAAAAAAGTTCTTGAACTTAAGAAAAAATCGTTTAGGTTTTCTTTAAATTATTAAAGAGTGTTTTCAGTAACAATAGATTATTTGGCACAATTTTTTCTGGATGCAATCACAGGCCTGATCTTAACTCTTATAAACAATTGCTCCTGTTGGTCCGTGCTTAAGTTACTACACTCAGCTTTTTCTCACATTCTTTTGTCTGACGTGAAATATAGTAGAATAGTATATAGGATGCAACTTGTTGTTGAAGATCTATAAATGCTTTAATTTAAATTGAAATAAAGATATATATTTGATAATGTCATAGATCTACAAATATATGATTGAACATTTTTTAATGAAGATATAATTCTATTTTTAAACCATTTGCCAAAAATGGAAAAGGGTTTGTCATCGCGTTTGTAATTTCTACAATACAGATTTCCGACCCCATAAAGTATATACATTCTGAATTCTTATGCCACCGAAGTCGATTGATTGTTGAAATCAACTTTAACTAGAGAAAATTTAAATTTGCCAGTCGATCACACATAGTTTCTATTTTTGGTATTGAAAATCAGCAAGATCTATCCTGGGCCCTTGAGACAGCGGGCAAAATGCCACGCCTGCCTATAATCTTTAATTCATTTAAATGTTAATTTTTTATATTTGTGCCCGCAGAACTCAATCATTTCTGAACCGATTTTAAAAAGTTTATCTTTATTCAAAAGGCTATGCTCATAGATTATTTCCGTTTTAAACACAGTTTATAATTTTACAATTAAAGGCTATTCCTATAAAACACACATGTTTTTTAGATGTAATTTATATCGTAAAGGACACCATTTTAAAATATAAAAACATTTCGTAACACTTAATTCCTAATAGCAAATGCCGAATATTATATACCCTTCACCATATATGTGAATCTTAAATCTTAAGTGAAGTAACTCCAATAAAAAAAAAATATATACGAGGTGGCAGAGAATTAAAAAATAAGAAAAAAAATTAATAATTATATATAATTTTACATAAAAATGTCATCGTCTCTTAATGGGTCAGGCATTTTTAAAAACTTTTTGACATTTTCTTTAAAAGCTTTTAAATGACACCCATATAGATATCTTGAAAACTTTGGTTTAATTCTCTATCGCTTCATATATTTGTTTCTTTTTTTTATTGAAAATGATATGAAAAATTAGAGGCAGGCTTAGTATTTTGCCCCCTTCCTCGAAAGACATAAACAGAACTACCTGATTTTCAATGGCAACTCTTTTGAAGCTACGTCTGATTTATTGGCGTGTTTGAAGTATTAATATTTAAAATTAATATATTTTGCCCCAATAGTTCATCTGTGTATATGACCAAACTTCTGAGACGTTTTAGACACAAAATGTAAATTTAAAGGCTGTGAAGGCTTTAAAAACAACAAGTGAAGGCTGTAAAAACAACAAGTGCACAACTGAATGTAGAAATTAAAGGGTGTTCCTATAATTGATATAATTTGACCTATATTGCCCTCTTTTTTCTAACCGTTACATATAAGCACTTGAAAATTAGACAGAACGTGCACTACTTTGTCTGGTATAAAAAAAATATAAATTTTTAAAAGTATAAAATAAACTGTGTTACAATAGTTGATCTAATTTGACGTATATGGGCAAACTTTTGATTTTTTTTTTAATTTATAAGGATATGTTTAGTACTACATCTCCGCTACAACAACAATCATAAAATTTTGATTTGTTAACTACAAGGTGTCCCCCTACTCAAGCAATGCTTTGTGCCTGCCAGAGCTAGGAAATTAGATTATGGGAAGGAGAATGGAGAGAGCAGTGTTTGTGGACATTCGATTTGAACTTTCCAATATTGAAAGTGACAGGAAAGACCTCTGCAGAAGGATGAATCCACATACGATCTCGTTTACGTAATTTAATGGTAGGAACGAAAATCTTATCCCGTTTTATAATGTACATATGGTTATAAATATGTGGAGAATAGTAAATGGTCCGCCAAATAACTTTTTTTTAAATCATTAAAAAAACAGTGTAGCTTCGGCTGTGTGGCACGTAGTGGCGTCCTGTTGAAATCAAATGTTGCCATTATCTTCCTCTTTAATTCGCCATTAACTGTAACGATCACTCCTCATTTTCGAAGAAAAATGGCTCAATTATGCCTCTGGACCAAAATCCGCACTCAACAGTATGCGTGCGGGTTTTCTGTGCCCCAAGTGCGACAATTTTGCTTGTTTACATACCCGCCAAAATCAAAATGAGCTTCGTCTGAAAAGATGATTTTTTTTTTGGCAAAATCGGCATCTTAATGTCGCAACATTTCCCAGGGTCGTTCAAGCATATACACAACCATACTCGTTCAGCGGAATGATAAAACTAATTATCTGTCAAATCAGAGATGCGCTAGGTGTTACTATTCACGAAATAAGCACTAGCTTTGTTTACATTCAAAATTCCTCATAATAAGCTTGATCACAAATTAAATAAGCAATAAATATACAACTTTTAAAGTACTGGTCTGATTTCTCTAAAATTTCTTTTTAAGCAGAACTCAAACAATTGTTTCAATTTGTTCATTAAGTGTGAAAGTTTTAGGAAGGTAAACACATTTTTGACCCATAGTATTTCACTGTAACTTTGTCAGAGTGTTGTGGGTTTTTCAAGTCTAAATTGATTTGTCTTGTAATGCGATGTAGTATCCCATGCCATATCTCCAACCTCCCTGTTGCAATGAAATTTTAAAAATAGATTCTCTTTTGTCGTATTGTGAAAATAATAATTGCGCCATTTGGGCTATTGAGTGATGACCATCTGTCGTGCCGAGGCAAACTAGATTAAAAAAAACAAAAATAAATAAATAAGCCAATCGTATAGATATAATGTCGAAAGCATGATCGGTCAATGTCCTCCATTTTTTTCATGTCATATAAACTAACTCCAATCATATAAATAAATGTATGGGACGATAGAGAATTATAAAATAAGAAAAAAAAACACCTAGTGAAAAAATTATCGCTCACCCATATTTAAAAAAATTTTTTTAAATATCAATATGGATATCATTTTAAAGCTTTTGTAGAGATCTTTAAGAATATACTATCATTTTCAAAAATGCTTAACCCATTAAGAGCCGTACCAATTTTTTTTATTTTTTAATTCTCTATCTATCCAAAATTTCCTTTTTTGTAAGATTCGGCATAACCGAATATAGCACGCTTACTTGTTATTACTAAAAACCACATCAGTCCAATAATTTACACGACCTCTTACTTTAGTGTCCTATGTCACATGCTCTCTCGTAAATTATAATAAATTTTCTTTGCGTAGGTTATTCATCTGCATATTTTTCTTGGCTTTTTCACGCGGGTATCAAGAGCTTAAGATTCATTTTTGGTACTGAAAGAGAATAGTTTTACGCGGTTGGAAATTTCTTGTTTTGTTTTTTTTCTATTCTTTTCATTCGAAATATATAAAATATTTTTTCCATTTTCTAACAGTGTATATTCAACTTATAGTGTATATATAAATTAAATGCGGAATTAAACAAAAATTAACGTGTAATCTGAAGAAAGTTCTTCCTTAATGGTTGTAAAATTTAAGCTGTCGACAAAAAATGGTTCTAATCATCGAATCCTAGTCTTTTCTCGATTAATGTACAATCCATTAAAATTTTATTTTACCATAGGATCAATTGTTTATTAATGTTCATTAACTATAATAAATATATTACGGCTATTTAGCAATTTTTACACATTATTGTCCAATAGGAATATCTCAGTCTATATTGTAATATCACGGGTAATATTGACCTTAAATTGTGTATTTTGTTAAGATTTAATCGACCATTAAATAAAGAAAAAACAAACACAACTTTTTTACAGAAAGCAACAAATTTTTGTCGTCAAAAAGTCTAATACTTAAATATATGACCGGTTAGGTAAATCAACTAGCCAGCCAACTGCTATGTTTTCATATTTTATTTGCTCGGCAAAATGTACAGTGATTTATGTGTAAAAAATCAAGACTTACAGACTTGAAGCTTATTTTTTAACATTTTGATACATATTTTGTCCACAAAAAAAAAAACAAGTTTATGAAAAATAAATAAAAATTATACAAAAGTTTTACTTTCTTAAGTTTTTTATGACATTTCACAAGCAAGAAAGTTTTAGCAGACAATAGTGTCATGTTGTCACTTTCTGCTATAAATTTTTTTTAACAATATTTAACAAACTCTCTTATATACGTACATGAGTAAGGAGACACGTAAGTAACAGCATGTACAAAAGGATGGCATTGATAAATATTTTTATATTTTAGATGAAGCCAAGGCAAACAGTCTTTATTTTGTCGTACGTGTAGTTGTTTAATATTTGATCTCAATATAATA
Organism: Gymnosoma rotundatum; assembly: GCA_916610165.2. Classification (NCBI taxonomy): domain Eukaryota; kingdom Metazoa; phylum Arthropoda; class Insecta; order Diptera; family Tachinidae; genus Gymnosoma; species Gymnosoma rotundatum. The sequence continues at coordinate 139,152,874 of OU744336.1, read as the reverse complement.
TGTTCTATCAAGAATAAATTATCTTGTTTCTAAGTTTTTTTTTCGCTAACTCTGCAAAATTAATTGTTTCTTATAACCTATGTTAGCTAAAACTCCACATAGTTTTTTTAATTTTAATAAAATGCCCTAACCATATAAAGTTTACCGATTAAGTTTAACAAATTTTGAAAACTGTGAATCCTTAACCTTAACACATACCTGGCTAGTATCCATCGTTAACTTAAACATACATTTCTGCTTTCTATTTCTCTTTTGTAAAACTACAATTAAATCAATTTACATCAAGTAAGAGTGCTATATTCGACCATGCCGGATCATATATATTCTTTACCAAGGTATTTCTGCATTTTAAGTTTTAAATGAATATAAAATTTTTGCAAAAAAAAAAAACAACTTAAAAACAGATTTCAACTATCTGTCTATAATAGTTTAAAACTTTGGCCACATAAATAAAATTGTAACACACATTAATTCTTTATTTTAAATATTGCTCCTTCTTATTATACCACACAAAGTAGTAGACAACCTGTCTAATTTTCAAGTGTTTGTATATAACGGTTTAAGAGTTGGGGTAATATAGGTCAAATAACATCACTTATGGGAACCCTTTTAATTTGTAAATTCAACTTGTTAAAGCGGACTTAACAATACTTATTTTTTATTTTAAAAATTATTTTGGGAATTTTTATAATATTATTTATTATATTATGCTAATATCCCATAACATTTTTAAATAAAAATGCAATTTATTTGTTGGTTGGAAAAGCAGGTATCTATACGTATTTCGCCGGTTGCTTAAGCCAGCTCATCAGGAAACCTTTATCCTTTAGAAAAACCAAAAACATTTCCTTTAAGTATAAAAACTTTAAAAACAACATAATAATATACCTAAAAAACATGAATGTTGTATGAGCACACCCTTTTATTTTTAAAATAATGAACTGTTTATAAAACGGAAGCAATCTGAAAATATACCCTCTTAAATAAAGGAAACCTTTCAAAATCGGTTCAGAAATAACTGAGTTCTGCGGGCATAAAAGTTAAAAAAGCAACATTCAGACGAATTGATAACCTCCCTCATTTTTTTAGTCGCTTAATGAAAATTTTTGGGAAATTATCCTAAAATTTTACTCGTTTAATCTAGAATTTTTTTGCTGAATTTTAGATATTCAATGGAACTTCTGTTTCCATTTTTTTACTGCTAAGACTATTTTTTTTAACAAAGTTTAATATTTGTGTGAAATTAAAATGGCTGAGTGAAATTTTAGTTACCTTTTAATTTATAGCTTTTTTTTTGAAATTTTGCTTTTCAATTCAATAAACCAAAAAACAAAAATCACCAAAACTCGGCTATGCCGAATCTTATATATCATTCACCATATAACCAAATGTATCATTTCCCACTGAATAGTCAAAATAAAAATCTAAAGAAATTCTTTCCTAACAAAGTTTTTCTGTAAGAAAGTTGAAAATGTTACTTTATCATAGAATATAGTGCCGAATAAGTAGTAAGTGATAAAAAGCTAACCAATGTTTCTTACTTTTTTAGTTAATTTTTTATTAAAGATACAACCGTCTACAGGAATACAAACAAAAGTTGAAAAAATAATGGCAAAATTAGGGGCATGTATTGTGTTTTGCTCGCTGCATGGAAGGACCTCGTCCGATCTTGCTGATTTTCAATAGCAAAGTTTTCGAAACTATTTCCGATCGATTGGATGCTTTAAATTTTGTATAGCTCGTGTAGAACTCCTGCAAAATTGACTTCAATACGAACACGGATGGAAAAATGTATAAAAAAAAATGGTTCTTCCTTTGATTAATTTCAACAGCACCCATTATGAAACTATATCTGAGGGAAAGGTTGCCATAAATTTTCTGCAGCTCACCTGAAAATGTCTCAAACTTGATTTCAACCCGATTGTATACAGTGTATGGTGTCGTAAAAGAAATTTGTAGAAATTAAAAACGGAATTTTAAACATAATTATATATTTCCACCTGTTGTGAAGGGTATACAAATATTGTTTTCCTTTTTGATAGTCTATTATTTAGTATTACTCTGAACATTTGTTTTAACAACTCACACTTAATATCTTAAATGTAAGACAAATATGTAGGATTTTAGTTTTACAAGATATTAATTACTTTTTAATGACAAGCAACTATTACTAAAATTCATTAAAGTAATTAAAAAATAAATACCAGTACAGTATAGACACACTCATATTACTGTAAAGAAGAAAATCCTTATACATTACTTACATGATACAGAAAATAACTCTTTGATAATCCTTTTACCATTTAAATATTGTAATACTAGTGAAGACAAATATATTTATAAAGAAGCACCTTTCAAGTTAGTAAAATAAAACAATAAATCTCAAGAAAATTAGAAAGTACTTGAGATGCTCTTTTATGTAAAATTTGTTTAAACTTAATGTCTAAGTTTATTAGACGATATTTAAATAAATGGATAATTTTTGTATACGTTGCTTAAAATATTTAAAATAACAACATGAATTTAATTTCTTTTTAACAATTTCCTTGTATTTTTAGCGTAACTGTAACGCGCTTCTCTGAAAGATATCTCTTTTTTCCATTTTTGTCATTATATGAATTAACACAATATATGTGAGTATAATATTTGAATGGCTCAATAAGAAGAAGAAGAAGAAGAAGAAGTGTGATAGTGCGAAAGCAAATTTTATGTAGAAGTCAAATGATACAAACATCATTTTTAGAAACACTATCTTCCTGAATTAAGCAACGGGTATTTTTTATTATATTAATTATTTTTCCAAAAAAATTTTTAACGTGCTATTTTCTATTATCCCAATTAATTATTTAAATCACCGATATTGATTATTGAGAGTGAAAGCACGTCTCGATGGCCATTTCGCTACCGCTTATTCAGATCTTCAGGACACTTTATTTTATTTATACATTTAATTTTTAAATAAACTGAAGATCTTAGTCCAAACAATAAAATAAAGACAAAAATCAATGTCAAGATCATTCATTTTATCCGGGATGTTTTTTTCTTCCTCTCATGATTTAAAATTTTCTTAAAGTATGTTAGTATAGAAACAAGACGTAATGTTACATTACTTTTTTATCTTTGTTTTTTTTCTTTCTCACAAAATCCAATGCTAATTTTAACACGTATTAAAGTGTGTAAGGAGCTTGAGTGTCATTAGAAAATTCTACATATTTAAGGCTGTATTGGTGGAACTTCAGGTTTACAATTATGCACTAAACTTTACACAGAAAAGTAATTGTGTTTAAAAATTATTAAAAAAATTAAAAATTTAATAATAAAAAACTAAAACAGATTTGCGACAATTAAAATATTGCAACACATCAAAAAAAATTATAAATGTCACAAAGAACATTAAAAATTCATTGCGTTTGTTGAAAGAGGTGCTATTGGAAATCAGCATAATCGGTCCTTGACCTTCACGGCAGCTGACGATAGAGAATAAAAAAATAAGAAAAATACATCCAGTAAAAAATTGCCGCTCGCCCATATTTTCCGAGTTACAGGGCTCTGAAATCGTTTTAAAGCTTTTCTAAAGGTCTTTAAGGAAATACTAAAATTTTTTAAAAACGCTTAACACATTAAGAACCGATGTTATTTTTACGCAAAATTATATATATGCAGTACCAATTTTTTTTTTTATTATCGATTCTCTGTCGCCTTAATATTTGCTTTTTTGATTATACTTATTTACGTAGATGGTGAAGGGTATATAAGATTCGGCATAGAATAGCACTGTTACTTGTTTCTTTTTATTTTTATTTTTTTTCTTTTTCACAAAATTCAATGCAAAGTTTAAGACTTTTATTGGGGTGTGTAACTAACTTAAGTGCCATTATAAAATTCTACATATTTCAGGGTGTTTTGGCGGAACTTCATGTTTAAAATTGTCTATTTAACTGTACACAAAAAAATAATCGTGTAAAAAATTTTTTAAAAATAAATTTAAAATTTAATAGGAAAAAACTAAAAAACATTTGCAACAATCAAGATATTGGAACACATCAAAAATATATGAAATGTGACAAAGAGCATTAAAAATTCATCACAGGTAAAAATGTTATATCTAAATTTTTAATTTCTTTTGTAATATCTACAATATCTATTTTAGGCCCACCCGATAAAATATATATATTCTGAGCTCTTATGCATGGCGAAGTCGATGAAACAATGACCGTTTGTACATCCGTGTTTGAATTGAAATAAGCTTTGCCCAGACACTAGATGAGCTAAAGAATACTTAAAGACGCCAATCGATTAGGCATAGTTTCGAAAATTCCACTATTAAAATCAACAAGTTCGGACCATGCCATCACAGAGAGCATGCAAAACAGCACTTTAATATTTTCATATTTTTTTAAACTTTTTTTCCAACTCTGGTTTTTAATTTTATGGCTGTGGTAATGAAAAATTATAAAAAAATTTTCTTACTTTTTTGGTGAACTTTTCACATGATACAGCAATCGTTCCACTTATTAACCTGGGACAAAAACACTAAGCAAAACTTACAATTTTCAAGGAAAAAAAGTTTTTTTGGAATAGAAAAATTTTATGGTTGAAAAGAATTTCTTATGACGATTTTTATTTAAACTGTTCAATGGAATATTTGCAGTTTGTTTATAGCCAATTACCTATGTTATTCTTAATAGTGTGTTTTAGGCAATCTTTTGTAAGATTTTTTATTTCCATCAATAAAAAATCCGACCACAAACGACTAAAATACTATTACTCACAAAAACATTAATTTATCTGTCAGATAATAAAATTGTATCCACTTGTTGTTTTAATATCCCTATAGTAGATGATACATTCTTTGTACTTTTATTCTACGCTACGCTGAGAAAGTTGCAGGAAAAAATTTTAAATCTTAATATCAGTTCGGCTTTTTACATATACTTCTTATGAGAACTTAAAATTCAGGCGGAACTTATTTGGTAAGCTCTACTGCTCACTTTTCCAACGTGTATTTTAAAAATTAGTAGGCTCCTTTGTAACATGATTTACTTCTCCACTAGCAAAATCACAAATCAAGCGTATATAGAAACAGCAATCATTAAGAAAAGAATAAAATAGAATGCCCAAGTTAGGGAGAATACCATAACTACCCTAATTGATTAATTCTTATCCCAGGTGAAATGTGAGTTTAAATTTAAAAGCATTATTAGATTAGGTAAAAATCCGTAACTCCAATGGTAAACTATTCCAGCTACGAATAATTCTAATAAGAAAAGATCTGAAAAAAATTGACTTCAAAATGTTGGGAAATATCAAATGAGAGTTCCTACTGCGAGGTGAGAATAAAAAAAGCATTACAAATTAAGTCTTACAATAAGAAATGCAGCCGTCCCGCAAATTACTTCCAAGCAATAGATTAATTGCCACATTAAAATTGCATGAGCTAAACTTTTCCTAACGTGTAAGGGCATGTATATATTTGTACAGTAAATTTGGCACAGCAAAGACAAAATTCTGCCCAATAAAACATCAATGTGGCTACCAAAAGGCAATTTATACAAAAACAATGTCCAGGAGTTAATAGCGATCAACAATTTGGATTTTATCATTTCCGAGGCATACATCAGAATGAAAATTAAGTCTCAGTGCAAGGCCAAATTAAATTGCTTTTGCCTTAGATGGATTTACAACAAGAAAGTTTTCTTGAGTACAAGCTAAGACCTGTCCAAAAGATGAGTTCATGTCCCGCCCAAAGGATTCATAACTCGTTCTACAACCTTTAAACAAAAGGAAAATATAAACAGCAAAGACAAAGGGAGTGCAGTTCATAGGGTCAACTACTGAGGACAGGTTGTTTGTATAAAGTATAAATAAAAGAGAACCCCAAACCCAACCTTGAGGGACACCAGAACCAAGGGGAAGTATATTCGAAACAGAATTATTAATAGCAATGAACTGGATTCTCCCAATCAAATAAGACAATTGTAGCTTACAGTTAGTGCTAAAAAATTAAATTCATTTTAAAGTTTTAAGATCATTGAGTTAAAAGCCTTAGACAAATCTAAGGAAATAAGAACACTTAGCTTATCACTATTGATATGGCTCCTGTTTGAGTCAGTGAGACTTAGAAGAAGAGACGTAGTATTAAGGCCATCGCAGAAAGCATATTGATAGTTGAAGATTACGTTCGACACAAAACCGAGCATTTGAGTCTTTATAATATATTCAATAACCTTAGAAGGGGCAGGTAGGATAGAAATTGGACACAGATCCTCAGCACTATGGACATTTTTAGATTTAGGCAGGGGAACAACCTGAACAATCTTCCATAAAGACGGAAAACTTTCATCAATTATATATTAAAGGACAAACTGTGTAGAATGTTTGAATTACGACGTTATTGCTGTAAAATATATCTGATACTGTGTCATAAAAATCACCTTTTCATATATACATTCAAAAAGCCATATGATATTTACTTTATAAAGTTTTCTCTACAACGTAAATTTGACGTTTTTATTGACAAACAAAGTTTCGAAACATGAAACTATTAAAACGTGGAAAGTATAAAAGACATAGAGATGAAACGTATAAGATCTGGCAACCCCTGTTGTTGTTGTTATCCGTATGAGCGTGGTGAATAAGTTAATACAACTAATTGTGTGTATAGAATAATACCACAAAATAGCCAACGAAAGCTGAGCAACCTCAATGGTTGTGTTGGTAGAAGTGCGTGCTGTAAAACAGAAAATCGTTGGTTCGATACCGCATTCGAACATGCGTGCAACGAAAAATAAAAATTGTTATAAGCAATTAAAAATTGAGAAGCAGCAGTACAAACCTCCCAAGAGGCAAAAGGCAATTATTGTGTGAAGCCAAGGCAGATAATTTAGTGGAGATGTCCAATTTAATATAAGAGCTACAGATAATTGTCAAGAAGCCCTTTATAATAAAAAAAGTAAGAACGGCAGCGGTTGCGCGGGGAAGTGTAACAGTATAACAACAAAGTGTATGGCAGACGTATGTTGTGGCTATTAGATAAAGGGGATGACTGGCTTGGATAAAAAGGAGTAGTGGAGATGTCTGTGGTTGGTTAAGTTTACTAAACAAGGCATCTATTAGTTCATGTCTCGCCGTAGTAACACAGTAGTGTAGCGTGGATGGCTGCATTGTAGTAATAACGCATGTTTAGTAAATACTAGACCAAGGGTTCACAAGACCGTAGGATCAAGAAGTGTAGCCAGATAAAGCCACAAAGTTAGAATACAGAATTTAGAATGTGCCAGAGTGGTATTTGCAATCAAAAGAATCCGTACGTTTGTCCTAAAAAGGGTAAAACGTAACAATATAAAGCATTAAATGGCGAACAATTCTGTATGATTAAATCCAAAATTTGCAATTTTGACGTTATTTAGTTATGATATGATATTTAAACTCAATCATATACACAATACTCGTGTTATAACATAATTTCAATGTTAAGATTTTTTTTCTTAACTAAAAAATAAAAATTTTAACATATAAATGCAATGAAATTTAAATTAAAACAATTTTGCTGAAAAATTCTCAAAAATAATTTAACGTTTTAAATTTTTTATAAACTTTTTTGAAATTTAGAAATTTGCAATTAAAAGTAAGCAAATATTGCATTCTATTGACAAGATCAATAACTTAATTAAGAAGCAAAATTATGAAAAAATCTTAATTGGAATTTTTGTATGGATGGATGTCTCGTTTAATTTGACTGCAGGTTAATGTATAACTAGTTTCAGTCTTATTTTCATAGTGTTCATTTTTACACCAGTATAGACTAATGAGATACAAGACCATTGGTTTTTATGGGGCAAACAGGAAAAAGAAAGAAGAAAAGTTACATTTGCAACCGCTGGAGCTATCATTTGTAATGAAAACGTAATTGTAAATACAAATACAAGTGTAAACATCGTATGACAAAAAACTGTTAAAATTTTAGTTAAACATTTGATAAGACAAATATTTATCACAGGATGTAAAACTATTGGGATTTGTCATAAAAGTACACTGGTACACTTTGGTAAATTTTGCAACACTGGTACATTTTGCAACAACTTTTACTTTTCCTTACAATAATATACTTTAAATTGGCTGTCCAACCCCAACAAGAAGTAAACAAAAAATCAGCAATATTTTTAGAATTATATTTATATATATATATATTTAAATTATGTCTACTCAAGACGAATTTTCATTATAATAGCTCATAAAATGCCGGCAGAACAATTTTCAATATTATATTAATGTCAGTACAAGGGGTAGACATTGGATGATTTAATATAATGACAAATAATTTTTAATTGGTCGTTGTGAAGGTAATAGGTCAAAATTATTTTGTCGGAATGTTATTTTGTGAATTTTCGGGTTGTTATCTTATTAGAAAATAATGAGTGCGAGGATAAAAAATTTGCATCTATTGGTTGCTTTTAAAAAATTAACAAAGTTAATGAAAGTTTTTTATTGATTTATTTTACAGCTTTGCCCAAATAAATCGAAATTTTTTCACCACACTCTTAACAGCTAAACCAACTGTTAATTCTCTTGCTTTTTGTCTATAAAATTAAAAAAAGATTTAAACAATAATATAACGCCTAAGTTATACGAAAAGATAACTTCAAATTTTTATTGAAAAAATTAAAAGTCAAAAATAAAAAAAAAAAACATATAATATGACTTGTAAAATCATGATAAATTTATTATTGTTATAATTTTCGGTAATAACCGTCGTCACTGGCTGTGTACTTTGGATGTTCGGCGAGCGCTTTCGATGTGATAACATCATTTTCAAGCCGCGTTTTTATTAAAACTGAAGAGATAGTGTAAAAAATAGATAGTGTAAAGAATAAAAGGTGGTGGGTTTAGGTAATTTTTGTCCGTTTAAATAGTATTATGCAGGTAGATTCCCTGATATCTGTCTTGTTTATTGGGGTAAATAGTTAATATTTGGGTCTTTTATTATTGGATAGGTAAGTGTGACCGTCTGTGGGTGTTTTTCGTTTGTAAGAGTGTTTTAGTAATTTTAGTGGTGTAAAAATCGTGTCAGAGGTTGTGTTTACCTGTTCGTTAATAATGTCTCTGTTAAACGTTCGTGTTTTGTAAATTTCCATGTTTTCAAGAATGTCTAGTCTTCGTCCTTTTTTACTTGGGTGTAATACTGTCATACATTCATCTATTTCCTTTGGTTCGTGTCCATGTGTGTTAAGGTGTTTTGCGAAATTGGAGTCTTCCCTTTTCCTTTTGTATGATCGTATGTGTTCTGTAAACCTTGTTTTTAATGTTCGTCCAGTTTGTCCGATGTATGTATGGTTGCAAGTACAAGTAAGTCTGTATACTCCGCTGGTGCTAAATTTATCCGTTGTTTCTATTGATGTCTTGAAGCAGACAAGGGGAACACAACTGTAATAATGCACAAGAAAGACTATATAGAGAAAACACAACAATTCATTCAGCAAGTAAAATGCACAAAATTCAAGAATGACCCAACCGATTCATTACAAAAGGAAATACGAAGCCTACTAAAACGCTGCAAAACGTTCACTGACGGAAAGTTATACATATTCATGAACATGAACCCAGAACCCCCTACACTCAGAGCACAACCCAAAATTCATAAAGAAAATATTCCAATCAGACCTGTAGTAAATTACAAACCTGCGCCTGCATATAACTTGGCCAAACACCTTGCCACATTCTTAAAAGAGAAAATAAATTTGCAGAACACATACATGTTACGAAATACACAAGACCTCATAAACAAAATTAAGGACATCAAAATCACTGATAATACGAGACTCGTTTCCTTCGACATAAAGGATCTATATACATCAATACCCACACACGAAACTTTGACTATCCTACGTAACATACTTTCCAACATATACGACAATCAATATATCAACGAAATAATGGATATTGCAAAGACGATATTAAAACAAAACTACTTTAGATTCAACAATAAATTCTATAAACTACCTGATGGACTCGGCATGGGAAACCCAACATCCGCAATCTTCACAGAGATTTTCATGCAACACTTAGAACAACTACACATCAAAAAACTGATGGAAAAACATAAAATAACCCATTACTACAGATACGTAGACGACATTATATGCATCCTAGAAAGAGACAACGCCGAACAAATTCTTATAGACTTAAACATAATACACAACAAAATCACATACACAATGGAAAAAGAGCAAAACAGAACTTTACATTATCTTGACATATCAATAATACGAGGAATTGATACCTTAAACTTTGACATTTATAGAAAACCAACCATGACAGACACAACTATCCACAGCTCCTCAAACCATCCTACTCAACATAAACTCGCAGCGTTTAGACACATGATTCACAGACTTAAAATAGTCCCACTCGCTCCAGATAAATACAACAAAGAACTCGATACAATTTACACTATAGCTAAAAATAACGGTTACAACCACACAACCATCGACAAACTACTCAGACAATACAACAACAAGAACAAGAAGAAAGAAGACAAGGAAACTATCGACACAACACGACGACACATCTTTATTTACACAGGACCAGAAATATATAGATTAACCAACCTTTTCCGAAAAGAAGGTTTACACACAACATTAAAAACGAGCAACACTCTACGTAACAATTTCAAGACATCAATAGAAACAACGGATAAATTTAGCACCAGCGGAGTATACAGACTTACTTGTACTTGTAACCATACATACATCGGACAAACTGGACGAACATTAAAAACAAGGTTTACAGAACACATACGATCATACAAAAGGAAAAGGGAAGACTCCAATTTCGCAAAACACCTTAACACACATGGACACGAACCAAAGGAAATAGATGAATGTATGACAGTATTACACCCAAGTAAAAAAGGACGAAGACTAGACATTCTTGAAAACATGGAAATTTACAAAACACGAACGTTTAACAGAGACATTATTAACGAACAGGTAAACACAACCTCTGACACGATTTTTACACCACTAAAATTACTAAAACACTCTTACAAACTAAAAACACCCACAGACGGTCACACTTACGTATCTAATAATAAAAGACCCAAATATTAAACTATTTACCCCAATAAACAGGACAGATATCAGGGAATCTACCTGCATAATACTATTTAAACGGACAAAAAATTACCTAAACCCACCACCTTTTATTCTTAACACTATCTATTTTTAACACTATCTATTCACTTTTAATAAAAACGCGGCTTGAAAATGATGTTATCACATCGAAAGCGCTCGCCGAACATCCAAAGTACACAGCCAGTGACGACGGTTATTACCGAAAATTATAACAACAGTTTATTATATACTGGCGGAATCAACCCAATTAATTTAATAAATTTATTAGTCTATAAGCTCTGATGATTATATCATAACAATGATATAATATCAATAAATGAAGTCTATACGGGATGAATTTTCATTATGGTATAAATTTGACTTTAATCAAAATATAAATTCATAAATTTTACTGCTAAGTCCGCTATAACAACAAGTATAAAATTTAAATTTGGGAGTTAAAGGGTGTTCTAATAGTTAATGTTATTTGGGTATGTGACCAAACTTTTGAACCGTTATAGACAGAACGCTGAAACTTAAAAGGGACCTGTATTGCTAGATCCGCTATTTCAACGAGTTTATAATTTGAATTTAGAAATTAAAGGGTGTCCCATAATTACTGTAGATTTACTTATATAGGCCTATCTTTTGATCCATTATGGACAAACGCTTGTAAATTTAACGCAATGTCGATTGTTATGGCCGTTATAGTAACAGCTGATAATATTTAAAATTATAAATTAAATAGTGCACCAATAGTTTATTTAAATTGTTATATAGCTATACTTTTAAACAGTTGTAGACAGAACTTCTCTATAACAACAAGTATAAAATCTGGATTTAGAAATAAACGGGTGTCCCAACAGTTGATATAATATGGTGTATGTTTCCGGACTTTTAAAACGTTATAGACAGATAGCTGAAATTTACAGGGGACATGTTTGTTAAGTCCGCTATAACAAGAAGCTTATAATTTGAATTTAGAAATTTAAGGGTGTTTCCAAAATTAATGTAATTTGTTCTATATGGCCGTATTTTTTGAAGCGTTTTATACAAACACCTTAATTTTAGACAGAATGTGTACTACTTCATTTGGTATAATAAGAAGTACAAAAATGTTGTATTATAAATTAAATAGTTGATATAATTCGATGTATATGGCCAAACTATTGAACCGTTTTAGACAGACGGTTATATATAAATGACATACAGACAAAGTCGTGCCACTTCTAGTAAATATCTCTTTTAAATGCATAAAATCATTAAAACAATCATCCGTCTTATTGTTTTCTTTAATCAAAAATATAAATTTTTACTTCAGTGGAAAATTTTATTATTTCAAAAAAATCTAACGACAGAGCCATGCTGCTGCGAGCAGAGTTTCAACTACAGTACAATTTTTGCTATTAATTACTTTAAAAAATATAGCAACATATAAGGCTTTGTCTAGACATTTAAATTAAACTTTTAACTGTCAAAAATAAATTCTTTACTTTAAAACCATAAAGATATTTAAGATTCTTTCTGTCTAAATGGAAAACTTTTTTATTACGATTTAAAAAAATATCTCTTAATGTGTATTGTAAAACGTATAAAAAAGTTAAATAAAAATTAAAGAAAAAGAAATAAAATAGAATTAAAAACATTGAATGAATTTATTTTCCACAATGTTACTCAACATGTTTCCGCTAATCTAAGATGCCACAACTTTATATCAAGAAAACGGAAACATTCGTTCGTTCGTTTCTTTTTTTATTTTTTTTTTATTTTTTATTCTTGCAAATCTGTCTTTTAGAAAGTAATCAAGCATAAACTTTTTTTCATACTGTTTATATTATTTTATTTATTTCTTTTCTATTAACAATCTCTCGAAGGTACTTCGTGCAAATGTGTGTATATAGTTGGTTTAACTCTGGATGCACAGCATATAATTCGCATTGAATTCAATTTTACATTGCAAATAGATTCAAAATGATGTTTCCTGTTTTTATTTTTATTGCAATCAACTATTTATTTTACTCTTGTTTGCTTAAAAAAAATAAGTTTGTTAAAAAAATTGTATAGAGTAAAGGAGTCTGTCTACTTTGATAAATCCGCTGTATTGTGCAGTTCTGTGTAAATATTCAGTTATTCACATAAGAGTTTGAATAAGTGTGTTTTTCTAAAATGTATATTTGTTTAGAAACAACTTTAAAGGATTTTTTAAATACGGTTTTGTTAGCATTTAAAAATTGATTGATTAATGATTTTTTATTTGTTATTTGTTTGTTTATGTAGAGTCAAACTTGCTTCATTTTTAGTACGAAAATTATTTTGCGGTTTGTCTACATATCCATATCTCTTGAACAGTACATTTTTACATAAAATAATGATTTTGAATAAATAAAAAAATAAAGATTCATTTTTTATGCTAAACGTTTATTCAAACAATATTAACCCAAGATGCAGGCGTAAAGAATATATTGGCTTTTTATTTTTATTTTAATTATTCTGCATTTAATTTCAATAAAAAATTTAGATGTTGGCAGATTTAAATCAGAAAAGATTGTGGCGAATAGTTCAAAAATATTCTATTTATATATCTGAACCAAGCTTAATTCACTTTAAATCGATCGATTTATAGGACACCAGTTTGTAAGTTTTTTGTTTTTGGAAATCACTTGATTTTTAAGTCTAGAAGAATTACAGAAAAGTGTGATTTACATAATACATACATATCAAATAAAAAAAAATATATATAGATATAGATAGATATGTATTTCAAATTATGATTAAAGCGAGCTTTATTTAACTTAACAAAAATGTTGATTTTAACGTTATTTGTCTTTTCACTTAAGATAACAAAAGAAAACATAAAATTATTGCAAAAATACGAATATTATATAAATTACCCATTGTTGCCTGTGGCTTAATAGTTTGTAAGTTCGCATGAGTAAATTATGCTCACAATAAAAACGGGTCTTAAGAGAAAAATTTTAAAATTATCAAGCATGATAAAACTTAAGCAAACGTGATCAAAAATAACAAGTTTATTCGTGAGAGAACTTAAGAAGCGAGTATCCAAATTCATAATGTAAGTTAAACCGAATCAAGCACTTTTGTTTTTGAAGCAGAAAAGAAAAATATATTCTATTAGATTTTTAAATTTTAACATTACAGTAGAGGCTTTTAAAAGTTAGGATGCCCAAAGATTAACAGTCTTATTCCAAAAAATTTCTTCTTTTAAGCTTAATGCGAACTTAAACACATTTTGTTTTATTAATTATTAATAAGAATTTTTATTCACAAACGTTTAATAATGCAAAATTAACTATTAAACGGGTTTTATGGTATTGTAGTTTTATGTTGGCAACATCATGTCATATTATATATCAATTTACGTTTAATGTTGCATAAAATAATGAACCAAATATTTAAATAATGTTTTTATAATTAAAAAGAGTAATTAAATCAGCAATAATATTATTTAACATATCTTAAATAATCACTATTTATTGCTTATTAACAGAAAAAAATTAAATTAATATAAAAAATGGTGTAAACCTTTTTTTTTAAATGATTTACTGAACGAGTACAAAAAGTATCCAAATACCGGGCTTAGCATTACTGTTTATGATACAAATTTGTGAATTTTTTATTTATTATTTTCATTTTCAAATCAACCAAATACAATGCTTTAATAATGAAAGGACAATTAATTAAATTATGATATTTTCTATATTATAAACATATTTTTCCCAAATATTAATAGTTATTTTGTTATTTATTACCTGAAAACGTATCGTTTTCTTTGATTGCAATATTGTGCAAAATAGATAAAGTGATAACTAAATTTTTTGCATTTGGAAAACTTATTAAGTCCATCCAGTCCAACTTAGTAAGTCCATCTAATAAACCATGGAAACGCTGCTTCCAAACCCTTAAATGGTGTAAATAAATACATATAGTTGTAATTTGTACCCGGAGTTACGTAACGAGCGTCCTCTTTAATCGCCATTTTTAAAACGTTGTTTGATAACTGACTTATTAAAGATTTGGCATCATACGTACTGCATCTCCATCTTGCCACCGAAACTAAAATGTGTTTCGTAGGTACCTAAAACTATTCGGCTCGCGTACTTACCTCTATTCGGCACCGACAACGCACAGCCACTAAAACCTGTAACTAATTCTATCCCCTCCATGGCCATGTTTATAATTTTTTGAGCCGTTTCCTTATTAAATTAAACAGATGCTTGGGGTAATTATATTATATTTGCATTTATATATAAGTATGTTTTAAAAACTTACCTATTGTAGAAATATAATGTATTAAATTCATTGTATTTTTTTTATTAATAGTTTTTCACACTTTTTCAGTAGTAATTTTTATGAGAAAATGCTTTTTAAAACAGGAATACCGACTTATTAAAGGTTTAAAGAAGGGTAACTGATACGTTAAATATTAAAAATTTATTTAATGATTTACTTCTTAGTAAGCAGATTAAAATTTTTGTAAATAAGACTGTAAGTATATACGCAGGTTTAACACCTTTCAGTACTAAATCAATCTTATTCGTTTTACATTTACATTTAAATTTTTAAATAATTTTTATTTTAAAAAATAAATTAATAAATACTGCTCAAGGCAAATTGAATACTAGGTAATCGCATGAGGACAAAAACAAAAAACGCGTGTATTTTGTTAGTGTAAATTTTAATTGTATGTGTCAATAAGCAGTGACGAATAATATAAAAAAATTCAGAAGAAAAAGAAATTTATAAACAAATGCTACTTCATTTAATTTTTCCTTTTTTACTAAGTCAAAGTTTTACTCAACGCTCGTCTTTTTTTGCAAACCGGATTAATATGTCTTCTTATGTATTCAAATGTATTTTATAAAATGTGTATTTTGTTGAAAAAATAAAACATTTTGAATAATGTTTCTCAAAGACTCTTTTTCTTCTTTAAATGTGTTTTCTTTTGTTTTACTTTATATTTTAGCTGCACTACTTGGGCACACATATTCTTTTTACTTTACACACAACGGCTTTTTCGCACTTTCACTATTTTATAAACAAATTAATTATTTAAAAATATATTTTCAATTTTAATATTGAATATTTTTTAAGTTTTTAAAATGGCGCGTCAACAAAATGTAAAGAAACTTGGACGTTTGTTTGAAAAAATGTGTAAAGCGAATTCGATCAGCTGCGCTATTAGTTTTACCTAGTATTCAATTTGCCTTGATACTTCTCAAGTTTATGTTTAATATTAATTTCTTAAAAACTTTAGGAGAAAAAAATTATTTACAACGAAATTCGAAATTCCAAAGGAAACAGAAAAAATTTGTCACTAGCATAATGTAATGCAGCATTTTCTGGATCGCTTTATCGGTCAGGGTTTTTATAATTAATAATCAATATAAAAATTTATTACTTGGAATCTTTTTGTGTTAATCTAATTTGTGCTAAATTTTTTTAAATAAAAAAAATAATAATATAATTATAATAATGAATTCGCCATCGAGACCACCTGTATTAATTCGCCATGAATATAACAATAAAAAGTAAAACTCGCTACGCAGTGGTTACTGTTTTTGTATAAATTATTTTTAGTTTTGATTGTTTTTTTTTGCTTGATTAATTCAATGTATTTTTTATTTTATAACGTCATCTATTTAAATAATTTTTGTAAATGAGAATACTAATAACATTCGTAATCAATCAATTTTAATACATATGTTTAGACGAAGTCTAATTCGTTTTGTACATTTGTTTTTGCTTTATACCAACCTTCGGTATTTATATTATTTTTTGTTGAGTAACTGTTCAGTGCATTCATCTATAAGTAACGTTGCTCTGATGACGGCAATATTTTTAGTACGTTTTTTCTACCAAGTGTCATAAGGGCTACTCAACTAAAATCCAATAAAATTAATATAACTCTCCTATCGCAATTGTGGCTCCAAAAAACTTCCTAATTAACGAACTATTAAATTGACACAATATGTGTTTTGAATATGCTGATCGATAGAATGAGTAAAGTATAAAGTTCTTCAAAACGAATATATAACAGATTCTTGAATTGCTATCGGACATGGTAAAATCGTCCTTGGTTGAAAGGCTCCATGATATTATCGTTACTGATTACTTCGCCGTATGTATAATTCTTATACATTGTCGATATACAAATATGTTATAAAAGTTACTAAAAATATGAAAAAATAGAAAATTATAAAAAAATAAAATACTGTAATACACATGCAGATTTCTTATCAAGTTATAATTAAGAATATTAGTAAGTTAAGCACCTCCACCTCTACTGTATTGTCAATTCAACAATTTTAAAATAAATAAGTATATAGTTTTGTGTACGTAAATTTAATTTACTTTATTCTTTATTGAAAGCCATACGAGTATGGATACGCTTTCCCCGCAGTAATACATTTCATTTTTTAGTTTAGTTTGAAATAATATTCTCATGAAATATTTATATTTGAAGGAATCAAGCACGAATAAAGTAAATTAAATTTTAAAAGATTCCGAATAATAAATTTTCATATTGTGTATGTAAAAAAAAATTCTAATGAATTTAATTGATAATTGTCTTTTGTTTGCTATTAAGTGTGAGTAGTTGTAAAAAAATACATAGAAGCTTTATGTCAATAATATCAAATTCTAATTTCAATTTCATTTGACAACAATCTAATTATTACCGTTTTATTGAAAATAATCTTAAACATTAAAGCAAACAATTTCGTGTAATGTTAATTACAGTTTGCAAATTCTTTTGACAGATTATCTTATTTGCATCTCAACTTAACGTAATTATAAGTGCGTTTACTTTTAATTTGGTATCCATGAAATCCTTATCAAATCAAGATTAATTAAACAATGGCAAAGAAATTTACATATATACTATACAATCTTTAACCCGCACTTGGATATTTTTTTTTATTTCATATTCGCAATACCTGGGTATAATAAGGCGCTTTAAAAATATATAAGTTTTTTTTACGTTTTATTAGGGAATAATATTAAAAGCAAAATAAAATAATAGCTTATATATTTTTATTTATATTCCTCCTTATTATAAATCTCCTCCTCTCCTGGTCTTTTAAATCCATATATTCATGTATCTCAAATTTATGAGATCAGCAAACCAGAAACTTCAAAAAACTAATTTAAAAAAATTTTACACAAGCTCTTGTGTTCCTGTTTTCCCAAATTAAATTACATTTACTATAAAATAACAAAACGAAGAAAAAAAAACTAAAGCGAAAGTCCATATTTTTGGCTGAATCAAGAGAATTGATATTTTTTTGCATGAAATGCTAAAAGTTAAATCAAAATTGTAAATAGTTGGAGAAAAAAAAAATTATTTATAGTTGTTGCGTTCAAGTTTATGTTGCCTTTGTAGCATTTATTATTTGAAATTCAGGTATCGTAAATACATATATACGATATGTTGATATAAAAAACCAGCAGGGTGTGAGTTGTATATTGAGTGCATTTTTCCTTATTTATGTTGAGTAATATTTTAAATAAAAGTTATTACAAAATAGTGAGATATAGCACAGATTTTCCCTTGAAACAATTTTTACAAATATCGTGGGGTTTTATGGTAGGTAGTTGTAGCGTTTTACAATTTTATAGTAATATATGTTTTTATTTAACACCTCGTTGAATTAAAAAAAAATTTCCACATTATGTTAAATCATGTTTTTATATATTTTAGTATAAAAAATAATAGACTCCTTTGCATAAGAAAAAATTACGTCTGGTTAAATAAGTCACTCTAAACTATGGAAAATGTAACAAACCTTAAACGGAAAATATTTTTTCTTATCTATACGTTTCATAACACTTTAAGAGGATCATTTCTGTACATGAAATATTTTTTTAAAATCAATAATCGATATTGAGTACAAAATACCTATTTTATGTGAAATGTGAAAGCACCCAATTTTACCGGTATAATGGTATTACACCTACCATTTCGGTCTTGTAGGTAGACATTTTTAAAACTGTCTACAGAATTAAGTAATAAATATTTAAAAATCCAATTTTCGAAATTTAAAGCTAGAGAATAAATGATACTCTGACGAAGTTTTAAATGCTGCTGGTTTATTATAAAGTGTGAAAGCTATAACTTTTTGGTTTTTTGGTTCATTTTTAATTTAATTTCTAAACATTTTTAGAAAGAAAAGTTATTTACAAATGTATAGACGTTTTCCAAAGAAAACAAGAAAATTCTGAATTTATATTTTATGCATAATTAGAAAATTAAAGCTCTTATTTTTTTTGCTAAAGCTGAATCTCTAAAATAATTTATTTTTAAGAAATCAGTTTAATGCCACAAATACAACATTGGAACGTTTAACCCTATACTTAACACCATCTCAAATATTGATTTAGACTTACGCATACCAAATAATTAAAAAAATCTACATGGATATGTTTAACATTAAAGCAATTTGGTTAAGTTTTAGCTTAGCGAATTACAGAATACCGGCTATAAACTTATTTTATTTCATCATTTTAGAAATTTTCTCTCAGTGATATTTTGAAGACAAATTTCGGATACCTCTGACTGACTAACTGGTGCTCGCTTTACTGTAATACCTTTTAAGCAAAGTTTTCCTTAAGAAATTGTTGAATTAATTTTGTGGAATTTCTTTCATTTCATTTATTTATTTGTGTGTAAGAAAATTTGATTTTCATATCGTTTAAAAAGACAAAATAAATAATAACTGCTAAGCATATACTTGATGTCTGCAAGATTAAATCTTGTGAACCCTTACTTCAAACATTTCCACCCATTCATCCAATTGAAGTGAACAGAAAGAAAATCGGTCATCCAAAACGTTAATTACGTTTGCAGTAACCTTTTGTAATTAAACGAAAGAAAATGGTATCAAATGCAAAAAATAAAAGATTTTATCTCCAAAAGTCAGCAACCAGTAAGTTTGCTTTCGAATCAACATGCCAAAGCTTCTAAAGTTTTACAAAAATACGTGTGTGCGAGCTCACAAAACACAACAAAACAAAACAAAACAAGTAAGAGTGCTATATTCGGCTATGCCGAAACTTATATACCCTTTACCATCTATGTAATCTAGTTTAGTGAAGTAACTCCATTAAAAAAAAGCAAATATTGAGATAACACAGAATTAAAAAATAAAAAAAATATGGTGTTGCATTTATATAATTTTACATAAAAAGGACATCGGCTATCAATGGGTTCAGAATTTTTTTAAAATTTTAGTATTTCCCCGTAACTCGGAAAATATGGGCGACTTGATGTATTTTTCCTATTTTAAAAATCTCCATCGCCCCATATGTTTATTTTTTTGATTGCAGTTACTTTATTATTCCAAATGACATGAACAAATAAAGGTAGGCGTGGCGTTTTCCCTGCTGCATCGAAGGACATGGATCGATGTTGCTGATTTTCAATAGCACCTATTTCGACACTATATCTGATCGATTGACATTTTTATTTATTATTAACACGGACGGACAGACGGATATCGCTCAATCAACTTCGCAATGCATTAGAAGTCAGAATATATATACTTTATGGGGTTAGAAAATGGATATTGTAGAAATTACAAACGGAATGACAAACTTAGATATACACTTTTTCAACATTTTGTGATGAAGGGTAAAAAAAGATCAGTAAACAAGCAATTGTAATGGATGGTTCATTCACAGACAAACGTATGCCTGCGCCGCATTCTCTTGTTGATTGCTACGGATACTTTGTTAACTGCTGTTAATGTTGACTTTGGCTGTTAGAAAAGCAAGAAAAGAGAAAAAAGTTGTGCTAATTATGATAAAAGATTTCTGCTTCTTTTAACGTTAATCCATTTGGAAAATTAGAAATGAAATTTTAATGAAAACGTTGTTGTTTTGTTTCTCTATGGTTTTTATTATTATTTAATTTCTGTGCTGTTAGTTTGATACATTCACACATACAAACATCTTTTTGTATAATAATATACACAAAAGTTTGTTACATATATAAACATATAATGATTTTGTTTTTCTGATACAACACCAACAAAGATAATGTCCTAAATATTGGCATTATTTATTTAATTTGACAAAAATGCTTTTAGGTAGTGTTTTAAATTTGAACTTCTGAATTATTCAAGAACATTATGCTCTCTTTTCACGATATGAACATGTTTATCCGAACAGAATTTCATGTCAAACTGAGGTGACCATTTCAATTTTTATTAAAATTAAAAAAAAATAATGCTCCACCTAAGGGACGCTAGAGATGATTTCTAAAGAATATATTTTCTTTAAGAAAAAAAAAATTATTAAATAAAAAGGAAAAATAAATAGTGACCATACACAACATAAGTACTTGTTTTTCTAAAACAATATTTCAAATCGATAATTTTACCGTTTTAACCAATAAAAATAACGTTAAATATTGTGAGCTTGTTTAAAAACATCTTTAAATATTGAAATGTGTGCAAATAGACGTCGGAGCAAAACTATGTCAGTATGTTTATTAGATAGATTTGAATAAAAAGTTTAAAAATTGGTGAGTTAAATAAACCAACACACGAAATTCCTAAATAATGCATAAGATATCCCAACGATAGAATTTGTTCTACCCTTGTCACTAGCTTGTTGAAAGAGTATAGGGAGTTTTTTAAACCGGTTTCTATTTTTACATCGAAGATTTGGTATTTTATAAAATATTTTCTAAAACCGAAATTTCTTAAAAAAAAACTTTGGTTATTTGCGAGTATCTAATTTGAAGTATCACATTAACCCAATTTGTTAAACTTTTAAGGTGGAAACATCACCAGAATAGCGTAGTGAAGCATTATTAATAATTTTTTATTTATGGAGAATTTATGAATTGCTTTTAAACAAAAATATGTAATGATTTTAATTTTTAAACAGTATTAACTCAACATTGCATATCTTCTAATCTATTAATAAGAACTGAATAACTCAGTCCAAAGCTCAATAAGAGTTTTTTGAAGTTAAGCACAAAATATTAACATGACTGACTTTGAAGATTCCTTATTAAAAAAAATAAGGATGACAACTTCTTAGTAATAGGGCCTATTACTCTATATTTTTATACAATGGAAATACGTATAGATATAGGTTTTTAACTTAAAATTCAATTTCATAAACTTTAAATTAAATTTTATAAACATCAAATTCCATTTTATAAACTCTTAATTCAATTCTAAAAATTTCAAATTCAATATTTTAAACACCAAATTGAATTTCTATTACAAGGATATAAAATTTTTTAATATTCTTTTAAAATAAATAAGACTAAAAATAATAAAAATATAAGAAAACGCAAAAATACAATTCAATTGGATCTCTTTGGAAAATAATTAGAAATAAATGAGGAAGAAAATTAATTAAATTTTAATGTAGTGCCTGCCCTACGGTAGCGTTATCATATCTGCATAGTAAATAAAGCTTTGAAACCACTAGGAATAAACCTTAAAACCGCTACAATAAATATTGACTGGCTGAATTCTGATAGCACTCTTCAGCAAAGAAAAACATATGCAACTAATTTTTCATGAAATTGTCCACAAAGTAGAGATAGAATAATCTTCATAGATGTATCAGGATTCAGCTATCACATACATAGAACTAAAGCTAGATCAATAATTAATACTGCGGCCCATGTGATTGTTCCTACTGTAAGAGGACGGAAGGTATCTCTTATTGTAGCCATAAATGTGCGCGGAATTGTACACAAAAAAATCATTGCTAATTCGTCAGTAAATTAAAATATATTTTTTACCATTTCTACCATTTCTCAGGGGCCTGTTTAAAAAATTAAAAGAAAGTTACATTACTGGAGCACGGTTAGTTGTTTATAATTATAAAATTCACAAAACAACATAAGTACGAGATATAGTTGCCGAGAAAACCCATGCATTGGTTTTGTTCCATAATATTCTATCGGAAGATTGTAGCAACTACTATGTAGATATGACAATGAAACTACCATAGGCTGCTGTAGGGCAGGCACTATATTAAAATCTAATTTATTAATTATCTACTTCATTTGTTTAATTTTTTAAGAGATTGAATTGAATTGTATTTGTGCGTTTTCTTAATTTTTTTATTTTTAGTTTTAAATCTGGTGTTTATAAAATTGAATTTGAAATTTATAAAATTAAATTTGAAATTAAAAACCTACATATATCATTACTTCAACAACTAAATTGAATATTTATTAAAAAATATTGTAGATTATTAGTTAAATACTTTTATCACCCATTATGCAGTTAAGTTTATTTGCTTGGTTATTACTAATACCGTATAGGTTCGTTTCACGGACATGCTTACTTTGAAATCAAATATGTGTGTGAGTGATATGATGGTGTTGTTTTAAAAAGGTGAAATCAGCGGTGTGACGAGAAGGTCAGCGATTAAGGCCCAACTATAATTTTAGTAAAAAAATTAAAGCTACTGTCACAATTAAATTGAAAATTAAAAAGTCTCTCAAACGCATAAACAAATTTGGAAATACCATTTGGTGACCCTTATATACTTACATAAACTTAAAAGCAACTTAGCTACACTTGGTAATTGTTATCACATTAGTGCTTTTGGAATAATTTTTTCTTATAATTTCTAAATAAATCAAATTTGTTTACAAAATGTAGTTCAAGAAATACACAGCCATAAATAGAGAAATGTATTACTACTTTTTTAATTTTAAATGAAAATTATACTTTTTCTTCTACTTTTGCAATGTTGCAATGTTGTGTGTTATTGTATTATTAAATAATTAAGAAATTGTACGTGCATAAAACTGGAAAGCAATTTTAATTTTAACATAATTAAAAGATTTAAACTGGGTCTTATTTGCACTATATTTTATAAACGAATAACTACCATGCTTTAGTTTTCACTTTGTTAATTGTGATAAATTGTAAAATTAAGATACCAGGAGTATGATATGTACTTCTGTTTGGCTATAACCTGCTGGCATTCTTCGTAAACATCTAGAAATAATTTTTCACTTGAAAATTGTTGATTTTACACAGCTAGTAGAGAAAATGGTACTTGAGAACTACTCTCTACCACATCACAATTTCATGTAATGCGGCCTTTAGTCGTCTTAAGTGATCTCTCTTTAATGAGGATAATGTTATTTACGATTAATACGATCGTAAGGACTATTATAGTATTCTAACAATCGGCAGACTAAAGAAGTCGTAAAGTATTTAGGAATTTCTATGGCCGGCCACGGTTGGTACAAGTTACAACCGAGTGTGAAAAGTATTAAAAATTTCCTGCATTCGGCAACATTTCTAAATAGACCTTGGGCTATGACAATAATTTTCAAAATAAGAATAAACAAAAGAAGAATTTAATTACATTTACTATTAATAAATTCTCAATTTTGTTAAAATACGTTTGTTAGTGTTAATAACTTCTAAATTATAACGTATTGTCCTATTAAAGCACATTAAGTACATAAGATCTTAATTGTTAAAATAATTTTTTAAAATATATATTTATATATTTATGAATACGGCAATTAATATTTTGCATTGGGTGTTACAAAAATTCTACTGAAAGTGTAATTCTCTTTTAACAACTCTTAACATTGATCAAATACTTCTTCTGATCTAAAATATAAGCAAAAGTTTTCTAAAAATAGAATAATAAGAAAGCTTATTACAGAATGTTGTGGGATGCCTTACAATGCACAGTAGGACAGAATCGAAATATTTTTGAAAATAACTCAGCCATTTGTAAATGCCCTGGCCGATTGAACCAAAATCTCATATTAGTATGCCAGAGGAGCATTTTAACTTAACCTTTAAAGCTGAGCACCATCGAATTCCCAGGGATGGCGCTATGTGGCCTCAAGTTTTTCTAATGCTTGACATTTCTTTAATTTTTGTCTGATTTTTAAATACATGGTCTTTAAGGCCTGGTCAATACCTATAAAATGGTGCCTTAATCTACATGTTTATGTTTTAAAATGATCGAGTTTAAAATTAAAATTTTTAGTTTTTTGGATATCCTGGTCCAGTAATATTTTCAAAATTCAAATTTTTAGAAAATTTCTTTTGAATATTTTACCGTAGTTAGCGCTCAAATTTAAAACTTTTTGAAAAAAAAACTGAAGATTATATCTCCTCTGACTTAAAAATTTTACGATTTTCAAGTTAAAAATTTCAAAATTAGTGCATTTTTGTGTATTTTATCCTAAAAAGGGCAAACATTTTTTTTAATGATAGAAAAAAAATTTCTAAAGTGTGTTTAAACCAAACGTTTAAACCAAACCACAGTTTTGAAAGAAAGAATGATATTGCGAAGACTCTTTTTTTATTTGATAAGAAATTGGATCAACTAGAGGGGGCCCTTTTATTTTCACTGCTAATTTAGTCTGTCTATAACAGCTCAACATTTTGGCCATATACATCAAATTACGTTAACTGTTGTAAGAGCTTAGTTGTAAGTAGTGGACATTCTGTCTAATTTTGAAGTGTTTGTATATGACGGTTCAAGAGAGAGGGCTATATACATAATTCAAATTATATTAATTTTGGGGAGAGTCTTTATTTTCTAAATTCATATTATAACCTTGTTCGTATAGCAAACTTAGCAATACAGATCTCTTGTAAGCCTCAGCTGTTTTTCTACAAAGGTTCAAAACTTTGGCCACATACATCAAATTAAATCAACTACTGGAGGAAAACAGGCTCTTTATAAATTTCAAGTGTCTGTCTACCATTGTTCAAAAGTATGCCCAAATACATAAAAAAATGAATATTAGGTGCCCTTTAATTCATCATTTTTGCTATAAATACTTGTTACTTGTAACGTTCATAGCAACGATTTTTCCTTTTAATTTGCAAGCGTTTTTGTAGAAAATATAAAGGGAATGACAAACCTAGTGATACCGTTTTTCCACTTTTTTTAATGAAGGGTATTCATATTAAGCAATGCATACATATCATTTTACATAAGTGTTTCATCGGCCCTTAATGAGTTAAGCAGTTTTAAAAAATTTAACTATTTCCGATATTGATATTAAAAAAAAATTAAAACTTCAGAGATCCGTAACTCGGAAAATATAGGCGAGCGCCAATTTTTTTAGTTGATATTTTTTTCTCATTTTTTTAATTCTCTATCGCAAGATATATTTGTTTGTTTGCTTGGAGTTACTTCATTGTTTAAAATGGTATGAAAAACTTAGCGGTAGGTGTGGTGTTTTTCCCGCTGCCTCTAAGGACATGAACCGATCATGCAGAATAGCACTTCTTTCGACACTATGCCTGATGGATTGACGTATTTAAATTTTCTCTAGCTAATCTATTGCCTCGGCAAACGTGATTTCAACACTAACACGGACGGACAAACGGACATAGCACAATCGACTTCACTATGCATAATTACTTAGAATATATTATATACATATACTTTATGGAGTCGGAAATGGATATTGTAGAAATAACAAAGGGAATGACAAACTTAGATTTACCCTTTTTCCACTTTTTGTGGTGAAAATCTGTTTACGACCGCAATTCTAAGCAAAAACGTATTTACTTTTTAATCATTGCCATATTGTCTCACGTCGCCATAAAATACTCAAAATATGCCATATTATATTTACAAACTTTGGAGGTCCGTAGCTCCGAAACTATAGGTCAGCCACAAAAGTTTCACTTAAAATTGCATTTTACATCCCGTAGGAAACTTTTTTTTAATTTTAACTGCGTTCAAAATAAATATAACTTCCCTGATATTTTAAACAACAATAATATTTCTGCTGTTTTTATAAAATAATTTTTAAGAAATTATTGTGCTGATTTCCAAATATCTAGTTTTGAACTATAAATCACCGATATTAATTATTGAAGGTGAAAGCACGTCTCGATGTCCATTTCGCTACCGCTTATTTAGCTCTCACTTTAACTAAACTAAAGATTATTATCCAAACAATAAAGTAAAGACAAAAATCAAAGTTTAAGCAAAAACAAAAATAACCTACAATGATTCTATTGTTCTTTCTCTACTGTATATGGCTGACTTTTTTTCGGCTCTTTTATACAGTTGAAAGAGAATGAAAAATAAAAAATCATAAAACACCACGATAATTTATTTCTATCCACAGGCACATTAAATTATTAAATTATGAAATACGGGAAACGAAGAGCTAAGTATGTGGTAGCGAAATGGCCATCGAGACATGGCCATCGAGACATATTTAGAAATTAGCACAATAATTTTTTAAAAATTAATTTATTTAATAAATTTTTCCCGTGTTTCTTAATTGAATTATTTACATTCACATTTTTATTTAATTTTAATTTTAATTTTTATATTAAAACCCTTGTCAAAATCGGATTTTCCAATTGTAAAGGATTGCCGCCACGTTATTTCGGTATGCTGCACACAAAATGTACAGACATGAAAAATTTTGACAGCAAAAAAGAAACGCTATCCGCTCTTGTTTAGACTTTTACTTGTTGCTAATTTAAGTTTTAGTTTTACTACAAGCAATTATTAGAAACATTTACAATATTTTGATTTTATTAATGCCATTTTATGTATTTTATATAATATATATTTTATTATCAGTTTAAAACACATAAATTTAAAATTGATATGGTAAAATTGTTTTATTTATTTTTTATTTAATTAATAACTCTGCCTAACAAAAAAACGTTTTTTAATACTTTAATAATTATCCAGTCAATGTTCACGTTGATACAATTTCGCACATTAAGTTCACATAATTAACATAAAAAACTGTGGCATTTTAATTAATTAACTATGATAATTCATGCCAGGTTTAGTTTTATTCACTTTACTAACTGACTTATGGATTAAGGAGTCATAAGACTATATGAAAATTTAAATACTAAACGAGTTAATTATTACGTTTTTTATTATTTTAGTAATTCTTCCATGCAAAAAGAAATTATTTAATGTAAATAAATACAAAAGAAAGTTTTATGCAGAAAGTTCTTAAATATTTTTTTCTTATTAAGAAAATGTATTTTTTTTTTCTTTGACAAATAAATTCAATTTCATTAAACATTAATGTCTTGCAATATCTCCTTCTTTCATTTTTTATTTTAATTTGGCGCCCACATTAATTATGTGCCATTATTACCTATATATGAATGTGGAGTAAACATGTACCCATACAATTTAGGTTTTATTATCTGCATTTTTAAATACTTGCAGTTAATTTCCGCTTTCGCACATTAAAACAATCATGATTGAAGACACTTTTGTTATTTAATTCGTGGATAGTTTAGAAATTCCTTATAGAACTGCATATGTTACACAACCTATTCAATTGTTTAGAGCAGTTCAGGCCATTATTATTAACATAATATTAAAACATTTTCAATATGAAAATTTATTATTCGGAATCTTTTTTTTTTAATTTACTTTATTCGCACTTCATTCCTTTAAATAAAAAAATGAAAGAAAAAATAAAAATAGTTACTAAATGTTTGCTGTGTTTTTGTATAAAACGTTTTTGAGTTGTAATTGTCTTTTTGTCTTATTGATTCAATGGAGTTCTCATTTAACCAATTTGGCTTTTAATATAAGACTTTCCAGATTTCTATACAAAATTTGGGTAGAATCCACTGATGAACTATTAAAGCAGTAGTGAAATGGCCATATGGATATGCTTTCCCCGCAGTAATACATTTTATTTTGTAGTTTTAAATAAAAAATATGTATTTCATAAGAATATCATGAAACATTTATATTTGAAGTAATCAAGCACAAATAAAGTAAATAAAATTAAAACATTTTTGTAAAAATAACAAAATTTTTGCTAAAATTAGTTTAATTGCATTTAACATAGACTGCGTTTACTTCTGAAGGCCAATGCACAGTTTTTAGACTTTTCGGTTTTCCATTTTCTATAATATTTGGAAATCAAATGGGTAATTCGAATTATTTATTGAGAAAATATGTACAACAACCAAGATAATCTGAGCATAAAACTATTTCTTTTTGTAAATTAAAAAAAAAAAATCATTTTTAGATGGTATTTATT
Organism: Gymnosoma rotundatum; assembly: GCA_916610165.2. NCBI lineage: Eukaryota > Metazoa > Arthropoda > Insecta > Diptera > Tachinidae > Gymnosoma > Gymnosoma rotundatum. The sequence goes on along the minus strand of OU744336.1, from coordinate 139,123,726 downwards.
TATTGAATAACTTTGAAATATTTACTAATTATAAATAAGTAACAGAAGTCGAAGCACTAGATACTAGGGACATCGGTTCCTGCAAAAACCTTGATTTTATATACTTCTAAATTTTGCTACTTCCTTTTAACTAATGCCATCGCCTGCATACATACATACATACATACATTGTTTTTAAGTTGATACAAAAAATATAATTAATTTTTGATATCATTCAATACATTTGTGTCGGCAGTTAAGTTTTTCATTACACCTTATTTTCACAGTATAAATTAATCTCAACGAATTAGAAGCATAAGAAGAATCTATAGTTTGCTTTTGTTATCGTAAATTATATAAAGACTTCCAGATAAACTTTCAGGAATATCAGAACCATTAAATGTTGGGAAATGTAAGATTTTTAATTGAGCAGTTTTGGCACATATGTAGATGTATTTTGCCAATCTAGCCCGACATTACTTTTTTTTAGTTTATATTGACTCTAAAAAATTTACTAATTAATGAAAGAAAAATCTGGTGTGGTCATAGGCTGTTAAAGCCAGAAAACAAGAAAAATCGCACTAAGCTGAAAACAGTTTCCCTTACAAATTTTAATGTCAAGGAATGTTTTAGTTTTAAAGTTCGACTCAAGAGATTCTAAAGTGGCATTTTTGCCTTTGCTGCTTTTTGTAGGCGATGAAATAAAATACTATTTGAAAAAATATAATTATTAAATGAAATGGATTTTACATAAGAGAAATTAATTTATATGGGCAGGGGGAGGTATCCCTCTAATCCCAGCCCCAAAAACGTCTCTGTAAAAAAAATTCTATTTTAAATTTTTTTTCCCAATTTCCTTAAAATATTTATTATTAATCTTTCCAATGCCTTACCAACTCCCGACTCCCGACTCCCAAGAATATTATTAAAACGAAATTTTTGTAGTTTGTTACTTTATAGTGTTTTATTTATCTGAAAATAATTAATTTATTCATAATACTTGTTTATGATTGTTACGGTAAATTTAATTTAAAATTGTTACAATTAATTTATTTAAAAGAACTTTTCCTTTGCACTAAGATGATAGTGAGTGCCATGTTCCTTCTTCGTCGAATACTTAAAAGACCTCTTCCGAATCTGAATCCTCTTCGGCGTTAAGTACAGGTGAAAGCATAATAACTTTTTTTGGAGTGGGTCTTATACTAGTAAATAGTGGGTTAGGCGCGAAAACGCGCAACGTTTTTTCTACAGTATAAAAGTAGAGATCGTAAATTTTATAGTGATAAATAACATTTTTACGAATGCGATGGAGATCACTCTCAAGAACGTATTCACTTTTTTTTTATAAAAAAATTTAACAAAAAAATCCTTTTTTTGTTTTTGAACGAAATTTTTTAAATAAACCTGGCAACCGAGATAAAATCTGGCAACCCCTCTTAATTCTTGTCAAGACAGCCTTTATAATAAAAGGCACGAACGGTAGGGGTTACCGCAGGAAAGTGTAACAGCAAAACATCAGTGTATGGTAGACTACTTTTTCGGCTATTAGATAAAGGGAATGACTGGCTTAAATAAAAAACGTAGTGGAGTAGCCTGTGGATGATTTAGGTTACTAAACAAGGCATCGAGTAGATCATGTCTCGCCGCCAGTAACACAGTAGTTTAGCATGGATGGCTGCGTTTGTAATAAAAACGCATGTTTAGTAAATATGAGACCATAGGATTCACAAGACCGTAGAATCAAGGAATATATCCAGATTAAGCCAAAAAGTAAAGAATACAGTACATACAGCCACAGTTTTGTTTAATATAATTAAAAATGCAAAGAGCACCCCAACTGGTTCGGTTTCGATACACGACTTAAAATTTCTTAAAAAATTTTAGAAGAAATATTCGGTTATTCAACCATACATCATTTTTTAATAAAACAAAATAAATTCGTCAATAACTTAAAGATGACAAAATTAAATTAATTATAAACACACTGTAGCGATGTTAAAGTCGACTTATTACCATCTTTAATTTACTTATTATTTTGTATAATCACTAAACCACACACATACGTAAATATATAAAACGATTAAATTTAATTAAATGTTCAACTCATTAATTTATATCTTTTCTACAATACAAAACACATTATCTATTGCACTTGTGTCTACAACATTTTTTATTTTTGCTTTAAGTACCTACTTAGAGATAAAATGCATCGATCGACTAAAATGTATAAATTTTCTAGACATACAATATTTATTTATAAGTACGTATAAATATGTGGAGTTTAGTAGACTGTGCTTGCCTTTTGTTTAATGTATTTTTTGTGCTCAATTAAGTTTTATTAGATCAAGTATTTTGCTTGCAAACAACTGCAGACATAAAGGCCAATCTTGTGTTTAACTGATATTAATAAATAAATTGCTGTGTTATTTTAGACATAAAAAGTGTCATGTATATGTATGGAAAGCTTATATATCATGAGATAAATAAGTAAATAATCAATGAACTTAGTCTTTTTTAACAGTAATTTTTGATGGGTTATTTTAGTACATGGCATTTGATAGATGGAGTTAGTAATAGAATATCTTAAACATTACCGAAACAAGTTTTAGATTAAAAAGCGGTTTCTGTTTTCTTAAAACAATATCTGCTGGTCTGCTACATCCCTCTACCTCTGCTACCGTAAACAACAAATATATAAGCAAATTAATATTAATAAAAATACGTAAGCAAGTGATGCAAATACAAATATTATTATAATTTGTTTGGACTATGATGATAGGCAGATATTTTAAATTTGAACAGTATATGCAAAACTATGTTTTCTATAGTAATAAGTACAAAAAAAGCTTTTATTTTAATTTTTTATGAATACGCCAATAAGCATTTTTAAATGTAAGCAAAATTGATCGGAATTTATAGAAGGTAAAACAAAATCGATCGGAATTGTTAATACGGAATGAAAAACCATTCCGATCGGAACTTGTGACATGCCTGAATAAATTAAAATAAAACAAATACTGTATTTTAAATCGGTAATAAAAACACTTAAAGAAAAAATGATTTTAAGGAAAGTCATTATTTTGTTTTTCTAAATAAACTATAATCAATCAAGAGCTAGAAAACGTATTTGTAAATATCTTTGCAGAACATAATTTTAGTTTTTAAAAATTAATCATCGAACAACTATACCAATATATTAACATGTAATAAAAATTCATTACTAGATACTGAACCTCAAATAACTGGACAATGGTAAAAATTCACATAGATTAATAAAAAAATAACTGTTTAAAAATGCACTTATAGTTCAAAAAATGCAAAATCTCATTCCAAAAATAAAAAAAAATTATAACAACATAAAAGTAAGAAAACGTAACAATTATAATTCAGTATTACGTCATATGACATATGTTCTTTATTATCAATTTAAAATAATTTTTTTTTTTTTTTTTTTTTTTTTTTTTTTTAAAATATCTTTATTTGCAATCTGTCTAACAAACAAAACAATAAGCAAATTTCTTAATTTAATAGCAAATGACATGTGATGCAAAGTTCCAAGAAACTTCTAAAAAAATATAGTTTTATATAAAATACTTACAATACAAAGAATTTCTAACTACGTATGCGTATAATTCATTTATAACAAATATCTACAAAAAGAGAAAATGATTTTTTTTTTTTGTTTTTGATTTTTATGTTACATATTTGTGATTTTTATGTTACAGTTTGTGGTTTAGCTTCTAAATGGTAAGTCTAATATATGGGTTCGTTTTAATCTTCTTATTTCATTGCTGTCATCGAGGAGAGAAATTGCTAAGGGATTGGAGTGATCACTCAGTCTTTGTAAATACCTTTCACTAAAGTTGCAAATTTCTTGGGAAATTGATGGAATGTCAAGATCAAGAAGTATATGTTTATTTGTTACAAACCATGGTGCATTTGTGATTAACCTTAGAGTTTTTGATTGGTACCTTTCTAATATATTTCTATTTGATTTGCTTGTAGTACCCCACAGTTGTATCCCATACGTCCAAACAGGTTTCAGAATTGCTTTATATGTTCTAATTTTGTTGTTTAAGTTGAGCTGGGATTTTGGTCCCAAGAGCCAATAAAGTCTCTTATTTTTTATATTCAGTTGAGTTTGTTTAGCTTTAATGTGTGGTTTCCAGGTAAGGCGTCTATCAATTGTCATACCAAGGTATTTAACGACTTCACGTTGTGGGATAATCTGTTGATTAATACTTACATCAGGACAGTTTCCCCTACGTAATGTGAATGTAGCATGATTTGACTTTTCGGAATTTACTTTTATATTCCATTTTAGGAACCATTTTTCAAGTAGGTTGAGTACATTTTGAACGAGAAGAGAGGCTTCCGCTTTACAAGGACTTGCTGCAATAATAGTAGTATCATCTGCGTAGGTGGCTACTGTAACATCTGGAGTTGTTGGCATATCAGCTGTAAATATTGTGTATAAAATTGGGCCGAGTACGCTACCCTGTGGAATACCGGCATTAATTGGAAATATATTCGACCTCTCGTCTTTAATTTTTACATAAAACGATCTATTCGCTAAATAGCTTTGAAAAAATAGGAAATATGGCGCCGGTAATATTTTCTTAATTTTGTAGAGTAGACCTTGATGCCACACCCTATCAAAGGCCTGTTGCACGTCAAGAAAAACAGCTGAGCAGTACTGTTTTTTCTCAAGTGAGTTAGATATAATATTAACAACCCGGTGACACTGCTCTGGGGTTCCATGTTTGTGTCTGAAGCCGAACTGGTGTTCTGGAATTATATTTCCTTTTTCTAGCACCGGTTGCAGTCTTTTTAGAAATATTTTTTCAAATACTTTGGAAAATGTTGCCAGTAAACTTATTGGTCTGTACGAAGTCATAATATTATTTGGTTTGTTTGGCTTTGGAATCATTATGATCTCGGCACACTTCCATTGGGACGGAAAGTGATTAAGCCTAAGTATGGAATTGAAGATTAGAGCTAGAAAAATAATGCATTTCCAACTTAGATTTTTGGCTACGTATCCATTGACCAAGTCATACCCTGGAGATTTCTTTTTGTTTAAGTTTTTTATTTCTTTTTGTACTTCATTAGGCGAAACGTGTCGTATTGGCAAGTCCATTTGGCATGGTGAGACCAAAAAGTTTTGTATTTCATCCTGATCAGCAAGGGTATTCATGTGGAATGGCTGAAATATTTCCTCTAAATGATTAGCGAAAGCTTCCGATATGTCTTTATCTGATCGACACCAAGATCCACTCGAATTTTTTACAAGAATATTGCGCTTAGTTGGTCTTTTAATGTACTTAGTTGCTTTCCACAAAAGATGATCATCATATTTGGAGTTATTAATTTCGTTAATGAACTCTGCTGTCGATTTATTTTTTTGGTCATCAAGAATTTTTTTTAGACGCCTGCAAGCATTATTAAATAATCTTTTATTAGTTGGATTTCTGTTTTGTTGCCATACTCTTCTCAGCCTTCTTTTTTCCCGGATAAGTTCTCTGATTTCTGTCGATATTTTAAATTGGTTTATCTGAACTTTATTATTAACAGGTGTTGAGTAGTAGCCCGCTTCATGAATGAGTTGGGTAAAGTTCTCTACCGCTTCATCAACTTCATCACCGTTTTCTAAAATTACATTTAAATTTAACTTTTGATCGAGGATGTGTTGAAATAATTTAATGAATGCATTTCTATTTTTAGTTAAGTAGCTTTAGTTTTACGCCAAAAATTTTGAAACTTTCATTTAGATTTACTCTTATTAAAATTTCAATCTTTATTGGGTAAAGGGACATTATATTCCTTTCTTATGAGCTAAAATACTAAAGTCCTTTCAAAAAAATCATTGCTTGTTATGGAAACATTGTATTGGTATAAAAAGAACAAATGAGATCAATTTAAATAGTTTCCTGCCGTTGTCAATATCATTTGATATGGAGGAGTTGCATAAGTGCTCTTAAAAAAATATACTGTAAAATTACAGGGCTGTAAAAAGAAAAAAATCAGAAAATTACATGTTTATTACTCTTCACTACTTATCTCCAATAATCTATTCTTTTAAAGGTAAAAAAAATTAATTTATTTAATAAATGTATCCCGTGTTTTTTCAAGTTAATAATTTATTTGCAAAGTTCCTATGTATAGAAACAAATTATCGTAGTATTTTATGATATTTTAATTTTCATCCTCTTTTACTGTATAAAAGAGCCGAAACAAAGTCAACCCTATACAGTGGAGAAAGAAAAATGGAATCATTGGTGGTCATTGTTGTTTTTGCTTAAACTTTGATTTTTGTCTTTACTTTATTGTTGGGAAAGTGGTATTTAGTTTATTTAAAATGTATGTGAGAAGTTTCCCAAAGAGCTAAGTAAGCCATGCTTTCACCTACAATAATCAATATCGGCGATTTAGAATTCAAATTAGGATATTTAGAAATTAGCACAATCATTTTTTAAAAATTAATTTATTTAATAAATGTTTCCCGTGTTTTTTAAGACAATAATTTAATAATGATTGACATAATGAAAACTAGTTATTAAACATAAAGGTGTTGAGTGTTTCTAAATTACAATCTTTTTAATTTATCCTGAAATTTTAACAAAAGTTTCCAGCTAAAACGTAATTTTAATAACATTTCCAATATTAAACTTTACGCTCCCAAAAGGAATTATATACTAAAACGTCTAAAACCAGACAGGTATAAAGGTATGTAATTTGGTTAAGGTTATTGTGTACAAAGGATCAGGTAGAAACGTGGGAGCGGATAACTTTTCACTACACTTTGATTAGCTAAGGAATTAACACTGGTTAAAACCATATTTCCAGGAGGACTTTAAGCCATTGAATTCACGAAATATAAATTAAATTGAGGTAATTTCTAATTTAATTTGCTATCTTTAAAAAATCATTTTCTAATTAGCCCGAAAAAATTATTATAATGTTTGTGAGAAGTTTCGTGAAGACCTAAGTAAGCGATAATTAGCAGAATTTTTTTCAAGATAATAAATAAATTAAATCATATTTAATTTAGATCTGTGTGATATCGTTGACTATATGGGTAAAAGGCTAACAAACCTTCTTCAGTGGAATATAACTCTATTACTATGCTTTATCATTTTGTAAATAAAACAGTGCAGTGATATACATATTTTTAAATGATCTAAAAATATTACGCGAAAATATAAGGAATGTTTTTTTTAGAAATTTCCTCTTTACTTTTTAACCTTAAAAATAATTTTGTCATTATTTTATAATTATTACTCGTATTTAGTTAATAAATAAATAGTAATATTAAAAAATTATCATTTAAAAATTTATGGTAGTGTATATAGCGAATTAAATGAATAAATTTAACTTTAAAATAAAAATTGTTTTTTTGTTTTAAAAATTAAAAAAGAATGTCTAACAATATCCCTACAGTGCTTACCACATTTCATTATTGTCATAGACAACACTCCCTTTATGTAATTCTACGAGTGTATGTTGGTTGACTATACAAGTGCATTTAAAAAATTTAACTATTGTACATTGTCTACATTGTTTTTTAATTCTTGTTTATATAACCACCTTTTTTTTTGTTTAAATGAGTCAAAACTACACTTATATTGGCCTACAATATGGGTAGACATATGCACTTATAATTTTTACAAGTATATAAGGAAATTTTTTTTTTTATATTTAAAAATTTAATATTCACAGTTATAAACTAAAATCGACTTTTGCTAAAGTATACTTTAAAATAAACGGCGCTTATTATCTTTTTACTTTCATAGTCAAAAGATAAGTATACTTTAAGTTGAAACGACTTCCACTGGGTGTCAACAGTAATTTGATATACGAGTATGTATGTTTTCATACAATTCCTTAACAAACATTAGAAAAAGGTATTTTTTTTTTATTTTTTGCTTTTTGGTATTAAAATTAAAAATAGGGTATTGTGTTCTTAAATCAAATTAAATAAATTATAAAAAAATTGAAAAGTTTTGTTCATATATACATACATCTAGATATTATTTTAGTGGTAATTAATTACAGATTTGTCTACAGACTCTAAGAAAGTAAAAGGCAGAGAAATCAACTGAAGTACCGCTGAAAAGGAATGGCTTCGCGAATGCATAAGACTGCATTTGGATACGTGGAAAACAGAGGTAATGTCTTGTCAATGATAGACAAAAGGAAAAAGTCATGGAAAGTAACATAGGAAGTTATAAGCGCAATGGGTGCGTATGAAAGTTAATACCATAAAAGCTTCTTAAACATTGAACTTGGATTAACTGCTGACTACACAAAAATTTCTTTTACTTAATTTTTATTGAACAATTTGTATTTTTGGTTTTATGTTGCACACATTCTTGCTCATATGTATACGAGCATATACTTACTATAACAGTATTGCGCATAACTGCAGATACACTACAAATTGCTATTCCTGAACTAAGCGTAAAAGACAACTTTGTTGACAGTATGATTGTTCACGAGTTAGAGAACGACGAAATTTTAATCGTCAGCAACTGCTTAACGGAAATTACCTATATATTCGCGGTAGCGAAATGGCCATCGAGACGTGCGTTCATCTTTAATAATCAATATCGGTGATTTAAAATTCAAATCGGGATATTTTGAAATAAGCACAATAATTTTTTAAAAATTAATTTATTAAATATGGTTGCCCGTGTTTTTAGATTTTTTTTATTTTTTTTAGACTTTAAAGTACTATCAGGTTTAAAAAGCAAAAGAAAAAGTCCCTAATATAAGTTTAAATTAATAAATATGATGAGGAATTTGCAACACCCACATCACCATTTAGTTTTAGACATCCGCCTTTTGCTCAATTGATGTTAGTTGAAAACAAGTTAACTAAAAGGGGGCATGTTATGCTGTCTTTTAAGGATACACAAGTAAAAAGTTTATGTGGGTCAATTAAATATCTTAATGTTTGTATAATTTTCAAAATTGAATTTTTATCATTCTGCGAAACATTTATCTTTCATCAGCCATTTATACAATAAACCACAATTTTAAAAGGAGCTGCTTGTAAGAAACTTTCATAAAGTTTTCCATTAATTAAAAGTCATTTATTATAATGGATCTGCATAAACAAACTTTAACAATAAATGGAAAGTAAAGAACCATCAACAGAAGAAAACAGAAACATAATACAGAGGCAGTCAATATGGCGTCTTAAATGAGGAAATAAACAAAAACAACAAATAAACTATAAAATAAAGACCATCATTTCTACTTAAATCGATTTCAATTATTTTTTGGTAATAGTATTTACGCCAATTTATTTTCCAAAATGGTCTAATATTATTTATGATATTAAACAGAAACAAGCAATAAATATATAAACCAATTGCGTTATAGTATTTATAAATATAACTAAACGAGCGAGTGCAAAAAATATTTTTAAAAAAATATAAAATAAGTAAAATAAAAAAAGATAAAAATCGTTACATTATTTAACAAAACCAATTAAATGTTTTCTCATGTAAAAAATGATTCAAACTTTAAGCGAAACAAAGTTTTTATATTAAACCCAAATTAACTTTAAATGGTAATTTGATTAATTATCGACAATTATTCCTTACTTACATTATTCTTTGAAAACAAAATGTTCTTAGAAACAGATAAAACGACATGACACGCCATAGTTACACTTTATCGCTTTGTTAAATATAATTATTGACAATTTGTAAATGAAAATTAAAGTTAAATTCTTTTTTGTTTTCTCTGTATTCATTACTGATTGTTTCTTTTAAGGGTGCTTAGTAAAATAAAGAAGAAAAAGAAGAAAACTTTCTTACTCATAGAATAAAAGTCAAGTGTTTTAGAAAAAATTGTTAAAGTTTTAAAAAACAATTGAGAGCTAACGGTAAATATATGTTGTCTACGACTGTAGTGTCAACTATCTAGTAAATATTTTAAGATCACTTTTCTTAAGAATTCCAAGCCTTTAGGATAGACCTAGAAATGGCGTAACAATATCCTGCGTCTTAGCCCAGCCATTCCCTCCGGAAGTGTTCAAAACTCCAAATCAACCCAAAAACAAATATTCATCTAGTATAGCGGTACGATGTGCTAAATAACGGCTATGGAATTTACGTTGGAGAGTGGGCCCTAATCCAACCTACATACACAGAGAAAACATATTCGTTATGGTAACCGAAAAATTATTTACAAATGCATACGGACGTTTTCATTTCCATTCTTCGCATCTACCTACCTTAGTTTTATAACCAACTAACTTTGTAAATAAGTATTTTAAGAAAGAAAAAATAAAAATGGTTAATAGTTAAATTAAAAAAATTATCCAAAGCCGAAAATAATTAAATTTTAATCGTACCACGACCACTCGCACAAGCAAGTTTTTTAGTTGATTAATATGGAATTTATAACAGATTTCCTTCTGCCTATTGGACTTTATAAATCACGACTTATTTATCGTTTAAATATTCTTAAAATTGCTTTTTGCAAAAATCGATTCCGCGCATTTTTCCTCTTTCCCCTTACCTTTTACCCCTTTTATTTTATATTTTTTAATAAGACTATTCTCTAGGATTTCTTTGTTTTAAATTTTGTAAAATCGGTTTAACTGTAAATGCCTATTTTAATCATAAATTATGAACACGCCTACCAATTTATAAAAACCGTAAGTACGACCATACGAACAAACCCTAAAAATTTATTCGAATTCTCTTTGACTGTTCGTAAGTTATAAAGTCACAAAACACTTGCAACAATTTTTATGTCAAGTTTTTATTTTATTTATAATTAAAAATTAAATTATGATATTGTAGTTAAAATTTCTAATATATAAACGGATTTATACCAATCTATTTTTTTTTTTGTTTAGCACTGGAGTTCCTTGACACAACATGTCATATGTTTTTCCCCAAAAATTTCCCAGCCTTTAAAATTTTAAAGTTAACTACTGTATTGCCCTTCTCCTGTTTGGTGTAATCCCTGTCAGGAATAAGTATTTTTAACTTCCTGTGTGACTTTCAAGACGATAGCACGACAATAATACAGCCCTTATTCTCCTATACTGTTCCAAATAACAAGTGTTTAAATACACGGATATCGAATGGAGTTTTTGCAAGCTTTCTTTTTCACTGTGCGTTATAATGTGTAATGTTGGCAACAGATTTGATTCCTATGCATCCATCGGTTAGCGTTTCAAATATTGGCCTCATTTTTAAAATTTTTCCGGATATGCATTTAAAGAGGATTGCTGCGAGCTTGGTACTTGGTACTGACCTAGAACTTTACAACATCCACCATAATTTTTAATAAAAAAAAACAATGCCGACTTCAAAACAGACAATTACAGCAAATACAGGGGAACGTTTTAGTATCCAAACCCAAATTTTTTACTTACTTTTGTAGAAATGAGCAATCTGGTTCTTTGTTAATTTCAACCGTTTTTCTATAACTGTTCACCAGTTTGTACATATACATAAAAATACGTCAACTATTGTAACACCCTTTATTTATCATTTAAAATGTTTATACTTCTTCTTAAACCCAACAAAGTAGTGGACATTCTGTCTAATTTTCAAGTGTTTATTTATAACGGTTCTAAAGGTATAGCCAAATACATCAAATTAAAAGAACTATTGGTGCACACTTTATAATTTTGAAAATTAGTTCATGTTACTATAACGGTGATAGCTTTGTCCAATTTGCCATATTTGGCTTATAACGGTTTTAAAGATATGCTCATACAAGCCAATTTACATCAATTTGGGGACAATCTCTAATTTTTAAGTCAAATTATAAGCTTGTTGATATCGCCGTCTAATCAATAGGTCCCTTGTAAGTTTCAGCTGTCTGTCTATAACGGTTTAAAAAAAGTTAAAAGGCTGCCGTAGTCTAAGTGGTAAACACGTTGACTACAAACCGGCTGCCCTGGGTTCAATCCTTGCGGTAGTCAAAAAATAAAAATGTTTTTTTCTATTTAATGGTATATATACATATTCAGATCTAAAATTAAAACATGCAGCCTCCTTCGTCGGTACTTCTCCATAGCATATTCGCCGGCGAAGTAAAATAATTAATAAAATGGCTATATCTATCTCCTTTCACCACCTTTCTTCTCTCTCATCTATCCCTTTCCTAAAGAATGTAGCAGGGTTGCGAACTAAGTAGGAAGTGCTACTTCTCTTTAAAAAAAAAGTTTAGCCACATAAATCTAATTGCAAGAACTATTGGGGAATTCTTATAATTCTAAACCCAAATTTTATACTTGTTGTAAAAGGGGAGTTAGCAATGCAGGTGTGTTGTAAATTTAAAACGTCTGTTTACAACTGTTCAAAAGTATTTTCATATACACGAAACTGAACGTAACCTATGGGGACACCCTTTAATTCTTAGATTTATTTTTTATTTCTTTTTGCCATTGGAATCTATAGTGATACGCAGTTTCTTTACGTAAAAAACATGGAACATTTAAGATGATTAATTCTTTTTAAAACAGGGCCAATTTGTAGGAATCACCTTTCAAATAAAAATAAAAAATTCAAAGTAGGTTCAAAAATTGATAAGTCGAATTGATAACGTCCTTCATTTTCTGGCATAACAATTAATCAAACACTCTAGCTATTATTTTTTTAATCACTTGAAAGTAAGGATCTACGACTTCAGCTGAATTTTCGATTATATTCTTGCCAGGTAGGAACTGTGGAAACAGGTGCGGAGAAAATGTTTGTTATTAATTATCTGCTGCATGAAGAGCTCTATTCATACTCCCCATAACCGAAAAGCTGGTGTGGAACAAGCGTTTTATAATTTCTGAATAAATGAGTCAATATGAAATATATAAGGTCCGAAAAAAGAATTAATTTAAATATTCCATAATTTTTGGAGTATATTAAGACTGTGTTGTCTACTTCTGTAAGCTACATATTTCAGTAGTGTATCATAAATAAATTTGATCAAAATTATTTATCCCCAACTGCTTTATTGCAAGTATATTCTTCAAACCCATCTGCGTATAATAATTAAATTTTTTTACATCCTTTTATTAAAGCATAAATAATTCCACTTCGTTTGTTATTTCCTCTAAAAAACAGAATATTTTTATCGTTCATAACTTTATTTCTACAACTAAGTCTTGAATTTTAATACAATAGTTTGTTTTTTATTTTCTTTTATTTTACTTGATTTTAATTAGGAAATAACCACCAACTGTTAACACATGAATTTTAGTTAAGTTTGTTTTGTCTCTTAACATTTTATACTATTTTCTTTCCTTTTTTTTTTTATTATTTTCAGTCTTCTGCATTTGCAGCCGGTGGAGAGGTCGTACATTAATCGTCGTTAGCACAACACCATCTGGTGTTGGCTGAACAACGCGTTAATTTTTGCCGACTAAAACAAATGAATACCGCGAGCCACTAACTAACCAACTAAATGGTTTCTTTAGAACAAGTGCTGGAAAATATCAACGAAAAGAAAATTAAAAAAAAACTTCCTGTTGTTAAATTGCAAGAAATATTTTCATTTGTAACCTTAAAATTCAAGAAAGCATTATTCTTATTTTTTCTAAAAACTTCTTTTATTTTTTGATAAAATATGTAGAATCGTAGAAAGTAACGAAGAAAGAAATCAAGTTAAAGTTGAGCACTGTTTTTGTTTTTATTCTCTAGATTTTTAAGTTCTTATTTAAACTGTATAGCAAGTTTAGCTTCGTAGTATTAGTAATTTTAGCTTCCTTTCGTTATAAGCAGCAGTTGAAACATTGTGGTTGATTATACGAAGCAATAGAGGATTGAACAAACACCTATTTTTTGTTACAACTGTAAAGCAGAAAAAGAAAAACTTTATCGTCTTCATTGCGTTATTGTGACGTTAAACTTTATTGTTTGCTTGTCTTCTTATTTTCTTGATTCTAGTTTGCAAAAGAAACTTTTTGTTAAAATGTTCATTTCATGTTTTCTTTTTCATTTTAGTTATAATTAACTTTGTAAATTTGAGTTTACTTTAAACGTGCTTGATTTCTTTTTAAATTTGTTTTATTTTTTAATCATATACCCTACAATTAGAATTATAAAATACGAACTAGTGAGAAATCTATCATATATATTTCAAATATATTTAAAATCTGATTTCATTAAGATTTAGATTAAGATTTACATAAATATCCTAACTACGTCTAAGATTGTAATCGCTACAGAGGTTAATGCCCACTTTTTTCCTTTGTGTCTCAACAAGGTCCTACCTATATTTAGAATTTCATTGAAATCGATTGATTCAGATGTGAAAAAATTTCTTTTTTTTCCTTCTGGTCCAAGAGGACAAATTTCCCTGTGTTTAAAATTTTATTAAGATCGTTTTAGTCGTTTAGCAGTGATTGACGCGCGCACGAAAAACAGGAGATTTATAATATATCGCACACCTAGTTCAAAAGTGTCTCAACTCCAAATCTTAACTTTTAAGAAATTGAAAAAAAACTTTTTTTAACTTTTTAGTAGAAATTACATACCGATTATGATATAAAAAGTTTTTTTTTATTTGTTAAATATTTATCCACTAGATAATGAAAAATTTGTGCGAAATGTATATTAGATAAAATTTTATACATATACGAAAGTGGGAAATTAAAAATGAAAATTCCTTCTAAGAAAATATAAAAAATTTTTCCTTTATTCGAAGAGGTGCCCCCATACAACATGCTGGTTTTTTAAGTGTATCATGAACTGTAAAGGGCACCATACAAAAATTTAAAAAAAAACTAAGTATCACTATAGCTCTCGATAGCAAAAAGTAATAGAAAAATAAATCTTAAAATTAAAGGGTTACCCCAGAGGTGGCGCAAATTGAGCTATATCGGCCTATCTTTTATGCCGTAAGAGACAAAAGCTTGAAAATTGGACAAAGTGCCGATTAATATGACTGTTATAATAAAAAGTATAAATTTTCAAAACCGTTAATTAAAGGGTGCCATCGTAGTTCATTTAATTTCATATATAGCCATATTATGAGAAATTGTAGACAGAGGCTTGAAATTTTTTAGGAACCTGTATTGCTAACTCCAATATAACAACAAGTATAAAGTTTGGATTTTGAAATAAAAGGGTGTGCCAATAGTTCATATAATTTGATGAATGTGAATAAAATATGAACCGTTACATACAGACAGGTAAAATTAACAAGGAACAGTATTGCTATGTCTGCTATAACAACAAATATACAATTTGAATTTAGTAATTGAAGGTTACTCCAATAATTGATGTAATTTTATCTATATGGCCCTATCTTTTAAACCGTTATACACAAATACTTGAAAATTTGACAGAATATCTAATAAAGACAGACGGATATTCTTTAAAAAAATGCATCCCAAGTCCACTATAATAACAAGTATAAAATTTGGACTTGGAAGTTAAAGAATGCCCCTATAGTTTATGTGATCTACTGTATATGACCAAACTCTTGAACATTTGTAGACAGACAGTTTAATGTACAAATCTAATTTTTTAAATTAATGGGTGTATCTTTAGTTAATATAATTTTGTGCATGTTGCCAATCTTTTAAACCGTTATAGATAGACAGCTAAAATCTGTTTTGAAGTCGGTTTTTTTTGGAAGAACTATTTTACAAATTATTACTAATGTAAGGATTAAAGGAAGACAATGACAACAGTATGTCTATAAATTAGAAAAACTATAATAATTTTAAAGCTGTGTTTTTTGCCCTTATAAATTTCGACAGATTAGTATGGAGCCTAAGCCTAGATTGAAAATTTCTAGCTTTAAATGCCATTCCCAAACGCATTTGGTATTATGGACTTTATTTATGTGCGTTTTTTCAAACTAAGAAAAGTCTTAAATGTTGCATTTGTAAAGTTAAAATAGTTAAAAAAAACTCAACATTAAACAACGCTATTTGAAATAGTGCAGCAAAGCATGTAAGTTACTTTAAACACATCCAAGTCCCCTAGCCTAAAAGTGCGGTTAGATCAATCAAAAATTGGTCTTCCATAAATAACTATTTCCGTCTTTTTAGATAAATATTTGACTAATCTGACCGCTCCTTTATACATATTAAATGATCATAGTTATATTGGAAGAATAAAAATAATAAAAATGGTTACTACTTCACTATTTCGATGTACCCCAAATTGGTTGTGAAGTTAATGGGGCTTACGTGTGAGCCTGTGTTATTTTTAAGGGTATTTTTATTGTATTTTGGTATTTTTGGCAACAAAAAGTATCACATTTATTTGATATATTCGACCAATGAGATATATAAGACAAACCCCTATTAATAAAAAAAAGAAAAAATTGCTCATTGCCAGGCCAAGATTTACTTTAATTTTAATTTTGGGCTTTTAATTTTTTATTCCAGGTAAACTTTACTGGTATAACTGAAACCTTTACTTTAAAAACCTTTGCTTGAATATCCTTATTGCCAGTTACTCTCTATTGCTTGTTGTATCATTTTAGTTCATTGATGTCTCTCAGTGGCACAATTGCGATAACTAAGGTCATAGGTCATGTACATTATGATGCTTTCGTGTTTACTCAACGAACCCAGCACAATTTAAGCCAATTTACACTGTTTTAACTGTTTAATGAAATTAAATTTAATTCATTATAGTAAATTTTAGAAAATATGAATAAAGTAATATAAATAATAAATTAAAATTTTTGTATTTAAAAATTAGCATAATATATTTATTCACAGAATTTAATAAGATAGCTGCTTATGTTCATATATGTAATATTATTTTATTTAGTTGTAGCAGCTTAGAAGTATTTGCAACATCACTAGGCCATATTTCACATTCTACAGAATATTCTTAAAATAATTTTTGATACATGTACCTTCCTTCCTTTGTATATTTATTTTTAGATTTTAATATCATGCTTTTTTATTGTTCTCTTTTTTTCCCTTCTTTTGCTTTCCCATTATAGTTATTAAATTTCTAAAATATTTTTTTTTGTCCGACTATTACTTTTGTCAGTTCGTGCACACAGAACTGAGTCATTTAGGAACCAATTTAGAAATTTTGAATGGGATAAAAACGGTGCACTAAAGCTCGACAATGTCTACAAACATGTGAAAGAATAAACAAAATCGGTTAACAAACAGAGGGGAAAAATGATTATGAAGTTTTATTGATATATAGATAAATTAAAGTGTGTCCCAATAGTTCATTTAATTTGATGTACTTTGAATAGTTGAATTTGACTGCTAAAATTTGAAATTGGAAATTAAGGGTGTCACAATAGTTGAGATAATTTGATGTATGTGGCCAAACTCTGGAACCGTTGTAGACAGGCAGCTGTAATTTATAAGAAGCCTATATTGCTATCTCCATTTGTGCTATAACGCAAGTGTAGAAAAATTAACCTTGTTCGACCTATAAGGTCAACCGTTAGATAAAAACAGTTGCAACTTAGACATAATGTCCGCTACTTTGTCTTTAAGAAGTATAAATATTTCAAATTATAAATTAAAGGGTGTTACAATAACTGATGTTATTTGATGTATTTGGCAATACTATTGAATCGTTACAGACAGACGGTTGAAATTTACAAAGAACCTGTATTTTTAAGTCAGCTACAATAGAAAGTATTTAATTTGGATTTGGAAATTCAAGGGTGTCCCAATCTTTAATGAAGTTGTATGTATGTGGCCTAAATTTCAAACTCTGACAGCTGAAATCTGTTTTTTTGGTCGGTTTTTTTGCAAGAATTATTTACAACGTTATTAATGTATAAAATATGAATTTTTATTATTTTAAGTACATAACTTTTTTCTCAGTGGAATTTTATTGTTCTCACCAATACAAGTACATTTTTATTTTTGGGCCTGACGTGTCAATTTTCCTTCCTGATACACATTTTAAACAGAAAAAGTAAGCACTTGATGAACCTTAACAGCAGGCGGAATCATTGCTCTATATGTCTTTAAAACCGATGTTGGGCAGAATGTAACAGTCGGCGACGAAAGATAGAAAGGCATAATTATTTGATTTCTCTATAATATGATATTATTCTTGCGGACATATGACTAACACAGGGCGGAATTATATGTCATGAAGTTAACATTAAAATAAATTTCACCTACTAGTCAAGTTAGTTGGCAACTAATACTGCATTAGATTGTTTTGTTTAGACATATAAAATAACTATAAAAGTAGAGGCAACTAAATACAGATATAAGGCTGTAATTTTGGTGCTACATTTTCAAAATTGCGTCGTTTACGCAGCTGCTTTTCCCACAGGAGAATCTAGAATGGTATTCGTACTTAAATTATTCAAGGTCAACGATTTTTAAATGCACTACTAAGAATACATTTCTCAATTTTTTTAAGAGATTATTGAATATTTTTTGTAATTAAGCTCATCATCTACTTCGCTGTCATTTGGTAGTTTTTAATTTAAAAATATTTTTTTTCCTTTACTTTTTATATTATATTTCCGTTATTTCTTAAAAAAGCAATAAAACGTAAAATAAAAACGGGATACTTTTTGTTTTCTTCTATAATAATTTTTGTTTACTTATCAAATTATAAGCCCCGGTGTCACCTTTTGTTTTTCCGGTTTCCGCTGCAATTTTAATATTTTTTCTTCAGTTTTAATCCTTTTATAATTCCCCTGAACTTTTTTCGTTTCATTAAATTATAAAGTTTTGCCTTCACCAGCCATTTTGGCCGTTTATATTCAGCCATTTTAATAATTTTACTTATGATGTACATAAAACACACCCTTCTGGTTAGTAATTTCACATTTCTATTCTGTTTTGTGCTCTTGTCACTCAAAGTGGACCTTTAGTATTTAGGTGGAATTTTTTCTCTGCGTGAATGTTAGTTCGCTATAAACTTAAGCATTAAAAAAACAAATTAAAAAAAAAAAAAAAACGGGAAAAAGCAGCAAAAAGTAGAATATTTTATTTACCTGGAAGCTATGTTGCAGCACAAAAGAGTAAATGATGAAAAACTTTGTTTAAAAGTGCAAAAACTATTTTGTAATTAGTTAAAATTCTAGACACCAATAAGATAATTAAATTTCTTTAAATAGTTTTCTTTGCAAAAACTTATTCTCAATAGGATTGATAAGTAAATGTTATAAGAGAATATTAGTTTGTTCAAAGTGTTTTACAAAAACTTTTTATAAATGTGACTATTTAGTAAATTTAAAATTTAAATAAAATTAATTGTGTTTTTTACTAAATCAGAATCTTTACAATTCATTACAGTTGTGTGATTTTGTAATGATTTTTCCGAAATATTCACTTAATCTTCAGGTATTAAATTTGTGTTTACTACTTCAATGAACATTTAATCAGCAAAGAAATGTTAACTGCAGTATTCATAAAAAAATAACTTTGAAATATGTTTTATGACAAATGACCTAAAATATATTTCAAATTTATTTTGATTATCTATGGATACGGCAGTAAGTGTGTAAGGGGTCACAAGCTTTTCATTTTCAAGAAATTTGAAGCAATTGAATGTAGAGATCATGTAGTTCTAACATAATTTCCTCTTAGAACCCTATCGGGTGGCCTGCCATAGTGTCCAAGGACATAACGTCCAAGGACTTTGTGTCGCACTCAAAAGTAACATAAAGTCTGCGGACATTATGTCGCTTTGAAAAACGCCATCATGTCCATGGACACTGTGCCGTGTTTAGTATAAACATGGTGACACTTATGAAAGTGTCATAATGTTTGTGATTAAAATAGCAACGGCTTCGCTTACCAACGACTCTCTGCATAGCCGCCCTTTGTCCAGGCGCAAGGATTTTCTTCTCTATGGTATAATTTACACCGGCTTCGAATACCAAGACTGGAACTGTGATAAAAAATTTGAAATTGCAATAAAAACCGGAGATGCGCAACAAATAACTGTCAACAATTTAAAAATGTTCTACGAGTAGGAACCACTTCCGCAAAACAAAATATATTTAAAAAAAAAAAAAAAATATATATATATATATATATATATATATATATATATATATATATATATATATATATATATATATATACAGCTAAATATTACCCTTTAACGCATTCCAAATTTTAACTAATATCTGCAATTCAAGTTGAGCTTTCGGCTTTGAATTTTCAGAATATACGAATGCTAGTAGTGTAATTTTATTAAGAGGGGATACGAAAAAGCTATAGTGGTATGGTATTTTCACATAAATATTACTATACATAAGTTATAAAGATATTATGGCGATTTATTTTACCAGTTCTAGATGACAATTGGACAAAGAACGAGGCATATGATGGTCCCGTAGCTTAAGCAGGATGACAATCGCTTGAATAAGAAGTTAAATCGGCGATAAAATGATATTCTTTTCAATACCAAACGTTTCAACGTTTCATTATTGTATTATTTAGAGAGTATGTCGTATGAAATCTATCTACAGTTCGACAGATGATGATGGATGATTATGGGCGCCATAAAAATGAAGAAGTCGCCTAAAAGTTATACAAATTGAAGACTGATTTTTAAAATAATCTGGATAGTTTGCAAGCGCTGTTCAAGTGTTATTATTTTTATGATGATTTGCCATGGTACATTGATTACAAATGTCAACAGTAAGTGCTGCACGAAGTTTTCACACCCTTCACCACAGGTGAAAAGGTTAGTCATTTCGTGTGCAAATTCCACACCAATCGGTCAGACATACTTTTGAAATAGTTTTGACAGCGGTTGAAAATCACAAAGTTCGTCCATATTCTTCGAGGCAGTAGGCAAAGCACCTCTAAGTTTTTTAAGTTCATTTGGAACAAATATAGTTTAGCAATAGAGAATTAAAAAATAAGAAAAAACAAAAAGTAAAGAAATTGGCACTCGGCCATATGTTCCGAGTTGTGGTGCTCTGAACTTTTCATAGAAAAAAGATGGTGTACCATATTTTTTAAGAGATCAACATAAGTATCATTTTAAAGCTTTTTAAGAGATCTCTAAAGACATACTAATTTTTTTTTGGCTTAACCCATTAAGAGCCGATCACATTTTTATGTAAAATTATAATTAGAACTTAATTTTTTATCTTATTTTTTATTTCACTGTCACCCCAATATTTGTGTTTTTGATTGAAATTAGTTCATTAAATTAGATTCACATTTATGATGAAGGGTATAGGCATTGCCGAATACAGCACTATTGTCTAACATAACATTAAGTATTGTTTGCCAAAAGGATATGACAAAACTTTTAAAATCATAATCCTGATTATCAAAAAAAAAAAAAATAATAATAATAATAATAGAAAAATGGGATTATTGATTTATTGTGAAATGTACTCATGTAAAAGCATGTGTTCGCTTAACAGCACTAAAAGCCATAAAATAATAATGTTAAGCTTTGCTACGAATATTATCTATATGCTATTAAATTCAGGACATTAGAAAAATATGTGCTTTATATAAAAATTACTTTCTTTCTGTGTTAGCATAATTTACGGTTTGTTACCGCCTGTCTAAATAATTCAATATCAGTTTATTTTCTGAGAGCACACAACCGCGTACAAATTTTAACTCGCAACATCAATGTAGAGTTTTATCCAATTAAAATTTTACTCTAAAAAACATTTGCCCAATTCTTCTTAGAGATTAAACTTTTTTATAGTTATATACATGTCACATATACTAAAGGAGATCTAATAAACAATTTTATTTTTATTTAAAAATTTTGGCTATAAAAGTTAACGTATACCATCATTTAATTATCTTTTCCCGCCTTTTTATGGCTTTTTATTCAACATAGTCACACTAGTTAAAAAAAATCAACACATGCGATTATTCTGTACGAAATATCGTCGAATATCAGCAAAGAATAAAATCAAAAATATTAAGGAGAAACACACAATACAATAGACCGAGATTTTGAAAACATGCAGCAGCGAGTGTTATCATTGTTTCTTTAGTCTCTGACTAGTGCTCATTTGAGACTGGACTGCGATTACTAATTTCATCAACAGCGGCTAATCCAAACTTCAATAGGTTTAAACTGCAGTTTACCACCATTACCAAATGCCGTTTTTATACTACTCATCTATTCTAACTCCACAACAACAATCATTTTAATTAAAGCTAAATTGCCACATAAATGCGTAGAATTCACCGATATTGATTATTGTGAGTGATTTTTCATGTTATGTTAAAACTTTGATTTTTGTCTATTTTCGTTGTTGAAGCTGTTATTCTAATTTTGTGAATTAAGTTTGGTCAAATATTACCTTAAAAAGATTTTACTACGTCGATATCATTAGCTATCTTTTTATTTTTTATGTCACAACACGCCACTCCCCTTAGTGTTGAAAATGTTACATCATCACTCTTTTTATTGAAGTAAGACAACATACAACAATTCAATGAAGCGCAAAATATAACATGTATTGGTATTGGTGAGAAATATATAGTTACATTGTGAGAAAAGTTGTTGAAGAAAAATAAAACGGTGTTAGTAATATTATAAAATATTGCACATAAGCAAAGTGTCTTAATATAAAGTCAGAAAATTATATTATATGCTCTTCCATATTTTCTAACTTCTGTAAACATCTTGAGATTTAAAAAAACATAAAAATTTTCTGTGGGTATATGAGCCAAGTTCCCCGTCGAATTTTAATAATTATTTGCTCAGTAGTTTTCATCGCAGAATATTTAGTTAGAAATTTTGAGGCAACAGCCTGATGAATAATACAAGAAAAAGTGTTAAAGTTTAACCGGTTTCTTTTTAAGCAACCTATGAAACCTTCATATATGTATTCCACAAATGTCATTTGCAGTATCTGTACAAACGCCGCACGCTAAGAAAAAACAAGGTTGTGATATGGTCACAATAAACATAATAGCCCTATTCACGATCTTTATGCAATGGTCTTGCATCATAGCCTTTGCAAAAAAGTGTAGCATACTTGTAGTTTACACCAACAAAACACACAGTAATGAGTAAAATATGCTACACATTTTGCAAATGCTATGATGCAAGACCATTGCACAAAGATCGTGAATAGAGCTAATATGTTCTTTGACACATTGTAAATTTGCAGGGAATAAATTATAGTTATTTTCAATAATACTTCAGCATATTTTTGTTGATATTTAACCATTATATGGTTACATTATATGGTTACTCCGGTTTTAACTTAAAAAAAATTCAACCACAACCAAAATCTTTTAACTTATTAAAAAAAATATAAATTACTGACCATAATATATAATTATTAATCATAGTATGGTTAAGAGCATTTTGTTTTAGTTCTTGACAGTTTTGTAATTTTAGTGTTAGCTTAAATTTTAAAAATGTTTTTTATTGTTAGAGAAAGGGAAAAAATAAAAATTTACGTACAAAATAAATAATTAAAAATAATATGCAAAAATGAAAACAAATAAAAAGGGAATTAAAACATTAAAAAAAAAAGTTGAAATAAATATATTGTAAGCATATACATCTTTATTCTTGTGTTTGAAGCACAATTTTGAAATCATTTATTTGGGCTTAACTATATTTTTATATAACTGATTCTTGTAGCCTATGATCTAAGCGTAGAAGCAAATAGTTAATTTTTTTTATGAATTTATGTTTTTAAATAACTTTTATGACAAATCTTTAGTGAATAAAACAGTAATAACTAAGTCTTCTTTATCAGGAAAATTTTGCACTCACTTTTTCAGCCATATTATGATATTTTAATTTAACCATTTAATGTTTATATATAATGTTTGTATTTTAGAATGTTATTGTTTTGCTAGACAACCATATGGTTGCAAATGACACAGTACCATGTTTTGTTAGCAACCATATAATGCAACCATAACACGTTGCTCTTAGATTATGGTTACCTCAAGCATGTTTTTTCTTTGCGTGCAGCTAGTCTTCTGGTGTCGACAATAAAAAAAAGAGTTTTTCACAAACAACATCAAACAGCAGATTGCCTGTTACATTTGCATAAATTGTTTCTAGCGAAAACATCGTTTCAAAGATATTATTATTAATATCAACGCATCGAAAACAAATAACGAGCTGGCAAAGTTTACCAGTGTTAGTGCTTTTATCTAAAGAAAAAAATCAAGTTTTTTTAAGCTTTTCATAAATAACAGACTCTACACACTAATATCGTTTTGCTAAAAGTTTATTTAAAATTTATTTTACATCATTACTTAGAAATTTAGTAATTTTTTCTTTAATAAATATTTGATAGTCAAGTCATAAATATCTTTAAGCAAATAAATATAAAGTATACAAGTTGTAAAACACATATTAGCAAATAAAGATGTTATTGGTTTTGTACTAACATGTTAAATAGTAAACTTCAGGATCAGTTTTCGGTATTATTATGTAGAGTAACGACAACAAAAATTACAATAAAGAAATAGAGCAAATATCAACAATTTGTTAAAACTAAAATATCTGATTGATATATTTTACGTTTTTGATTTTTTACCACCACTTTCATTTCGTAGTTATAAAGAAATTTATTTACAATAGGTGCGTTCCTGTGCTGAAGTTTTAGATCCCAATGTTACCGAAAACTGTTTCCGTACTACAAGTTTGGGCAAGAGCGAAATGTTGTGAAAAAATACATGGGGTAGTTAGTGTAAACTGCAGAACTCTCAGCTAATTGAAAAATAAACACAAAAAGTATGCTTCATCCAGTGTCTAATCAAAGTGTTATATAAAGGTTTTATTTAAAAAAATAATAAAATAACCAAAACATTAAATAAAATCAAATTTGATATATTTTATTTTTTTGCGTAATCATTAATTCTAATAAATCCAAATGTGAATTAAAGGACTTCATCAGCTATTCTTAAAAGACCAACATAAGATTTTTATAACGATGTTATTAAAAAAATGCAATGCCATCCATACCAAACGTGTATTACGTGATACTGATTAACGTCAGTATCTGGCGGTATGACTTTAACTTGACGGTGGTCTTATCACTGAGTGGAATACAATGCATCTACTAGTGCCCTCCACTAGCGTAATTAACGATGTTGAAATTCCAAGAACATTTGTGTCAGGACCATGAACTACTTGCTTAAAGGTTGGAGACTATCCAATCCCGTCTGTTTAGAGTGCAATAGCACACTTTGGTCTACTCCGCACCATCGCTGCAGACATAGACCACCACGCGTACCCCGAAGGGACATCACCAATAACCGGCTACAGAGATGGGCGGGTCTCTATATGGGCTACCGGTTCCCGATATGCCAGCATAACTAAGTACACTGGTAGGTCCTTCGACAAGCGCCCATCTTGCCTATCCAGATTTGGTGCCTGCACACCGGAAGACTGGTTACCCCTATACACCGAAAGCAGCCAGAATAGTGTCGCCGGCGGGAATTAAACTTGTATGTTGATTTACGGATTAAAACCCAATTGCATATGTCAAAGCTTGTTAAATCGATTAAACTGGAAATTATTTTTCCGAAAAAAATCGAGAGAATTGTCAAGGAAAAAATATTAAAAACATTTAAAAATTCATACATATCGCTCATTTACTAATAAAACGATATAACCTAAAAAATTCGTTTCCAGACAATCGCAGTTGAAGTTTTTGAGTCGTTCTCACCACATAGAAAAAGATTAAACTGCTTAAATTTTCACTACAATTAGGGAAACGATTCATAAATAAAAAATCTATTTAAGAAAACCCTTGTCAATTATATATTAAAGAGGATGTCTTGTTGTTGCTGTAAAAATAGATCCTTTACTGTATCATAAGCCAAAATGTGTCGGTATTTATTGAAAGAAAAACCGAGATTTATGACAGAAAATGCAATATATGCAAAAAGTTGATACATTTTAAAAATATCATTTTCATATAGACAGTCAGAAAACGAAATGTGACGAAGTTTTAGCAAGTTATATGATCCTCATGTAATGAAGTTTACTCCACAAATCAAAGATATCGTTTTTATTCTTATTTTCCTTAAACGTGGAAAGTACCCAAGACATAAAAATAAGTCGTATATATAATTCGTAAAATGGTGAAAAGGTCTGCATAATTAACTTCAAAATTTTAAATTTTGGGTTATGATGTTGTACTAGTAAATAAGCGATATGTATAAACATAACCCCTAAACCGCGTTTGAGATTTAAATAATCTTTTAGCATTCAATGCAAACAATTCGAATGTAAAATTTTCATAATTCCTTAAGTCGGCTACTCAGGAAACCTTATGTCCTAATTTAAAGGTAAGTTGAAAATATGTTCAAACTTCCTTGACTTAATAAGAGTGTCAAAAGTCTGTTAAAAATCCAAGAGTTTCTGTCAAACGCCAATATTACTGGTATTTAATTCTTTTGCTTTTTTGTTTTCAGTATTAGAAAACTTTTGAAAATTAAAAAAAATGTCGTTAATATTTCTCAACATTAAAAGCATTCTTTAAATCGGTATTTGCTTATAATATAAAGACATCTTTTAACTCATTTTCAAACTAACACATAACTTTTTTATCTTCCCTCAAAAAGTGGTCTCACTGCCTGTTTTTATAATTACAACTAACACACTTTCTTGCTCAACTTATTAACTACTTAAGGAACTCTTCATTATTTCTTTAAGTACAATACTTTGTTGTATTGTTTCTATCTGTCTTTTAAATGAGTTTTTATGTCAAGCTGTTATTTTCCTAAAAAAAAAAAATAAAGTTCTGTTCAAGATTGTTGTTTACTTTAAGTTTTTTTTCTTTTCTGTTGTTCGTTGTCAATTTTAATGAGTTTCTAATATTATTTTATTGTCTATCGTAAATAGGGAATTTACTGACAATTAATTGTTGTATAAGTGTTAATTTAATGTAATGTATACTTGTAAAATATAAAGTTACAACCACGTTCACTGCTTGTGTTTTATTATTCTACGTTTAAGCATCTTTTACAGTTACAAACATACACTTCAATGGTTGGCAGGTATGTTGGGTTTTTCATTGCTTTTAAATTAAAACTTTTTTTAATTTGTAACGGTTATTAAAAACAGATGCCTTTTAATATTTGTGTGCAAATCAGTAAAAATTGTTATAAAAAATATGATAAATTGTTATTAAAGTTAACAGAATTTCTTTAAATCCATTATATTTTGTGCAATAAAAAATTTGTAGCGCTTTCATAAAATTGCTATAACTAAAAACTTTTATGTGGTAATAATATTTATTTTATATGTACATTTTCTATGTGCGCACACATATATTTCTAAATGTATTTGCACATCGGGTAATTATCATATTGATAAATGTAAGACAAGTGCAGAAAGTTTAATTAAAATTAATTCAAATGTTTTTAGTTACTAAAATCCGACCATAAACAAAATTTCAAATAAAAGATAATAAAAATAAATTTTGGAATAAATTATTTCGTTTAAGTTCTTAAATATATATTTTTATTATTGTACAATAGTTTTAGGACACTAAATTATTTAATTACTAAAATATCCATTTGTTAATTGTCATAAATAACAAAAATGTTGGCAAAGGAAAATGCTAGTCAGTGCTACCAAAATGTGTGTGTATAAATATTTTTATAGTGAACATTTTATATGTAATGCACTTTTTTTATTCAAGAATTTTTGTAGATATTGTGTGATGTAACAGATGTCTTTTGTTGTATTATCTGTTTAGTGGAATTACAAGTCGTTAATTTTTATATTTTTAAACGCTTACTGATTAAAGCCAAAAGCTTAAATTCGTCTTTACAAAACTGGTATTAAAACAAGTTTTTCCTTTCATGGATGAATTAATTGGTATATATTCTTCACTGATTAAAACATTTTAAACCCCAAACTCAGGGTATTTTACTGGAGCACACATCTACACGCAAAGAAAAAACATGGTTGAGGTAACCATAATCTAAGAGCAACATACTATGGTTGCATTAAATGGTTGTTCAAATACAGTATTGTAAAACTTAATAATAATATAGTTGTTCTTTTAAACATATTGTTGTCTAGCTTAACAATAACATGGTAAAGTATAAACATAATTATATTTAAATATAAATATTAAATAGTTAAATTAAAATATGATAATATGGTTGAAAATGTCATGTTATATAATTGAGGGCAAAGATTTTCAGATATAATTGACATATTATTATTGGCTACTGGAATCATTAATACAAGAAATATATTAATAATGGCATCTTATCTTTATACATTTTATACATACATCCATTTATGGAGTAAACATTATATTCTTGTATTAAAGATCGTAATGTTAATTAGGAACTGACTACGCATTTATTCAAAAACTTTAACACGTTAATCTGGCATCTGCGGGGATATACATTCTTTCACATAATAGCAATTATTTTTGATGTATTATATGACAGCTTAAATTAAAAATAAAAAAATGGTTTCACAATTGTGCCTAAAATACAAATATAAAGAATTATATGTATTTAAAATGTTTTGAAATGTTTTGCTTGCATTTTTATTTTTTCTTGTGCTTTGTATGTACATGTATTATTTTTTATTATATATTTTTGTAAAAATATTTTCAAATTTAAGCTAACAAAAAAATTATTAAACTGATAGAAAAGCATTCTGTCAAGATCCAAAACATTATTTTGTTTGCTTTTAATCATACTTTGATTAAAAATATTACATTATGGTGAAATAAATTATATTATTTTTAATAAGTAATAAAACTTTGGTTGTGGTTCGATTTTTTTAAGTTAAAACCAACCATGTTGAAATATTGTGCACTGTACCCTCATAATAGTTAAACTTTGAACAAAAAAATGTTTGTTGTGACTAAAGTTTTGTTAAAAACAAGTATAATTTGTTCTCCGCAACTATACATTGCTGCAAAGAACTTAATATGGTTATTTCTCTGCGTGTACATTTGTTAAACCTCGTTCAAAACATTTCTAAAATTTGGCATACAAATAAATTCTTGCAAAAAACAAAATGACTTTAAAACAGATTTTATCTGTCTGTCTATAACGGTTCAAAAGTATGGCTACATACAAACATTAAATTACATTAATTATTGGGACACATTTATATGTTGTTGTTATAGCGGATTTAGCAACACAGTTTCGTTGTACATTTCAAGAGTATGTCTACAGCTTTTCAAATAAATGGCCATATACATCAAATTAAATGAACTTTTGGGGCACCCTTTAAATGATAATCGACATTCTGCCAAAATGCAGCATTTGTCTATAACGGTTTAAAAGATAGGCCTATAAAAGTCATTTTACATTGGTTACGGGAATACCTTTTAATTTCTAAATTAATACAGTGGGCTTAGTAATACAGGTCCGTTGTAAGTTTCATCTGTCTGTCTATAACAGTTCAAAAGTCTGGCCGCATACTTCAAATAACTTTAACTATTTGGACACCCTTTAAGTTCCTAATCCAAAATTTCTACTCGTTGTTATAGCGGAGTACGCAATACAGGTTCATTGTAAGTTTTAAGCGTCTGTTTCAAATTGCTCGAAAGTATGACCAAATTAAATGAACTAACATTTATCTTATATATCGTCGGCTAAAGTCGCAAACGTGACAAGCCCACTTTTTAAAATTGTTCAGGATTGAGGAAAAACTGTTTTAATAATATATTTTCCAATATTTGTGGAAACTGTATATGCAATACATTGTTATTTCGGGCATTTTTTTTTAATAAATAAAGTTTTAAATCTAAACAAATCTTTAAACACTTGTTTTTTGCTGTTTTTGGACTTGTCTTATTTTCTGCAAGTTAAATATTTTTTTTATTGGACTTGACGCCTTTTATTTAGAAGCGTCTTCACATCTTGTTTGTGATTTAAATATTTTAAACTTTAATTTGTTTACACATTATGTACACATAAGTATATTATACTTAAATTAAAAATTTCTTCTTTGTTTTTATATTATTTCAAAATAAAAATAAACTAAAAACTATAACATATCAATGTAAAAAAATAAAAACGAAACATTTCAATGCAAAAAACTGAAAAAGATAACGATAAAAAATTAAATGAAAAATAATAGTAATTATTAAGGAACAAGGTATATCACTCTTTTTTATCATTCATGTGGCAAGTATTCATAGAAACTATGATAGTCTTTTGGTAATGTCTCTTTCAATATTTGTAAATCATCATACTTTCTTTTAGATATTCGTCGTTTTTCATTATAAAGTTGTGCTAAATTACACCACTTCAGCATGGCAACTTGTTTATCTACACGTTGGGGCAGATTGCTCCACGCGTTAGAAAACCTTAACTTGTAAAATATGTCACCATTTGGTGTGTACTTAAGTGCTCGTATGTCCGTGACTTTTGGATCTCCAATTACACGACCAGGACGAATAGTTTTGAAGTATGTTATATTTTTAAAAGACTTAAAACATGTGTAATCTAAATAAGTTACATAATAGGGCTTTGGTTTTTTTCGCGCATCTTTACATAAACTTACATAGTCAGCAGGTACATTTATATTTCTATTTTTTAAAGCGCGTTCAGTCACCGAGTGGACACTATCGGCTTCCATTTGTGTGTGTCCAACCTCTAATATTTTCTGCTCAATAGTTATATTGTTGCTAATTGCTGCATTTAGTAAAGCGTTTGCCATTGTTGAATTACGATTTTGGTAGGTACAGCCATCACTGTAAAAAATTATCTTGACAGGATCGTTGCTTTCTTGTAAATTAGGCAAAAAAATTGTTTCTATGAACATAACCCAAACACTGGCAAATTCTTCTGATGTTAGTCCACCATCAACTTCGTTCCACAAAAAACAATAGGCGTCTTTGGTTTTTAAATCATAAAAAACTAAATTATGCACCTGTAGTTTAGTTCGGTAGTAAAATGAACTTACATTTGATTTTGGTGCCATTAGAACGCTTTGTAAATCGACAGTAAAAACATAGGACTCTTCATCTTTATCTTTTGCTTTTTGTTCTCTGGCTTCATTTTTTTTTCTTGATGTATCAAGAATTCCTCATTTGAATAATTTTGCACATTATGACGAGAGCAAATTTCACATATCTTTTTTTGGTAAAAATAAGCTTAGATTTTTTAATGTGAAAACGGAATTGAAAGTTGTTATTGACACTGGATCAGTTTCTCGTTCGTGACACCACGGTTTTTTATAGAAGTCGTAAAGACTTCTTTTGGACCGCCATTCTGGCAATAGATATTTTTTGGTGGTGGAAGATCGACAGTAGTGGGAATCTGTTGATGGAATCGAATCGAAAAATCAATGCAGATCTTGAACACGCTCCGTCTGCGGTTGTTGTTTTTCTTGAATAATGTGGTGATCCAAAGGAGTATCTAACCAATTTAAGCAATTATGCCTACCAATACTTAACGTGTTTAGGAATAGAGTGCGGCACACTCTCAAAGCAATATTGTTAACTCGAAGGTGGTACAACAATGTTTTCTTTCTTTTAGAGATGTTCTCAATTGCGCGATTTCGTGGTCTTTTAGGTTTAATACATTGAATTAATGTCCTCACATATACCTTCTTTTGTTGCCAACTCATTTTCCAAAATTCATTTAAAATTTCTTCCCTTTGAGGTTCTGTTATTTTTCCACATTTCATGACTGCAGCTTTACCTTTATCAATACAGTTGCACCTTTTTTTCAGAGATCTTGCACTTTTAAGTTTATTATATTGCCAATGCCCACCTTCTTTTGTTTTGCCATAGTATTTTTTTCAATGTTGGCGCAGACTTTTATTTTTCATTGTATAACACGCATCGTTTGTTAGTTGCACTCGTCGTTTTCGCTTTTTGTTCTTAATAGGAAGTTCTATTGAACCAACAACTCCATCGTCTTTTTCATTTCTATATTGTACGAAACCATCGTGTGCTTCATCACCATAATCCATATTGTAAATTTTTTATGTTTTCCTTACGCTAAATAATAGTTAAACTCTGAATATATAATTAATATTTATAATTAAATAAATAATTTTACCATTAAAATGAAACTGCAAACAACTAATTTTGTGCCAAAAAGAAATATAACAGTTGAGACAATATGTACGTTCAGTGGACTTAGCGCGCGCTTTTCGACAAATAGGACTTGACACTATTGCATATCATTGCCAAACATGAATAAAAACGATATTTATAATAACAAAAAAAAATTTAAATTGTGTATTTCTCAAAAAACTATTCAACTGCATTAAAATATAATTTTTCGAAAAAAGTGGACTTGTCACGTTTGCGACTTTAGCCGACGATATGTATAAACAAGTTGTCCTATGTTCGTGATTTTATAACTCGAGAACCACTCAACCGATTTCCAAACGAGTACATGCATTGAAAAGGTCTACTTTTACTGATGGTTTATAAAAGAAAACATCGAAACATATCTACGACTATGCGTTATTTGCGCACTTTTATGTAGGTGTATTTTCCTTATATAAATTTTTTTTTGTAATGAGAATTTTATTTTGTCGGTATAACTGTCATTTAAGTTTAAAAAATAAAATTAAAAAAATTATTCAACGATGCCGCGAAGAAGACGTTCGTAAAAACCTTGCCTGGAAGAGTTGTCGTGGTACGATTATTATCATTGGGGTAGCGAAGTGCTCTGGGAACAACTTGTAATATATAATTTTAAATATTTATACTTGTTACAACAACCTTTTAATTTTTAGATTTATTTTTGCATTATTTTTTGCCGTTGAAACCAGTATTTTAATTTTAAAGTGGTGCCTTTTACGCTTCATAATACACGTAAAAACTTACGCATTACCTTTCAATTAAAAAATAAATTTTTTAAAATCGATCAAAAAAGGAAGGCACATACATATATAACAAAGAAATATTCAGTCGAATTGATAACCTCCTTCATTTTTTGAATTCGGTTAAGAAGGAAGGAAAGTGTATAATCAGTTACTTGTTCAGAGTATTTCTGAAGCGATCCCATTAAATATCTTACTAGTGATCAAACATGGATTCTACATAATAGTCAATATAATGAATTTTATACCCCGGCTAAAATAGACATGAATTGACAAAATATAAAAGTTGCACTGTTAAAAAAATTGTAGAGTAAATAAAAAGTCTTACTTTATAACATGAAGTTGAAGCAAGACAAATTTCAGAATTTCTGTGTAGTGTGGTGAATAATTTTTATGAAAAAGCAAATCAAATATTTTGAATTATGTAAATTTATGTAAAACTTAGTGGGCAAGAAATATATAAGAACACGATATATCAAAATATAAAACTAAAATTAAAAGGGAGATATGGATACTTTTTAGAAAAATTAAAAAATCCTGCGATAACTTTATCATGGCCCAGTGCTGAGTTACGAAAATTTTTAAGTTGTTACAACTAAATTAAATAATAACACATGAATATATTAAGATTAAAACTCTCATTTTTCGCTTTTCGTTGTCTGATTTCTATTCATTGTTGTCTGCTTAAAATAACCGTCTTTTAATTTCTGTGATTTCTGTAATAATAATAATCTGTAAGTAATAATTTTAATCAGTTACGTTTATTTATTCACACACAGAGAAAAGAAATTCGTTATAAGAACTGATTTTGTTGCCAATCGAATACTGCACCTTTTGCTGCTGCGAAGTCTGTTAAGCATATTAAAACTATTTTTATTTATAAATATTTTTCTGAGATTATTTTGAACTTACCATTCAATAATATTGGTGATTTAATTATTAAATCGAGATAAAGTTAATTACACTGTACAACACACCAAAAAATTACAAGGTCCGGGCTATAAATTCTGATAGAGGAGACAAAAAAAAGATATACGTGTATCGGCGTTTTGAAAGTTTACATCTGGATTTCATTTGAGAGGGGGTTAAAGTTTCCCAGCTCTGGCACATTCTTATTGTTAAACGGCATAAGAAACCATGTGACCCTTACATTTTAGGTAAAAAATGTGTTCAGCAAATTTATGTAAAATGTTACGGAGAACATTTTTGTAGAAATGTTAACCCTCTAACTCCTCAAGATATGGGTCTTTTTTGTCCTTCTTTTAAAAAATAGCAAAAAACACCATTAAAACAGGGTTTTAGAGGGTTAAAATGTTCCACAAAAATGTTACTCGTTAAATTTTACTATAAGTCCCTGAATACACCAAAAAGGAAAATTCAACCATAAAGTCAGAAATAAGACGCAACAAAAGAGAGCTTAGGGTTAATTTCGCATTTATTAAGAATTTTGTTTAAAATCAAATTTGGATAGCATTAATTACATTTTTTTTAGCTCTAGGCAATTCCACTTCATTATCATACAATGTCCAGCATATTTCAGCGATAAGCGAATGAATGCTTTTACCTTTATCTTACGAAAATTGTTATTACTTACTGCCCTTTTATAAACAACATTTTATTACGTGTAAAAAGGGATAATAATTGTGGTTTTAAAAAATATGTTTTAGAAAAAACCAATTCGAGATGTCCATAGACCAAAAAAACAAACAGGTAAATATAAAAAAAAAAATTTCAATTGAACATTAAAAGGAAAATGTTTCACTTAGAATAACAAATTTGAAAAAGCAATTAAATTTTATGATAAATCAGGTCAATTAGGATGTACAAAATAATGTAATTAGTAATTGTGGTTGTTAAAATTCCACAAATTTGGGAATGTCCTTAAATAAAACCAGGTACTAAAATAACAAACTGTTAAACCATTTTTACAAGTCATATTTTAAATACTTGAAAAAGCTTTAAAATATTTTCTATAAATTATTTAAGTGTTCCATCAACGGGGCCATTCCTTCCATGATTGGCAACTAGAACGATTAACGATGGTGTTAACCATATTCAGCAAAGGCTTATTTTACTAACAGATTAGTAACGATAATTTCTACATACAATTTACATTTAAAACAAAAACCAAAAAAATTTGTTTTCAGTTCCCGTTTTGGATATAAATTATGTAAAAAATACTTAATTCTATGAATTAGTGGTCCTAGGCATTTATTATATGATTATTCCCCTTGAATCTGTATTTTTTATAATCGTAAAATAATTGTTTTCAGAATAATGATAAAACAACACCTTATTGAGGCCATAAATACATTTTCAATTACTTCGCAAAATTATTTCTCCTCTTAAAGATTGTAAATAACAAGTAAGAGCGCTATATTCGCCTATGCCGAATCTTATATACCCTTCAACATATAGTATATGTAAATCTAGTTCAGTGAAGTAATTCCAATAAAAAAGCAAATATTGGGGTGACAGAGAATTAAAAAAATTTGGTACTGCATATATATTATTTTACATAAAAATTTCATCAGCTCTTAATGCTATTTCCTTAAAAATCTTTTCAAAATCTTTAAAATGATATCCATATTGATATTTAAAACAATTGGAAAATTTCTAAGCTCCGTACCTCGGAAGATATAGGCGAGCTCCAATTTTTTCACTTGATGGTTTTTTTCTTATTTTTTATTTGTTATAATGGCTTAATTTTGTGGTCCAAAGGTAATAAATTTTTTTTTTGTTCTAAAACTATAGTTTTATTTTTGAACTCTCGCTGAAGGTCAACGAAATTCAATGCAGTTTGCTATTCCTATGCGGTGGTTAGATCCAGGTGAACATAATGACGCTACGTGCTACGTGTGCCATATTAAAATTAAATAGATATAGGCGAAAGAGTTTTGTATACAAAACTGTGCCATCAGCCATGCTGCCATTTTCGCATTCTGACGAACTCCCAGTACCTGTGCTACAACTTCGAAGTCCTAGTCATTATGTTGATGGAACAATCGCTGAAACAGGAACCTTTTATTGCGTTCATATGTCAACAAAAATTCATTTTTTAAATTCCCATATGTATTACTTTGAGAACCAGTTGTCAACAGAATCTGATGAGGTGAAAAATTTCATCAGACATGCGCACTCATTGAAGAACGCTATAAAGGTAAAAGCATTCATTCGCTTATCGCTGAAATATGCTGGACATTGTATGATAATGAAGTGGAATTGCCTAGAGCTAAAAAAAATGTAATTAATGCTATCCAAATTTGATTTTAAACAAAATTCTTAATAAATGCGAAATTAACCCTAAGCTCTCTTTTGTTGCGTCTTATTTCTGACTTTATGGTTGAATTTTCCTTTTTGGTGTATTCAGGGACTTATAGTAAAATTTAACGAGTAACATTTTTGTGGAACATTTTAACCCTCTAAAACCCTGTTTTAATGGTGTTTTTTGCTATTTTTTAAAAGAAGGACAAAAAAGACCCATATCTTGAGGAGTTAGAGGGTTAACATTTCTACAAAAATGTTCTCCGTAATATTTTACATAAATTTGCTGAACACATTTTTTACCTAAAATGTAAGGGTCACATGGTTTCTTATGCCGTTTAACAATAAGAATGTGCCAGAGCTGGGAAATTTTAACCCCCTCTCAAACGAAATTCAGATGTAAACTTTCAAAACGCCGATACACGTATATCTTTTTTTTGTCTCCTCTATCAGAATTTATAGCCCGGACCTTGTAATTTTTGAAAAAATTTGATTTTGTTGTACAGTGTTATTAAAGTTTTGAAAGTTAATTAATGTTGGAAAACTTTTTTGAACTAAAATATTGTTGAATTTAAATGTAGTGTTCGAATATTTTTCGATTTCAGACTATACAATCGAGTTTATGATTCCTACTATCAAAATTTATGTTACAGAATATCCCAGAAAAAAATTTTTGAAAAGGTAATCGAGTGTGGAATTAAGCATTTTAGGCGGAAGTACTTCCCAACTAGATTGCCAACTTAATGATTTTAACAAGGCATGAGACTTTTATAATCAATTACTGAGAATCGATTACATTAATTATTGTAGGAAATAATGAGAACAATTAGTACGTATTTTAAGGTATTCCCTTTTAACATAAAGAACTAGTTCCATCCTTTTTTTTTTTTTTTTTTTTTTTTTGGGAACTAATGTAATGTGTTTTGTAAGCGAGTAACAAAATATGGCAAGTACTTTTTAAGATAACGTTTAATTTTTTGTTAGGATAATTTGCTAATACGTTTAGTTGCATCTTACATATAATAGAATAGATTTTAGTTAAAATGAAAATCTGTCAGGTTAACCTTTTGAAGATGGTTACATCTAACATTTTGAGGCACATATTATTTGTTGGTTTTAAATATAAAAAAATAAATCAAGATTATAAATTGAATTTTTTTCTGTGTGCATGTATCTTAGAAAACCCCTCTTATAATATGAAATTTCATTTAAGTGTGTTTTGCTTTTTTTTAGCATAAAATAATTATCTAAAATATATTTTTTCAATTACACGCGCGCAACAAAATTGTGCGGTAAATGCATCAACACAACTGAAAAATTATCACTCAAACCTGAAATAGTTATTCCACTATATGATAGCAATTGATATCATCATGTCTTAAAAGTAATTTATATGATGGAGTATGAGTTCTTACACATCATTTTTTGAAAGAAACAAGGACCGAAATAAAAAAACAAAAGTACTTATTTAACAGCAAAAAATTATATGCGATAGAGACAACTAACACTGCCAGCCAACTCTGTTAAATTCTTCATGTAAAAAAAATCTTCGGCCTGTATAATAAACATAGAGCACTGCTCTACTCCTAAGCAAGTAAATCATATATAAACCTGCAAAATTTAATTTGTTTTCAATTTGAGGAAATGTATTTTTTCAACACATTTATTTATTTATTTTATTTATTTATTTATTTATTTTCGTTAGTCTAGCACAACAAGATTAAGAATCTTATAAATTATAGTGCTAGTGAGATATACCAAAAATTATCATATAGTTGACATTAATAGCTTATTAATAATTAGTAACATACACTTAATACATAGTTTTCACCAAAAAAACACAATAATAAAGAAAAAATAGTTACATATTTAAAAATGAAAAAAATAAAAAAAAAAAAAAAAAATAAAAAAGGAAAAATATTTGAAAATGAGAAAATTTAAGAATTGAAATATTAATTAATTAAAGTATCTATTTAAAAAATTAAAATATATTTAATACATCATTAGAAAACAAAAATTAAACAGTGTAAAAATTTAACAAAAATACTTTTTTAACTCAGATTTAAACTTATTTGCGTTGTTGATTGATTGAATGTGGTTTGGGAGAAGGTTCCAAAGACTAATAGTGTTTATAAAAAACTGGCGTTGAGATAATAGGCATTTATATTTTTGTTGTATAAGTCTTTTTCCTCTATTCGATCTCGCAAATTTTAAACGTTTGAAGAGAGACGATGGCTCAGTTGTAGTTATTACCCTTTGTAAAAACAATAAGGTTTTATATTTGAGGTAATTTTCAAAAGTCATTTGGTTAATTTGGTATGAATAATTCGATATCGAGTCGTAACGGCGTTTATTATATACATATCTGGCGATATTGTTGTAGGCAATTTTCAGCTTTTTAAAGTCTGAACTATCGCATTTTGAAAAAATTTCACTTCCATACATTAGTGTAGGAATTAAATAAGTCTTTGCTAGCAGAAGTCTAACTTTGAAAGGTGTCGAGTACTTCACTGTCCAAAGATTGCGAAGCATGCTGTACACTCGTCCAACTACAAAATTTATGTGATTAGACCATGAGAGTTTATTGTTGAAAATAACTCCCAAATTTTTGGAAGAGGTTACCTGTTCAATGGTATCATCATTTATTTCAAGTTTTATGGCATCAGTGCAAGAAGCTTTACTTTTCGAAAGAAGTATGTATTTCGATTTTGCGGGGTTAATACATAAACCGTTACAAGTAGCCCACTTATTAACATTAGCTAGGTCATCATTTATATTTTTTATAGAAGAGCGGATATTATCTATAGGAGTGCAGCAGTAAATTTGGACATCATCTGCATACATGTGTACATTACAATGACTAATTATATCTGGTAGATCGTTTATATATAGACAAAAAAGTAAAGGCCCAAGTATGGAACCTTGAGGGACACCTCTGCTGACTTTAAGTTCTTTAGAGCATTTGCCATTTAAATGAACAAGTTGAAATCTATCAGACAGATACGAAGCCAAAAGCTTACATGCTGATTGTGAAAAATGAAATAGTTTCTCAAGTTTAGCCAAAAGTATTGAGTGATCGACAGTATCAAAAGCCTTACTATGATCAAGAAGTATTAGGAAGGATACCATGTTTTCATCAAGCTTAGCTCTTATATCTTCAATAACGTTTAACAGTGCTGTGATACAGCTTCTGCCTTTAACAAACCCAGATTGGACATTAGATAGAAGACTGTGAGTTTGAAGATGTTCGCTAATTTGATTACTCATAAGCTTTTCTGTAACTTTAGACAAAAACGGCAGGATGGCTATTGGACGGTAATCATTATTCGATTTAGGAATAGGGACTACTTTTGAGACTTTCCAGTCTAGAGGAAAAACAGATTTGGTAAAAATTGTGTTGATAATATGCGTGATGTATGGCAAAAGTTTGGGAACTATGGCTTTTAGGAAAATAGGGTTTATCTCGTCAGTGCCAACAGCATTTGACGCAATTGCTTTAAGACTACCTAAAACCTCATATTGGTGCACACAACGAAAACTGAAAGGGATTTTAATTGGAGCATAACATAGATCATTATAAATATTATATTTTGGTTGTGGAACGTTAATGTTAACAAATTTTTCATTAAGTTTATCTATGTTTATATCAGCATCACAAGATGTGTTGGCTTTATATCCAATACCTATTTTACGTATTTCCTTCCATTTGGATTTGCTATCAATGGCTTCATTGAATTTTTTATTATAGAATAAAGTTTTCGCTTTGAGTATGTTCTTAACAACTTCTTTTCGCGCTGATTGAAATATAAGGTAAAGCTCTGTAGTTTTATATTTCTTCCATCTTCTATAAGCTGAATTTCGTTTCCTAATCAAGGCTTTGATATATGCGTTAAACCAGGGATGTTGATGAGCTTTAATTTTTTTTGTTCTCTGAGGGACACATGTGTTGAAAATCCTATTGACATGCATTTGTAAAAAGTGTATTTGGTCATTTACATCGTTTAGTGAATAAATTAATTCCCAGTTCGTAGAGTCAAGATTTTGATTTAAAAGTAAAATATCGATATTATTGAAATCTCGAAAAGTATAAGACGCCTCACCGTTATTT
The DNA here is from genome assembly GCA_916610165.2 of Gymnosoma rotundatum. Classification (NCBI taxonomy): domain Eukaryota; kingdom Metazoa; phylum Arthropoda; class Insecta; order Diptera; family Tachinidae; genus Gymnosoma; species Gymnosoma rotundatum. The sequence goes on along the minus strand of OU744336.1, from coordinate 139,083,691 downwards.
ACAGGAGTATCATAGATCACAAATAGCACATCATGATTAGAAAAAACAGGAGCCGCAATTTGATCATATAAAAGAATTTTAGTTTTCTGATTAACGAAAACCAGATCAATAAGGCTATTAGAGGAATGGTGATAGTGAGTAGGAGTCTGTGTATTTACTGGAACTAGATTCAGAGCGAGCATAAGCTCACGCAATGTATTGTTTGCAAGTAGGTTATTATTGAAATCACCAAGTATTAAAATGTCATTATATTGGAGAGAAACATCTTCCAAAACTTGAAATAGTGTTTCAAAGGGTACATCTCTATTGGGTCTGTACACACAGCCAACTAGAATTTTATTCCCTTCTTTGGGAGATAACTCTAAAAACAGGTATTCAATGTGACTACTGGCTATGGATTTTAATTTTACTTTGCATTTAATTCCATTTCTGACATAAATTGCAACCCCACCCCCTTTGGCTTTAGTTTCAATTCCGTTAATAATAACTTTTCTATCTGACCGAAAAAGGTTAAAACCACGCATTTGATAAATAGAATCATCAACGTCTAATGGAAACCAGGTTTCAGAGATACATATTATATCGACACCAGCCGATTCAAAAAGGTATTTAAACTCGTCAATCTTACTGTTTAGACTCTGAGCGTTTAAGTGCACTATATTAAGACCTGATTTCTGATTCGAGAGAATCCTAAGCATGCTATAAACACTATCTTTGGAACCATAGTTATTTGTTAAAGTCAAAAGTTATTACATAAACAACGCAAAAAGTTAAATATTTTAAGATAAATTTAAATAAGGTTATAGATGTAACAGAAAAATTGGTGTAAAATAAGTTTGTAAAATAGGATAAATAGTATTTTAAAAATATTCGATTAAAATGATAAAAATTAGAGTTAAAATAATTAAATAATATTGGCATTAGAAGTTTCATGTGAATCATTATTAGGAAAGGGTTGCAGATCCTGCTCACTAGGAAATAGTTGAAGCAGACTCTCAATTTCATCAATATAAATTGGTTTGCCATGATTTTCTTTTTTAATATAAACTAAACCTCGCATTGTGAATGCACTGCTAATAATCCTCTTCTTTTTTAGGCGAATTGCAGACCGAAGGATATTGAAATTCGATTGAGTTAAATTTTCATTAATATAAAATTTACTGTCCGAATTGAAGCCGATATCTCTCAAAGTGAAGTGAAACCCTTTGTTAATCTTCCTATAATCAGCTAATGATTTGAGGAAGAAGTTCTTATCAAACGAAGACCACAATTTTACAATTATAACTGCTTCTTTCGAGTTATTTTTATGTTTATTGTTATGATTTTGAAGTCTAAAAATAGATTGAATCGCCGGAACAGATGTATCGATAGTATTGCAGATATTGCAGAAAATTTTCATCAAGTTTTCATTTTCTAGATATGGGATTTCGTTTAATCGTAATTCGCAAGAGACAGCTTGGTTTTCTTGTTGTTTTAATTTGGTCTTGAGGGTTTTTATTTCATCTTGCATGCCTTTTACTTCAGAAGCAAATGATTCCAAGACAGAAACTCGTTCAACTACAGAACATAATTCGTTTTTTATGATTTCAAATTTCTGGTCAAGGTCATTAATAAGTTCTTCTTTATATTCTCGGAATTTGGCTTCCATTATATTTTCAATTTTATCTGCGAATTTCTCGAGCCGTTTATCCATAATGGAAACTAGTTTAAACGGTGAATCATATGACAGTCTAAAAGCTTTTGAGGTATTACCCACTAAAGAATTTTGAAGGACATCTCTTACTTGCTTGTTAGTAGGTGTACAGTTAGAAGTAGAAGACTCTGTGTTAGGGCTGACGGTTTCTACAAATTCATTTTCCATCATTTTCTTATTTTTGTTTCGATTTTTATTTCTTAGTTTATACATTGAATTTTTAATAGGCAAGTGTAGTACTTTTAAACTAACGGCCAAAATTTCCAGTTCCTTTCAAACTGTGGAACTGATGTAAATTCGCCTTGTAATGACAGATGATAGTTGCAAAAACTTTGGTAGCACTTACCAGTATTTGCAAGAAAAGATCAGCTGGTGATATTTATCTTTACAGATTTACAAAAAAAAATTATTTCGATTGGTCGTGTTGTCTCACTTATTAAATGATTTTGAGTGTTTTTTTTATTTTTAGTACTTTTTGTTTAATTTGGTGATAATTTATTTATAATTAATTTAGTAAAAACTCGTGAAATATGTTGAAAACAATTTTGCACCAACACTGCACAACACTACACTTCAACCAAAGATGATAGTGGCTATTGTTTGATGAGTCAAGAGGTGTTAATTTCAATTTTTTAGGAGCCGATATGAAACTCAACCGTACAGTATGTTTTCCTTTACTTGATGACATTTCCATTGGAAAGTTTGTCATTTTTAGGCATAATCGTACTCAAAACGTTTTGACGTACGATCATTATTTGTGTTGTTTACAGTGACTTGAAAAAATTAATATAGAAAAAAAAATGGAATTAACTCGTGAACATTTTCGTGCCAACATTTTTCTCAACTTTCGGCATGGATTATCACGACAAGAGTGCATTGATGAACTTAAATCTTTGTATGGCGATGAAGCACCATCCTGTAGCACTGTGAAAAATTAGTATAATGAATTTAATCGTGGCCGAATCTCGCTCAAAGACGAATTCCGTGAAGGTCGTCCAAAAACGGCTGTTGTGCCAGAGAACATTGATGCCGTGCATGAACTCATAATGCAAAATCGACATGCGACAAATCGAGAGATAGAGACATCCTTGGACATTTCTTCCACCAGCATACATTCGATACTGCATGAACACCTGGCCGTAAAAAAGGTTTGTTCTCGTTGGATCCCGCACAATTTGAAAGTCGCTCAAAAAAGGCTCGTGTCGATTGGTGCAAAAAAATGTTGCAAAAATACGATTGCGGTACTTCAAAAGACGTTTTTAAGATCGTCACAGGTGACGAATCATGCATATATGCGTATGACACCGAAACGAAAAAACAATCGACCGTGTGAGACTTCAAAGACGAGCAAAATCCAACGAAAGTTGTTTGTGGAAGAAGCACTTCGAAGCAAATGGTCGCCTGTTTCTTCGACAAAACTGGTCATGTGGCGACTGTTCCGCTTGAGCAACGTAGGACGGTCACTTCTGAGTGGTACACTACAATTTGTTTGCCTGAAGTCATCGGAGAAATTCGAAAAACCAACAAGAGAAGACGAATCATTGTTCACCATGACAATGCGAGCTCTCACACATCGGCTCAAACCAGAGCGTATTTGACCGGCTAAAACGTCGAATTAATGGGTCATCCGCCGTACAGCCCTGACTTGGCACCTAATGACTTCTTCTTGTTTCCGCACATCAAGAAAAAAATGCGTGGTCAACGATTTTCGTCACCAGAAGAAGCTGTTGAAGTGTTCAAAAACAATGTTTTAGAGGTGTCTTAATCGGAGTGGAAAAAGTGATTCGACATCTGGTTTGAGCGTATGCAAAAGTGTATAAATCATGCTGGAGAATACTTTGAAAAACAATAAAACCATTTTTGATTATAAATATTCGCATTTTCACTATTAGGCCAGAAATAGATAGAGCAGCCCTCGTATATGCAGTACCAAATTTTTTTATGTTTTAATTCTCTGTCAAACTATTATTTGTTATTTTGATTAGAGTTACTTCACTAAACTAGATGTACATAGATCGTGAAGAGTATATAAGACTCGGCATAGCATAGACTTAAATGTAATTTAGGTTTTGCTCTTTAGTTAAGTCAGCCGCGGAAGTAAGAATATATAAATTGTTTTGTTTAATTTATTGGTTTATTTATCTTAATTTATTGGTGCTGCTGTAAATTTGATGCATTGTTAGATAAAAAAGATAAGAACTATTAAATAAAAACCATTTTTTCTTTTTATAGAAATTCTATTAAAAGACCTCAACAAATATTAATTATTATATAAAAACCATTTAAGGAACAAAAAAAACACAAAAACTGCCCTAATTTTTTAAATCAACAATAAAAAAGTTCTTTTTTTCATTTATTTAAATGTTATTGATCAATTCCTGTCAACTTTGATAAACTTTGTGCTCAGGTTAAATTAGTATTGAAATTAAACCTGCAATTTCCTTTGATGTAAGTGGCCTGATTAAAAAGTATTACAAAATAATGTATTGGCCACTTAATGACGTCAAAAGCCTGCATAAATACTCAATTATTAATTAAATAAATTATAAGCTAAAAAATTAATTTTACAATTTTTATAACAAAACGTGTAATTTTAATAATTCAATACGATTAACGTTTTTGCTTTTGTTATCGTTAATTCTCTGGGGCATTCAGTCAAATAATTATTTCCTGTTTTATTAATAACTGAAAGGCAATGTATTCTCTTAATCCAGCAGAGGGCTGTTATCATTAAAAATTTATCATTATTATTATCATTAAAAATAGACGGAAGCAGGGAAAAATATAAATTTTTTACGGAACTTAGCGATATCTAACATTCATTTGTGATGGCCATCAGAAGCAATCTTCTATTAGCAGAAAAACAACTCTTTAAAAATTGGAAAATTTTTGTTAAGTGATGTGAAAAGGAGCTATTATCGTTATTAACTGACTTTTAACTGTGTTTGTCATATGTAGTTCTGCATGTGTGTCAAAATTGATATTTTACAGAAGACTTTTAATATTTGGTCACAAACGTACATGTATAATTACGTCTGACATAATTATTATTTGTTTACAACAGCTGATCAAATTCGCTATTTCCACTGTACAGATATCCAAGCCGTCCGGTTTCAAAATGGCTTGTAGTCGTCTTAAATTACTGAAGACTTGTCAATTTTAATAATTTCATTTTACTCTAAATATGAACAAGATCAGTTTGCATTAAATAATGATACCACTATTGCCGTGTGGTTACATTTTTTGTAACTTTTGAAGGCTCCACGTAACATGTATAATTTTGTTATATTAGGCCAAATTTTGGTGAATTTTGGTACAGAAACTAAATAAGCTAATAAAACTGAAAGAGTACTTGTTTCATTATTTGAGTTAAGAATCTCTTTTAACATATCATATTTTAACATATCTTTCTCAACATATCAGTTCGATTTACATGCAAATTCATTTAAAATTCCATATAAAAAACTAGTTTGAAATGCGCAAAAAAAAAACTTTTCTGCAGTTCAATTCGTGAGAAATCACAAAATGTTTCTAGGTTCATGTTTAGAAACAGCAAAATGTTCCTCGCAACAATTCTTTCCGACTGTGAAGTATTATGAGCTGCATTTCGTGCGAAAAACTTAGTATTCTGTTTAAACTTGCAAAAAAATTAGCAACTTCAGCTATTTCGCTTGAAAAATTTAACAACCGTACCAATACCCCAATTTTAAGTGCCGGACTATATGTTGAAGTTTAAGGCAAATAAGGCTCAAATTTGTCTTTAATAACAGTATTTTTAAAATAATGAGTGTAGTAAATTCTATCGAAGGTAAATCTTTCAAAGAAAAAGTTAAAACGGATTTAAATCCAAGATCGTACTTTAACTAATGCACCTTTCCATTCCGAAATATTAGTATGGAGTCCTAATTTAAATCCTCATGAATACCATCGGTATGAAATTTTTTTCATACGATTTTCTTTGTTTTTTTCGTTTTGTTTTTGGTTAGTAAATTAATTTGTTGCCTTCTTATTTTTCTTTATTTTTCTAGAAACACTGAATGATACAGAATTTACATAAATGTTATCAAATAGTTAAAAGCAATTTCAGATTTTGGTCGTATGAGATATTACTATCAGCCGGCTAATGCTACCGCCAATGGTCAACCGCCGTTGATTGTTTTCATACGGCATAGGTTTTTGACAATACTTTTTTGAATTAAACAGCTGATGTCAGATGGTTTGTCAGATCAAAATAGAACACGTTCAAACGAAAATTTGTCAGATGACTTTTCACATGTATTTTACAGAAGCAATGTTTTAACAGCCCTACACGACATGTTTGTGCTTAACAGTTGGAAATTTGACATGTCAGATGTAAAAAACATGTCGTGTATGGGCAGCATTTTGTAGGATACTTACAAACATACCTGCTTATTTTGAACTCATTACAGGTTGATCTTTTGTTTTGAACTTAGAATTTAAATAAGAAGAACTATAATATAAATTAATCTCTAAGGCTTCACTGGCAAAATAAAATAAAAATATTAGCAAATACAGGCATCGGATTTTACAACGCAAAAGAAAACCAATAAGATCAAAATTGTATGCGTAAAGAGCCAAATGTTCATATATATGCCATTTTTTCATGCCATGTTTTTAGTTTTCTTTTAAAGTTTCAGCAAGTTTCATAGTGAGCCTTTCAAATGCAATTTTTATGCCATTGGAATTTTTATATCTCGCTTCTAGACAACAAAACGTATAAACCAAGTGCCCCTACACCTCTTGCTAAAATACAAAAGTATCATGAAAATAGTTTAATGAGAAAAATTCATAGTGCTGGCTTTAAAGAGATTTTATAACTCTGAAAAGCATCCACATGTATACAAGTGGAAAAAACAGAAGAAAAGAAAAAACTAGATCAGCTCGTTAGGTGTCTATCTGTCAAAAATTTTCTTTTTCATACAAATCCCAAACCTAAAATGTACGGCATCAACACGTTGGCATACTTTTCTGCGTTAGTAAAGTTCTAATGATAATTTTGTTTTTTGAGCTCAGTCTAGCGATTGTATCACTTTTTTATTATCTATATTCACTATCTACGCTATTCTTTAGGAACATTTGAACAATCAAGCTCATCGAGTAAGGTTTGTTTGTTAAATTGAAATATTTTTAAAATAATAAATAATAAAAAATTCCGTGTTAAAACACGTCAAGTCTTTTTGCAACAACCCTGATTTTCGTGGGAGAGAAAAAGAGATTAAAATGATTTATGTTGCTTTAAACTACTTCTTCTTCAAAAATACATTCTGTACATGAAATATTTTTTTTTACATCTTGTTGTTGGTATGGACAGTAATCGATATGGAATATAAAACATCTTGTTTTGATATCTTTTGCAGTCTGTCCATCTGTCTGTGTTAGCATTACGTAAAAACTGTTGGGCGGAGTTAAAGAAACGAAAGAGCAGGCCCATAAGAACATTGGTTTAAATATGGAGGCATGTCGCATAACTGAATTCCGATCGAAAGTGGTTTCGATTCCGCAAACGAAAAACAGAAATTTTTTCAGAATAAAAAACACTTTTACATTTCAAAGCGAAATTTTGTTTCTTTAAAATTTTGTGATATGCCGGATAGAAAGAATACCTTTTTCCGTAATAGTATATCATTTTGTAGAGAAAATAGACAAACAAATGTGAAAGCACCCAATTTTACCAGTATAATGGTACTAATATATAATAAATATTTTCTACATTTAGGTTTGAATTTTTGGAACAATGAAGTAACTCCATTTAAAAAAAAAATAGAATATGTGTTGCGATAGAGAATTAAAAAATAAGAAAAAAAAAACGTCAAGTCAAAAAATTGGCGCTTGCCTATATATTCCGATTTATGGGCTTCTGAACTTTTCATAGAAAAGTATTATTGTACACCATATTTTTAAGATATAATATGGGTGTATTTTAAAAGCTTTTGAAGAGATTTTTAAGGAAATACTTAAACCCTAACCTTAGCCAAGAAGATCTCTATGTAAATGTCTGTCACCTCAATATTTTTTTTTTCATTGGAGTTACTTCACCAAACTAGATTTACGTATATGGTGAAATGTATATAAGATTCAGTATAGCCGAATATAGCACTCTTCTTGTTATTTCTCTATTGCATTGAAAAATAGAAACGAAAAATTTCCTGTCAATCACCGAGGAAATTATATTCCCTGAATTGATTTCAGTTGAATGCTTAAAGTTAATAGTTGCCCTTTTTGCAAAATGAAATGTGAGTTTACATGCATACAATGCGGGCTCATTACAAAGTACTTAAGCTTTTATTCGTCTGCATTTTTGATAATTTTTATATTTTTTATATAATTGGAAAAATGCAGTTAGACATACGCTTGTACTTATAAACATAAATAAAAATACCAATTATTCGTTAGTTTTTAATGTTCAGGTAGGAGTTAAGGAAACCATATTTAAATCCAAGTATACCGTAGAATTTTTCAACAAAGAAAATTTAATGTATATTTTACTAAAACATAACAGGCATAAATGCAGTACAATTTTTAATATTGTGGGAAAAAATTTTTTTATTGAGAAAAATTGTTGTTAAATAAATTATTTACAAAAACCCTTAGGTCAATTATGAAATTGTAAATAATATGTTCATTTCAAAGCCTGTTGTTATTATGCCAAGTCGTCCGTTTCTATAAAAGTTGTACATATTGTGCTGATAAATTCTACATAGATACATTATTATATCTTTACTCAATGTCTCAGAAAGTCATTTATTATATTTGGGTAAAAACATATATATTTGCATCTTTTTTAAATTTTTGTTTTAATTTTATTTTTTATACCCTTCAGCACAAAAAGTGAAAAAGGGTTTGTCATTTCGTGTGTATTTTCTATTATATCCATCTTACCCCATAAAGTGTATATATTCTGACTTCTTATGCATAGCGAAGTCGATTGAGCGATGTCCGTCTGTCCGTCCGTGTAAGTGTTGAAATTCACAAAAAAAATATGTCAAACGATCAGATTTAGCGTCGAAAGAGGTGCTAATGGAAATCAGCATGATCGGTCCATGTCCTTCGAGGCAGCGGGCAAAACACCACTCTACCTCTAATTTTTTTGACACTTAGAAGAATAAAGTAACTCCAATCAAAAAAATAAATAAATGTGGCGTTAGAGAATTGAAAAATAAGAAAAAAACATCAAGTGAAAATATTGGCGCTCGCCCATATTTTCTGAGTTACGGTGCCCTTAAGTTTTCAATTTTTTTACAATATCAATATTGGTGTCATTTTAAAGCTTTTGAAGAGATCTTTAAGGAAAGACTATTTTTTTTTTTTAATGTTTAACCCATTATGAGCCGAAGTCATTTTAATGTAAAATTATATATACGCAGTACCATTTTTTTCTTATTTTTTAATTCATTGTCACCTTAATATTTGCTTTTTTGATTGGAGTTACTTCACTAAACTAGATTTACATATGTATATGGTGAAGGGTATATAAGATCAGCATTGCCGAATATTGCACTCTTACTTGTTTATTTTAAAAATTTCGAATGTTTCTGTTTCCACCTAAAATTAAATTTTTGGGCTCGATGACACAACAGAAAGTTGACTTATGTTATGAAAAATATTAAAATATGAAAATCTTAAAGTAAAGTTTTCAGTTTTTTTAGAAATGATTCACGGAATGACGAACTTAGATTTACTCTTTTTCCACTTGTAATTAACGGTAATATAAGGGCCCTTAAAAACTTAAGGACATTTATTTAGCATACAAAAAAACGGATTTAAAGAGGTTAAAAATAAAGTTAATTCTATGATAAAAACAGTAACTTATTTATCATTCAATGCTAATGTAATGGACAATTACTTCATCTACATAAATAATTATTTCCATGTAAGAAATTGTTATCTAATTTAAAATAAATTATAAATCTCTTTGTTAGTTTGTTTGATCGTACGTGCGTCAAATATAACTAAATGAATGGAACGATTTTAACGAAATTTGGAACACGAATAGATATTTATTCTTATGGTAAAATAGTATTTTTATATTTTCAAATAGCGGGCATTCTTATTCGTCTGAATTAATTTTAACCTTATTAATTGATTTTAATGAAAAACGAAACATAGATAGGTCATCATCAATATATGTTTCTAGAGGTTGAACCTAGATAAGAAACAAAGAAGAAAAATGAGCATTTACGTCTGTTCCGATTATAATAAAATTTTATATAAAATGTTGAATATTCTAAGTTTATTTAAAAAAAGGGAATAGGAGGGGGAAGAGGGTGAAAAGACAAACGCGCAATTTTATATATATCAACCGATTTTAATAATCTCAAATTCTAAAAATACTTTATCGATATCTACCGAACTATAAGATCCAAATTTATTCGACGTGTTTCGACACAGTGCATAGAAAGGTCCTAAAATTAGACCTGGGCAACGCCGGGTATAATAAGCTAGTACTTATATAATTAAAAAATTGATATTAAACAATAAACTGAACTGTCAAATATAGGCATTTTTTGATAGGATTTAGCTTTTATTTATCTCATATTTTTCGAATCAGATTACGAATCGATCTTAGGGCCAGGATTCACTGTCGTATACAATCGTACGATTTAATCACAAAAAATAAATTTTGGCAGAATTTTGTCCTGCTTTAAAAAGCGTTCCAAAAAATCATCGTATGTGGCACACTATTATACAAAAAGATGAAAGATGTGGTTTCAATATTGTCTTCTTTTTTCCCTGTCAAAAAGACTGTGACACATACGCACTTTTAATCCACACTGTTAAACCTTTTGAGTACACATGCTTTTTTTTGATAAATCATATGACTGAATAAGATAGTAAATCATAGCCTTTAACGTCACTTCTTGAATGAACAATAGTTTCATGTGTTTACAAAACTTTTCCTTTTTAAGTAATCTTGCTTAACTCCCTTAATACAAATTTATTTAAAACCTTAAAATTCTTTTAAATAAATACATGCTTATGTTTGCTATAGAAATTTATATGAATTGTGGTTAAAGATGCAGGTCAAAAATATTTTTAATTTTTATAACCAACAAAACTTCTAAAACATCTTCATGACCACAAAAATGTATACAAATGTATTTGTAAAACTTTTATAAAAAGAACCACATACGCAAAAATAAATAAATCTGTGAGTGTTTACGGCATAAGTTATAAAGGATGAAAAATTATTTGTTATATAATTTATTTAAATAGATTAAAGGTTTAAAACCTAAATGAAACTAGTAAAAGTGCTATATGCGGGTATGCTGAATCTTATATATCCTTCGCCGTATTGTAAATCTAGTTTAGTGAAATAACCCTAATAAAAAAAAAAAAAATAAAAAAAAAATACTGGGCTGACAGAGAATTACAATATAATAAAAAAACAAGTGCTATATAGTTTTATAAAAAAATGTCATCGGTCTTAATGGGTTATGCATTTCTAAAAACTTTTAGTATTTCATAAAATATCTTTTCAAAAGCTTTTAAAAGATACTTATATTGATATCTTTAAAAATGTAGTGCACAATCGCACTTTTCTATGAAAAATTCAGAGGCCCATAACCAGGACTGCCATATTTGCTGATTTTTCGCCTGAAATATATCTAAATGCCGATTTGCCGATTTTGGCTCAAAAAATGCCGATTTTTTGATAAACTCTGTAACAAGGTAACTTTGTTTGTTTTAGAATAATTTATTAATTTTAGGCAACACTGGAATACTTCCAACATTAGAAAGAGACAACTGTTAATAAGTCAGCGCTTCTACTAAGAGAAAAAGAGTTAGGCTTATTTGGCGTATTGGCAAAAACAGTTCTTAACTGTATGTGAGCTATTAGAAAATAAAAAGCTCTCGCTGGCGTGAATAAAGAAACCGCTCTATTCAATACCAAGTCATTGTGTTTGGTTGTACAAAAATGTTAAAATTACAAATATAGACCTACCTATTTCTTCCGATTGATAAAAGTAGATTATGCCAAAAGTCCAATTTGATAGGATTCGGTGCTGCCGTTATGACAGTCTGAAATAATTTAGTGGCAAAAATTTAAAAAAGGTATTTTAGATTTATTTATTATGAAATATGTTTGGCACTCACTTGCATTATATGCTTGTCTTTAATTACAGAAAGACTTTACCAATTTTAGAACATTAAAAAATTACCAGCAATAAAAACATAAATAACTGCACCCATGCAAACCAGATGGCTGTCGCTTGAAGCAGTAGTCGTTTGAATACTAGATTGGTATGATGCCTTAAGAAATTACTTTTAATTTGCTGCTAATGTTGATCAAATCGATACAGCGAAAATAATTATAAAAAATTAAACAAACCAAATCAAATTTATTTATGCATTTTAAAAATAAATGTACTTGAAATTGTTAATAGTATAAAGATTATTTTAAGGTGAGTTAACTGAAACACACAACCTATACAGCCATATGAAAAGGCTTCTAACAGCTGTACTAAGTAATTTAATAAAAATCGATAAATTTTATTTAACGGAATTTATGAATAGAGAGCATTTTTGAAATTGGATGCGATGTATTTGGGCTCATTGGTTAAAGAGTTAATATAAGAATCAAAATATAACAAAAACGAAACAAACATAATGGTAAATAACTGCATCAACTTTTATGTAGAATTTACAATTCAAATATTAAAACACTTTGATTTTGAACATAAATCGTTAAAAATGGTAATTTATTTAATTTTTTCCCATTTAGGATTTGAACCATCGATCTTATAAATAATTGAAAATTGACTTATTCTCGGCTTCAGTCCGCTAGCGTGTAATTTTTCTCGTTTTCTTTGAAAAACATACGCATACATTTATAAATAATTTTTGTTTGTAAAATTGTTTAGAAATTAAATTAAAAATTAACCAAAAAGCCGAAAATGTGTAAATTTTCATTCAATAATAAATTATTTAATAGTCTTTGTTAATAAATATGTTATTTTCTATTCAAAATGTGTTTTGTTAACTTGCCGATATTCTGACGATTATTTTAAATATTAAAAGTGCTGATAATGCCGATTTTTTTGAGCACAAGTGCCGATTTCTTATCAAAATTTTCTGGCACCCCTGCCCATAACTCGAAAAATATAAGCGAGCGCCAATTTTTTTACATGACGTTTTTTGATATTATAAAGCATATTGTAAATCTTGTGGGCTATAAGGTTACTTGTTAAAAATTAAGAAAAATAATAATAATATTTAAATTGAATTTTATAATTAACTTTTAAAACAATTTTTTTTCTATTTTCTATAATCCCGATTTGAAAGTTAAAATACCGATATTGATTATTGAGGATGAAAGCACGTCTCGATGGCTATCCCGCTATCCCGATTAAAATTTTTGTCCAAACAATAAAATAAAGACAAAAATCAAAGTTTAAGCAAAAAGCCGCAATAAACAACAATGATTCTATTTTTTCTTTTCCACTGTATACGGCTGACTTTTTTGTAGGATGATCAAAAATAAAATATCATAAAACACTGCGATAATTTAAACCTGTGAATTTTATAATACCTAAAAAATAATACATACCACCAATACTTACCTTAATTTTAATTATGCAGAAATATTAATCCTCCGATGAGTGAGAAGGTCCCTAGGGACCTTTTTGCCTTTTCAAACCGAAATTACTCCTACTTCGGACACCAAATCAGTTAAGGTTTAGACAGCGAAGAGTAAAGTCGTGTTTGATAGAAATAAAAATATAAATATGGCAGATGCAAGTAATTTGGACGTTGGTGAAATTGTTGTACGCCATAGTACACGTTACCAGCAAATGACTGCGGATGAACGGCGTGCAGCTGATAGTAGATTTGCTGATTTTATGGACGAAGACATGGATGGAGAAATTGATATTGCTGCAATTGATAATTATGAAGTTTAGGATGATGAAAATCGCACATACTAACCTGCTGACGTGTCAGATGCCGAAACTGAAGGATACGTCGAGCTAAATGAAGATACTGATGGCGACGATGATGAAGAGGAAGAAAGTAATGTACAGGAAACGAATGAAAAAGGAGTGAAAGACGGCGGTCGTTCTTGTTACTGCTAACGCAACAATTGGCTACACCAAATATCGAAGAACGTGTCCTGAACAACCATACAACCTCATATTCAAGGATACGCAATGCGATGGAAGCATTCGATGTCAGGGTAAGAAAACCCTCTTCAAATTCAAGAATAGAATATATAGTTATTTGCTTTTTATTTTTATTTTTATTTCAGGTATTACCAAGACCGATGAAAAGCAACGCACCGTCGTTTGCGGCTAGGTCAAGTAGATCGTCATGTCGCCTTTGCCGTTCTGAGTACGGGCGGCAGCGGAAAAAGCGTGCATACTGCTTCGGCTGCGGCAACGCCGTTTTGCGGAGAACATAGCACACTTTGACATCGCTGCAACACTTGCGCACAGGGCGGAGCACAAGAAGTACACGCTCAACAACAATAATTTTTAAACTTTTCTTTAATAGTCTTAAGAAAATTTAAGCAAAAAAAATTAAAAAAAATTTTTTTTTGTATGTAGAATTTAGTTATAAACAATAAAAACAAAAAAAATTTATATGAAAAAAACATGATTTACAAAAAAGGTCCGTAGGGACCTTTTCACACGGCCGTGAAGTTCAGAACTGTCACTCATCGGAGGGTTAAAAGAAACTGGCATTCTGAAATTCGATGCATCAGTATTCCGAAAAAAAACTTACTTGGCACAACCATTAACTCTTTAAACCGACATGAAAAATAGAAGCAGCTTTTCAATTCGCCTGAAAGTTGTTTTTTTATGTTTGTACCTGCAGAACTCAATCATTTCTGAACCGGTTTCAAAAATATTTCCTTTATTTGAAAGGGTATGCTTACAGATAAGTCCCATTGAAAAACAGTTCATAATTTTTATGTGTCTTTTCAACTGTAAAGGCACCACATAAAAATTTTAAAAAACTGCGTGTCTTTATAGTTCTCAAGAGCAAAAAGAAATACAAAAATAAATCTAAAAATTAAAAGGTATCCCCATATATTGTGAACCGTTAAAGACAATCGCTTGAAAATTCTATGACCGTTATAATACCAAGTACAAATATTAAAAATTATAAGTTAAAAGATGTCCAATAGCTCATTTAATTTAATGTCAAAGTAAAAGAAATGAGATGACAGTACTAGTTGATGCATTTGATACCATTTAGTATTAAAATTTTATAACTATTTTTACGAGTTAAAGAAATATTAATATAAAAAATTGTGTCCAGCTTGGGAAGCTAGGGAAATTTGCCTCTGTGACAATCAGTATAAGTTAAATTATTTTCAAATAGGAAATTTATTTTAATTCGTACATACATACACATACATATGTATAAATATAATGTTGCAGCAGATTTTAATGTTACTTACATTGGTGGTTCAATTCAAGTAATTGCAATTCAACGACAGAAAGAAATAAGGATGAAGTTGAATTCCTTTTATTATTTGTGCATGTTCGCAAGGTATTTTTAGGTCACGACATCAGCCAAAGTACTCGACATTGCTAAAATAGATAAAGACGTTCAGTTCACCTTACGCTGGTGTATAAAGATGTCTCTGAAAGGTGGGAGGGACACCAGTATAAAGTTTTCGAGTTCAACTATTGTTAAGTTAACCTCAATGTTCCATTAAGTAAGTCGGTTGCTGTACATGTATCTGTTTATTGACAGAGAAAAAGATGTAAAATAAAAACATAGGAAAGAACGACAGTTTACAAACATAGAGAGTAAAATGTTAAAAAAAATTGGGTTAACAAAACTGCTTAGTTGCACTACGACTTAATGTTTTAAAACGAGGATCGTTGCATAAAAAATAAGAAATATTAGAAACGATCTTAATAAAAGCTGATAACTCCTGTTACATTGCTACGAAAAATTAATTGCTTTTTATGGAGCAGAAAAAATACCGAGATTGAATTTAAAATTTTATAGGGCATTTTCAAACTTATCATCGTATTTTCGTAACACGGTAGAAATTTTCCGTAATTTCTGCCATTTTTCTTCACCTCTGCCAACTCAACATAACGTAGGTATGAAATCACGCAACGACCCAAGAGTACATTATAACAATTGAAAAGTTTTTTTTTTTTAGTTTTAGCTTTATACGGGTAAAAAAAACAATACTGTCATCCTTAGAAAATTGCCATAGATTAGAGAGAAAATTTAAGAATGAAGTTAAAGTAAACGTTGATAGAAAATATTTTCATTTCATTTTATGTAGTAAATATTTATATGAAGGTGGAATATTTTTTAGAAGATTCTCAAAATTCTTTATTTTTATTCTTTGCTTTTCTCTTTCTGCAAGCGCATTAAAACTTTTTCTAGCATAAGACAAACCATATTATTTAAGTGCATTTATAACAGATTGAGCACATTTCGGTTTTAGAAAGGAAACCTGAAATTAGTTGTTTTATGTTTCTAAAAATACTTAAAAATAACAAGTTTAAAAACAACTTGTATGTAGTTATCCCATTTTAAAATATTAACGAAAGAATTTTTAAGTTGTTCTCTTTAAGTAAAAATTTATAAAATAAGTAGTATAAACAAAATTTAAGCACTGAGTTCAATACAGACAAATTTTATGAAAATTGTTTTTAAAAAAGAATTCCAAAGGAATTTATGTATATTTCAAATATACAGGTGTGTGATAGAAAACGAAACGACACAAAAACGAATTTAAATCAAAAAAAGGTTTGATGTAGACTTCTATTTTAAAATCTTTTCATTTTTGCTTAAAATCGAATTCGATTCGTGTGACAGAAAAAGAAATTAACATATTTTTTCCATTTTTAAACCGATAAGCATATGATTGTCTGTTTCAAATAGAAAAATATTTTCTTTTAATTTTTGGATATTAATACGCTAAATGTAAGTTTAAAAATTTTTTATTAGTTAAAAATATTTCATGTTAAAGTATTCTTTATGGGAATACATATAAACAAGAAAAAGACATGCTGCTTGCATTTATGAAAAAAATCCGCACTTGGCAAAAGGATTTGTAAAAGGAGATAGGATAGAAGCAGAAAAACTTTGGCAGAGCCTAAGTATTGCCCGACCTAAGAAAGATTATCGCAATTAAAAAAAACAACATTTTGCTATGTTCTTTAAGCTAATATAAAATGACTTAATTAATTTGTGTCAAATTTGTATTATTGCTTAAAAGTTTAGTAGTCTGAGCTTAGCAAATATAATAGCAAGTGTATTCCATATTCATACAAAAGAATTTCTATTTTTTAGATATAGAGTGAAAGAAAATCAACTGTCAAGTATAAATGATCTTATTCGCCCGGTTTTATAAGTTCGACGTGTGTCCCCTCAATGTAGCCAATAACACCCCGTATTTGTCTGAAAAAATGACTTTTTGATTTTTGAACTTCCTCCCTGTCCATCTGTAGCTTAATCCAATTTTTGCAAAGCTTTCTTTCCAAATGATCTAGCATTTTTGAAAAGCACTTGCAGAAAGTAGTACGATTCATGGAAATAATTGTGTTGTTTCCCACAGACCGCCAAAAACTGCCTTTAGCAAAGAATCTTAGAGATGCTGCTAGCTGAATTGTCAAAGGAATTTTTGAGTTCTGAAATTTTTTTCCAATCTTATGTAAAAACCACGGAAATGCATCCTTATTGACACGAAAGTATTCGAAAAAACTTAAATGAAAGCTTCAGTAGAAAAAAAAAATTCACGGTAATGCACTACCAATTGTCTGGTAAATCTAATGGATTTGAGGAATCCCGCAAACCGTCTTATTTTTATTTTTTCTTGTCTTGATCTTTCATTTATTAATATAAAGCTTGTAGCTACAACAAAAGCCATTTTAATCAATTTTTTAAATAATATATGCAAATGTAAATGCTAAATAATAATACATTTTTTGAAAAATTAATAAAACGAGTTAAATTTTTTCGTAGAAACAGATGGGATTAAAAAAAATAAGGAGAAGTGAAATCATTGACTTCTATCACACCTAAAACCAAATCGATCTTTTTGGCTTTCGTTTTTTTTTTTTCAAAACAATTCGATTTTTATCACATACCTGATAGTTTTTATTTAATTATTTATATGACCAAATGCCGTTCTTGGATTTGGAATGTTAAATTCTTTGTGCTGTATATACGAATAGTTCCTTTTGTAATAAGTTTAGATTGTCTTACTATCAGCCGTAAAAGAAATTTGATCATTTCCTAGTTTCTTGGTACGCATTAAAAATATTAAAAAAATCAAAGTATGGCCAAATTTATCTCTCGACTAACAGAGCACTTTTAAGAGATATACAAACAAATCAAAATATTATAGCATGGGAAATTTTTGTGTCTTAAATTCTAGAATTATCCAATTTTATATTTAAGTTCTACTCTTAAGCCGATCAGTAAAATATTTAACTAAATCGATACGAAATTTTTTTTATGGAAAAATAAAAATACTTTATCTATAGTTAATGTTTTTTTGTATTAAAAATTTTTAAATTTTTGTTGTCTTTTTGCTGTAATGATTTTATTTAGTTTTCACTTAATCAATTTCGCTTAAGATAGAATACTATGAAATTTTGTGTACAAAATTTAGGTAGAATTCACCGATGAGCTGTATGACCAGTAGCGAAATGACCGTATGTATAAGCAGGGCTGAAATTGCTTGCTTAAAAATAGCAACAGCATTAAAATATTTGATTTGCTTACATGTTTTTCAGCAAATAAAAAATATAAATGTCTCAGCATTTAGAAAACATTCATTATAAACAAAGCAACAGCAAAAAGCAAATGCAAAAAAAGAGAAAGAAACGCATATGCTTAAGCTGGCTATGTATTTCTTTCTGCTGCAAAGCATTCAGCAAAGCATTAATTTTGAAAACGTTTGCTGTTGCCCAAGCAATAAGTTATGTAAGATGTTTCTCTTTTTGCTGTTGGCTTTTAAGAAAAAAAATGGTGTAATAAAAACAACATTTCAATGTATTTTCTTACGTATTGTAAGTAAAACAACATAAATACGTTTTAAATGTTAAAAGGGATGAAAAGCAGCAAGTGACTGCAAGTAACAGCAAGAAAAAGCAATCGTAGTCAGCCACTACTTCATAGTAAAGAGTCAAGCAATAGCGAAAATAAAAATAAAGAACAACTGATTACTTAAGCAACACCAAACTTTTTCAAAGTAATTGCTTTGCTGATTGCTTTGCTGCAGACCGGAACACATAGTCAGCTAAAGCAAATGCGTTTCTTTCTTTTTTTGTTTTTTGCTTTTGTTACATATTTTTCACAGCAACAATTATGCAGCTGTATATGCGTTGAAAATAATCAAGCATTTTTAACCACTGCGTATAAGCTTTCCTTGCAGTAATACATTTCATTTTTTTAATTTTATATTTAAACGGAAAGAAAAAACATGGTTAAAGTAACCAGAATCTAAGAGCAGCATAATTTGGTTGGAACCATATTGTTGACTACCTAACAATGGGATGGTAAAGTATAAACATAATTATGTTTAAAATTAAAATATTAAATTTTGTATCTGTTTTGAAAAGCTTTGCTTTCCTTTTTATTTGGTTTGTACATTCATTTTCTGAAACAATAAGGAACTATGTATTTCAAAGCATTCTATCAAGTCCTATACAAAATATTTTTAAATATATTCATTTGTTTGCTTTTAATGATACTTTAATATATGATGACATATTATGGTTAAATACATTACATTTTTTAACTTTGGTTGTTGTTATAATATTTTTTTAGTTAAAGCTAAGCTTGGTTTTTTTCAATAGTAACCATACAATGATTACATAGTTAAAAATGAGCTTATTGTGACTGAAGTATTATTTAAAGAACTATAATTTTTTCGCCGCAACTATACATTGTTACAGGAAACACAATATGGTTATAGTGATCATACTGCAACCATTTTTATTCTCTTAAGGAATCAAGCATCAAGCACAATTAATGTAGATTAATATGATTATGTATATTCATTTCTTATTAAAACAATACAAAAACTTTGAGCAACTCTCTATGTACAAAAAAAGTTTTGAACAAAATGAACTCGTTACGTCGCCTTTGCCTTAAAAAAGATCGCATCCAGAATAATATTGTATTGTATTGTATTATTTGTCTTCTTGGAATCAGTAAGAAAATACAAGTTGGATATATTTTAATGACCTTCATCGATTAGAACATTGTGAAGTAACCCGAATTTGGAACAGTTCTGTTTAACTGCATAATGATTCAAAATATTTACGTTTTATGGGGTTAAATAACAAACTTGAATTTACCCTTTTCCAACTATGGTGTGCACAAGGGAAATACGCAGCTTACTAAAACGCTGTAAAACGGTTACTGACAAAAAGTTATACATATACATGAACATGAACCCAGGACCAACTACACGCAGGGCAGAACCTTAAATTCATAAAGAAAATATACCAATCAAACCTGTGGTAAATTACAAACCTGTGCCTGCATACAACTTGGCCAAACACCTCATCACATTATTAAATGAGAAAATAAATATGTAGAACATACTCGAAATGCACAAGACCTCATCAGCAAAATTAATGACATTAAAATCACTGATAATACGAGGAATATATACACCAATACCCACGCACGAAAATTGGACTATCCTACGTAACATAATTTCTAACTTATACGATTATCAATATATCAACGAAAAAATGGATATTATAAAGACTATATTAAAACAAAACTAGTTTCGATTCAATAATAACTCATACGTACTACGTGAAGGACTCGGCATGGAAAACCCAACATAAGCAATTTTCACTGAGATTTTCATGCAACATTTAGAACAACTTCACATGAAAAATATGATGGAAGAACATAAAATAACCTATTACTACAGATATGTAGACGACATAATCTGCATCTTATAAAGAGACAACGCCAAACAAGTTTTAACAGAATTAAACACAATACATAACAAAATCACATACACAAGACAGAACTTTACCTTATCTTGACATATCAAAAACACGAGAAATTGATTCCTTAAACTTTGACATTTATAGGAACCCAACAATGTCATATACAACTATCCACTATCCTACTCAACATAAACTCGTAGAATTTAAACATATGCTTCCCAGACTTAAGATAATCCAACTTGCTCCAGATAAATACAACAAAGCACCCGACACAATTTACACTATAGCTAAAAATAACGGTTATAACCACACAACCATCAACAAACCACTCAGACATTTCAACCTCGAAATAAGCAGAAAGAAGACAAGGAAACAATCGGCACAACACGACAATACATATTCACTTTCACAGGACCAGAAATATATAGATTAACTAACCTTTTCCAGAAAGAACGTTTACTGACAAAACTAAAGACGAGCAACACTCTGCGCAAAAAACATCAACATAAACAACCGATAAATTTAGTACTAGCGAAGTATACAGACATACTTGCCCCTGCAACCATACATACATTGAACAATTTGGACTAACATTAAAAAAAAGGTATACTGAACACATACAATCATACAAACGGAAAAGTGAAGACTCCAAATTCGCAATAAACCTTAACATACATGGACACGAAGAGAGGGAAATAGATAAATGTATGACAGTGTTACATCAATGAAATAAGGACGAAAAGTAGACATTTTTGTAAACATGAAAATCTACAAAACACGTACGCTTAACAGAGATATTATTAACGAACAGGGAAACAAAACCTCTGACACGCAATCTTCTTGTTTAATACTATTTAAACGGGTAAAATTACCTAAACAAACCACCTTTTATTCTTAACGCTATCTATTTTTAACACTATCTCTTCAGTACTAACAAAAACGTGGCTTGAAAATGATATAACAACAGTATAATATTTACTGGCGAAACAAACCTAATTAATTTAATACTTGATTATGAATATTTAAAATTATTATTTACTTTATTCTTATCTCAAAGCTTTATCGATAATGACTGTCCACTTCTTTAGGAGTGGATTCTATTGAATTAAAATAAATTACATTATAATCGATTTGTTTTTTCAATTGTTTAGTAAAAAAGTAACCACCAACACAACAGAATATTAAAATGAAAAATAAAAAAAAAAAATAATTATTGTAAATAAATAACTTATTTAAACAAAATAAAATATCGTATAACAATACACATCATTAATTATTGTTTAGCAGATTTTTATAAAAATTAAATAAACACACAAATGCCATCACTTTTAAAGAGCAAATTGCTATTGAATAAATTGCAGTATGAAATTTAAATAAATATTAAACATTTTTTTCTTTATTGATGTTTTTTTTCTATAAAATCCTCTTTATATTTTAGATAATAAAATGCAAAACTCTTTTCAAAAGAACAAAAAAATATTACGAAACTTCAATAAATTTCCTTTATTTTCGTCCGTAGGGTGACGCTGGAAAAAATATTTTTAATCTTTTTATTATTTATTTTATTGTTAATATATTGAACGCAATCAATTTTTTTTAACTTCGAAATATTTTTATGTTCCTTTTTCTTTTCAAATTTTATTTTTATACATCAAACACAACATCTGTCACGCCTTATGCAAATTAGTGCAAAATTTTGTCTTATGTGTATTGCATATATCTACATATGTATGCATAGTAACTAACATGCAACGTGTTACCCTAGGATACATAGATCTATATGCAAACATATAAAATATATATGTGACAGCAAATTTATACATATTTTTATCACAAAATAGACAGAGAGAAAATTTGGTTTAAAAACGTTGCAGTAAAATATAAAAATTTCATCAAAAGCTATCTTTTTACTAACTTTTTATTGCATTGGAAGAAAATTAAGAATTTGATACATAGGGTATAACTTATCATATTGATATGAATACTTCTCGTATTCTTATATATAAAATTAGTTGGTTAAATAGATGATGTTTATAATTACTAAGGTAGATAGGTGAGGAGAATAAGGATGAAGATGTAGCGATCCAGAAAATGCAGCATTTACATTCTCTTGGGGCTTGATTTTTCTTGTTTTCTTTGGAAAACGTCGACATACATTTTTAAAATTAGAAAAAAATTATTCAAGCCAAACATCAATTTCAATTCATTTATAGTATCCACAGTTCAACTCTTAATTTGATAAAAACAAGTAAGAGCACTATATTCGGCTATGCCGAATCTTATATACCCTTCTCTATCTATGTAAATCTTCCTTAGTAAAGTAACTCCAATCAAAAAAGCAAATATTGGGGTAACAGAGAATTAAAAAAATTAAAAAATTTAATGCTGCATATATATAATTTTACATAAAAATGCCATCGGCTCTTAATGGGTTAACCATTTAAAAAAAAAATTTAGTTTTTCCTTAAAGTTCTATGCAAAAGCTTTAAAATGATAACCATGTTGATATTTTAAAAAAATTTGAAAATATCTGAGCCCCGTAACCAGGAAAATATGGGCGAGCGCCATTTTTTTAGTTTGATGTTTATTTTCTTGTTTTTTAATTCTCTATCGCTCCATATATTTATTTATATTTATTTATTTTTTTTTTTTTTTTGATTGGAGGTACTTTATTGTTCCAATTAAAAAATTATAGGTAGGCGTAGTGTTTTGCCTGCCGCCTCGAAGTACATGGGCCGATCTTGCTGATTTCCAATAGCACCTCTTTCAATACGGACGGACACGCGGACATCGCTCAATCGACTTTGCTATGTATAAGAAGTCAGAATATATACACTTAATGGGGTCGCAAATGGATATTGTAAAAATTACACGCGGAATGATAAACTTACTTATACCCTTCTTCCACTTTTTGTGGTGAAGGGTATAATTAAAACTATGTTCTTAATAAAAATAAAATAAATAAGTATGTTATAAGTTGTGCTATAATAGCGCTTTTATTTAAAAACTTACAAGTCTCTGAATTAGGAAAATGTTAAACAATTAAGTTTTTCAGCATTTTATTAAGAAGCGTATAACACTAGGTTTTTTGCTTATTTACTAATAAGTTTTGGAAAACTTTTTTAAAGATAACCTATAGCGAATATGAATAAAAGAAAACTATATCAAAGACTATAACGGGTCTCGCTCCAGCCCTAATCAAGCCAATTTTAAACAAAACTTATAATTTATTGGAAATTGTAAAATTTCTCGAAAAAATGTAAATGGTTTTTAAAGTCCTCAATTATAGGCAGAATAGCCACTTTTGTAAAAAAAACAGTTTTTTGTGGAAATTTTTTCCCAGTCTGGGAATTTGTATCTTCAAATAAAAAAAATAAAAATTTATTTCATTATTTTATTACAAGCTCTTTTATCTGTATAATTTTAAGATTTTGTACACTAACATGTATATCAAGCATATATTTAAGCTATAGGAGGACTCTCCACGTGACTTTTTTGCTCATTTTATTTGTTAAAATTAAAAATGTGTATAAACACATCTTGTTAGCTATTTTTAATATTTACATATAAAATGAAAAGTTTTTAATGTTTTTAAAAATATAGCAGTACTATAAAGTAATAATTTGATTATGAATAAGTACAGAACATTGTAAGCCAATTATTATGTCAAACTTAAAGAGGTAACCTGCACATGCAAGCACATTTTTTGTAGATACTTTAAATATTTTATTGTTAGCGAAAATAAACTTTATAACATTTCTCAAAAACTATTTGACTGATGTACTCAAATTTAGGGGCCTAACTAGAGGCCCCCAATTATCCTAGGTCCTTTCGTAGTACTACACAGAAACCCGTAAATTTTTTTCGTAAAATTTTATTAAGATGTCTTTAGTGGTTCATGTGATACCAAATTTTTGTCGGCAACAAATCGTGTTCATATAACCGTGCAGCAGTAAAAGACGCCATAGATGCCAACAGTGCTCGAAAAAATTGTCTAATATTTATTCTAATACTTGTATGTTTTGGTATATCATTAATTGAAGTTATCTTAGTTGTCTTTTAACAAGCGTTGTCTTTTATCTGCATATATGATTTAACTACTTTAAAAGTCTCAAATTGTTTACTATTACTGGCTGCGTCTGATGAGAAAAGAAGATTAATTTGCAATGCTGACGCAGACAAACAAAATACAAGCACTCAATAAATTAAATGTTTATGACGATTACTGAGACATTGATATGTCTTAATTTCGTACTTTATTAAATCAGAAATAATAATTACAGTTAAATGATAATAATTTCTATATATCTTTTATCTATATATATAAAATAATTTTGCAAGTGAGTTGTGAGTTTATAACTTACGATCGGTCAAACCAAATTCGATCAAATTTTTAGGGTGTGTTCGTATGGTCGTGTATATAGTTTATCCATAGTTTGCACGAAATCGGTTGATGCGTTCGTGACTTGTGGCTTTTCATGACAAAATGTGATTTTCCCCATAAAAAAACCACAACAAATCCGGAGGCGCCTATGAGCTAGTGCGGTATGTATATTGTGTTCTGAGGCACATGGAATCCGTTAGTATATTATTTGAAAGGATATGTGTGTGTTGAGAAGGAAATGTAAATATCCTAAATAAGCAAAAGGTATATGTTAAAAATAATTTTTGCCAAAAAAAAAGTTTACTTCATATCAGATTTCAGCTGTCTTTTGGACCTTCTGTCCAATTTTTAAAGGTTTTTATATAACTGTTTAAAAGACAGGTTCGTATAGATCTTAAAACATCAATTTTGGAAACACTCTTTAAAATCTAAATTCAAATTGTATATTTGCTGTCATACCGGATATAGCAATACAGCTGTCTTGTGAATTTTAGCTATTCGTCTATTACGGTTTAGAAGTTTAGCCACATGCATTAATTACATCACCTATCTGATCATCCTTTAATTTCTAAATCAATATTTAATAATTGTTGTTTAGCGGCCTTAGCAGGTTGTTTGTAAATTTCAACTGTCTCTCTACAACTGTTAAAAAGTATAGTTATTTACTTTAAATTAAGTGAACTATTTGGGGCACCCTTTAATGTTGAATATTTATACTTGTTATTGTAACAACCATATTAATCGACATTATGTTTAATTTTCAAGCGTTTGTCTATAACGGTTCAAAGGATAGGCTCATACAGGTCAATTTACAATACTTAGGATACCCTTTAATTTTTAGATTTATTTTTGTATAACCTTTTGTAATTGAGAGCTATAGTAATAAGCAGTCATTTTAAATTTTACAGAAGTGCCCTTTACAGTTCATAATACACTTAAAAATATGTATGTTGTATGTGTACACCCTTTAGTTTTTAAGATTAAGAACTGTTTTTAAAACGGGACCAATCTGTAACCAAAATCTATGATGTTACCAAACATTTTCAAAATCAGCTTAGAAATGACTCCGACTCGGTTCAGAAATTCTTCAGTCGAACTGATAACCACTTCTTTATTTGATGCCGGTTAAAAATACCCTTCAACGTAGAATCAGTGGCCCATATTCGTAGTGAAAAATAAATTATAATTAAAGGGAACTAAACTGATATGCAGTTTTTTTTTAAGTGGCTTCCTTTACTGTTCATAATATTGTTGTATGGGCACCCTTTAGTTTTTAAAATTATGAAGATAACAAACAAAGAAAAAAATTGCATAATCCGTTTAGAAATGACCAAGTTTGCGCGCAAAAACATAAAAGCAACATTCAAATGAATTAAGAACCTTCTTCGTTTTTTTTTTTGTTGGAGTCGTTAAAATAACAACTTATCTCGAAAATTAAAGCATTAAAAATATACACATGTATACAGAACTCAAAAACTTCCATATTTAATAATTAGATTTTTATGTATCAATGACCAGGTACTCCTAAAGAGCTTTTTTAATTATGTTTTGGTAAAGTGCCTGAATTTCATGGTGTGAACAACACTGTTTTTACTGTGTATACAACACATAGACAACCTATTCATGTGTTATTTAATGCAAAAAGAAAAAACGACAGCTAACAATATACACATCCATGTTTTCATACATTTACATACATAAATTTATAAGCATATAGACTTTGTGTATGGATGTATGGCATGTAATACATCAAATGCCGAAAGCAAATTTACGCTTGATTTACGTTGTTAGTCATTGGATGTCGTATGTTCGTTCGCAGTCAAATGTCATGTTGTGTAGAAACTTTTTTCTGTAAGCAATCATTTGTTTCCAATTGCATTCATATGCCATGGTATCGACGCAGATATTTGGAAAATTTGGAAATATTGCAGAAGTTTGTTGCAAATATCAAACTGTCTCCTTTGGAGTTTAGAAGAAACATTGCCTTAATCATAAAACAAACGAGTGCGTACATAACTAAAAAAAAAAATAAGAAAACAAGAAAAACTGGAATTGCTTCATTAAAAATATTGTGCTGACACAAAATATGAAAATTATCGACATACTTATACTTGATAGATGAAGACTTAGTAATATAATTTATTGAACGCAATGTAAGTGTTTCGTCAACACTTTAATAAAAACATTTAAAGTAAAATCTAAATAGTATACTCAGTTTTTTGTAAACACTTACATTTTTAAGTTCGAAATGTTAAAACCTCGATGAAGTTAAAGGTTTACTTAATATGCAAATATGTATAAATTTATTTTTCATTATTCATTCATATATTGCAATTGTGTAATAAAAGTGTACTATATAAAATCTTTTCTATTTTATCGTTTTAAGTAAAGTCGAGGTTCCGTATTTACAAAAAAAAATAATTTTGGCAAAAAAAAAAACCGACTTCAAAACAGATTTCATATGTCTTCTATAATGCTTCACCTTAACTACTCGGACACCCTTAATTTTCCAAACTTTTTTATAGTGTTCAGTAGTTTGCTTGCTTTTTTAGTAGATTTAGCAGTCAAGTTCTGTGTAAATTGCTACCGTCTGTCTATAACGTTTGAACGGTTTGCCCATATACTTACATTAGATTATATCAATTATTGTAAAACCCTTTAATTTATAATTTAAAATTTGTATACTTCTTATTATACCAAGCAAAGTAGTGGATATTCTTTATAAAATTAAGGTGTTTGTGTATAATGTTTTAAAATATACGGCCATATAGAACAAATCACATAATTTTGGGAACACCCTTTAATTTCTAAATTCTAATTATAAGCTTCCTGTTAAAGCAGACCTAGCAATACAGGTTCCTTTTAGGTTTCAGCGTTCTGCCTATATATTTTCAAAAGTTCGGCCTCATACACCAAATTACATCAACTATTGGGACACATGTTTTTTTTCAAATCCAAATAGTTGTTGTTGTAGCGGAGTTATTAATACAGATTCTTTGCGAACTTCAATCGTCTGTCTGCAACTGTTGATTAGTTTGCCCATATGCATCAAATTAAATAAACTATTGGCGCACCCTTTAATTTATAATTTTTATTATTAATACTTGTTACTATAACGACCATAGCAGTTGACATTCTGTCCAATTTGCAAGCGTTTGTCTATAACAGTTCAAAAGATAGGCCCATATAAGTAAATTTACATCAATAATGGGGGCACCCTTTAATTTTTAGATTTATTCTTGTATAGCTTTTTGTTATTGGGAGCTATAGTAATACACAGTCATTTTAAATTTTACATAAGTGTCCTTTACAGTTCATAATACACGTAAAAATTATATATGTTGTATGGGAAAACCCATTAATTTTAAAGATTATGAACTGTTTTTATAACGTGAAAAATCTGTAAGCATAATCTATCACATTACCAAAAATTTTCAAAATCGGTTCAGAAATGACTCCGCTCTGCAGGTACAAACATAAAAAAGCAACACTCACTCGAATTGATAACCTCCTTCATTTTTTGAAGTCGGTTAAAAATAACCTTCAATGTAGAATCAGTGACCCATATTCATAGTGAAGAATAAATTATATTTTAATATACTTTAAGATAACTTAACTCGGGTTTACGTAAGAGTAGATTCTAACTCATAATAATAATAATTTAAAATATACTTTTGTCCTTAAAATCGACTCTATATTCAAAACTAGCTAAAGCTATTTTTAACTCATTCCTCAACACCTTCTGTTTTTTGTCAAATTAAAAAGCTTGTCAAAGTTTGGCTTTTAATAGCGGGGGAAGTATATTTTATTTTGCTTATATCTTCAACTGCACATTTCGGAGGACTCTTTACAATATGATTAAAATTTAAAGCGGTTTCATCCCTTAAACTTTCAAAGTAGACAATTTCACCAACGCAGTTGCTGTCGATTAAAATTTAACCACCTTCTGAATCGTGAACAATCATATCGTCAACAAGACTGTCTCCTGCGCTTAGTATAGGAATTGCATTGTTACAGATTTTCTGGCGTTATTTGTCATTCGCACCAATTTCGCGCATACCACTCTGTATTACTTTATATGACTTTTTTTCTCTTATTTTTTGTAGAGTCTGTAAACAAATCTGTGGTTGATTACCACCTTAACAATATGTAAATCTATATACATATGTATGAAAAAATTTTTTGAATTTTTTTCTATAATATATTTTATTTGGTTTAAAAACACAATTCTGTATATTTGATTTATATACGAAAGTAAATAAAATAAAAACAAATAAAAGTGATATTAAGGGTATCCCAACTAGAACGCAATTTTTAAATTTTAAATAAAACACAGATATTAAAAAAAAATCGTGAAACTGTATTATATCGTAAAGTAGACAGAATGAGGTAATGTATGCAACCAGATATCGTGCAGATAGCCGCCGCGGTTTTGCTGGCACACATGCGATCTTTTAATGAAATTTTCATTGACCTTTTTGCATAAATGCTGCAGTATTTCATTAATGCAGCGTCCAATTTCCTTGAGTCGTCGTCAGCCTTTTCGAGTAAACCATCGACTTCAATAAACCCCAAAGAAAAAAATCTAAAGGTGTAAAATCGCACAATCTAGGCGGCCAGTTCTGGTCTCCAAAACGCGAAATAACACGACCGGGAAATGACTCATTTAGCAATTGAATGGTTTCTCTGGTTGTATGACATGTGGCGCCGTGTTGTTGAAACTACATGCTCTCCACATTCATTTCTTCAATTCTGGTAGATTTGGAGACCCAAATTTGCTGAACTCGGTGTCGACTTGAGGTGGATGGAGTTTGAGCGATATCATCACGTACAGCTGTGACATTTTCGGTTGTCTTAA
The DNA here is from genome assembly GCA_916610165.2 of Gymnosoma rotundatum. Classification (NCBI taxonomy): domain Eukaryota; kingdom Metazoa; phylum Arthropoda; class Insecta; order Diptera; family Tachinidae; genus Gymnosoma; species Gymnosoma rotundatum. The sequence goes on along the minus strand of OU744336.1, from coordinate 139,053,839 downwards.
CATCACTAACAGACCCAGTTTGGCAAATTTATACATTAATCTCTTCACAGTTGACTCTTTTGGAGCATTATTATGACCCCAAATTGATCGCAATTTACGAACTGTAGTCGCAAAATTTTCTCCATTTTGGTAAAACAATCTCACAATGAGAATGCGTTGTTCATTCGTGTAGCGCTAACCTCGTACCTTCTACTAGCAAACAATAACAATTGTTCAAATGTCAAACAATGATACTTCAAATCGCGCCAAATTTGAAAACTGTTTTCTAGTTGGGACATTCGGCATAAATGCTATATTCAGCCATGTCAAATCTTATATACAATTCGATATCTATGTAAATCTAGTTTAGTGAAGTGACTCCAATCAAAAAATCAAATATTGGGGTGAGAGAGAATTTAAAATAAAAAAAAAAATTGGTACTGCATATATAATTTTACACAAAAATGACATCGGCTCTTAAGGGGTTAAGAATTTTTAAAACATTTTAGTGTTTCCCTTAAAACTTTCTTCAAAAGCTTTAAAATGATACCCATTTTGAAATTTAAAAAAAAAATAAAAATTTCAGAGCCCCGTAATTCGGAAAATATGGGCGAGCACCAATTTTTTCACTTGATGTTTTTTTCTTATTTTTTAATTCTGTACCGCCTCATACATAATTATATTTTTAATTGGAGTTATTTTATTGTTCCAAATGACATGAATAAATTAGAGGCAGGCGTGATGTTTTGCCTGCTGCCTCGAAGGACATAGACTGACCATGCTGATTTCCAATAGCCCCTTTTTCCTCTATCTGATCGATTGACATATTTTTTTGTGAAATCACGAACGGACAGACGGACATCGCTCTATTGATTTCGCTATGCATAAGAAGTCAGAATATGTGTATTTTATGGGTCAAAAATGGATATTGTAGAAATTACAAACGGAATGACAAACTTATATATATCCCTTTTTCCACTTTTTATAGTAAAGGCTATAACACGGTTATTTTTCTAATCTTTGTTTAGAAATTGTATGAAAACTTTTATTAAAATTCAATTGTCGCCCAGTAGAAGTAAGTTCAACTTAAATAAGAATAAGTTTTAGAGTCCATTTTAGTCTATTAGTGTGAATATGGGCAATATGTTTTTTGCTTTTAATGAACAATTTTAAATTTGGAGTTAATAAAAGATTGTTGCAAATATGGCTTAAAAGTATGTTACACGTTTTGATATGTGCCATGCTTTTGTTAAGAACCTTGTAAAAAATCAATGTTATTCCTTTAAATAAATTTAATATTTTTAAATAATGTGGTTTAAAAGGCTTGTGAGTTTGTTCCGGATTTATATTAAAATTATTTATTTAATAAGGTATCATAATTTAAATAACAAAAATATATTGGTTTTTTACGAAAAAGTGCTACTTAACAGCTGTATGTTCAGCCTTGTATGAAATTAATTAAATAATCAGATTTTAGGCCGTTTCACACTATAACTTGAAACATGTATGTATATTCCATTTTTTTCTAGTTCATCACATTTTACAACATTGCGCAAAAAAGCTTTTACAATAACAACAACGATATTAACGTAGTAATTTTTAACTTCACATGGGAGACACTACGCCTACTGATCCAATGCAGAATATAATTTGCTGCACAATGATAACAAGGTTACTTGTACAGTTTTAAAATATAATATATAAAATATATAGTTTGTATAGAAGATAACAATCCCACTTAGAATTTCATAAAAATATATAACTTTTTTTACCATCCGACTGGTAAAAAAACTCTGAAAACTTCAGGGATACCCTTACTTATGTGGAAGCTTTTTTCGAAAAAATCTTAGAGACAATATATAGAATAACTTTTTAATGCAAGTTACACACACCAAACAATGTTTGCATTCCCAAAGGAGTTAATAGCAGTGATTGCCAAGCCCTTACTAACATAACTACATTCTTGACTTATATTTTTTTTAAGTTTGTGGTCTTCGCTCTTTTATTTGAATTTCAAGTAAGACAAAAGGCGAAGTTCATATGCAACACACATATTAAATTTCAGAGTACACTACATAAACAATAGGTTTCCTCGAATTAGTCAACCAGGCAAGGAAGAAAATAACGAAAAAAACAACAGTGTCCTCTAAAATGGTAAAATATTTTATCAAAATAAAATAGAGCTAATTTTATTTATTTACTTCCCAAGTATTTTTATTAATTGAGCTAATTTGGAAAGAAGAAGAACATGTTTTTCCGGGTGTGGCTAGAAGCAAAATCTACTAACTTATCTGTTTTATAAACCAAAATAGTGGACGTTAACAAGAATAGTTTCACTACTAGTAGTAATTGCTACTTTTATAAAAACTTTATTCAGAAGTCATCATCTACGTATTGTATAAATAGTTTTTAAAAATAAAGCCTATTTTAAATAACATTTCATATTAATTGCGCCTTCATATTTCATAAGTTTTTTAAGTTCTTATTGATAACTCTAGTGCGCTATTAATACTTGTAGTGCTGTAATGATTTCACAGGCCTAGGTCGATGTGGTGCATAATACGAAATCGGAAATCCCAAGTTTCTAGAATTTTACATCACTGAAAATAAGACGTAGTTGAGCTTAGGGAATGTTTAAATCATACAGTCGAACTTTATTTTGCTTACATGCAAAGTACATCCTCTGATATACTTTTAAAGGTAATAATTCTTGCCAAAAAATCCGTTATTATAATAGTAGCTGTTCAAATTGCAGCAACTATTGTGAAACCCTCAATTTATAATTTAGATTTTTATACTTCTCCTTTTACCAAAAAAGTCGTGGAAATTCTGTCCAATTTTCAAGTGTTTTTGCCTACGGCTTAAAACATAGAGGTTAAATTAAATAAATTTTAGGAACATCTTTAATTTCTAAATTCAAATTATAAAATTGTTGTTTTTGCTGATTTAGCATTACAGGTCCATTGTAAGTTAAAGCTGTCTGTCTATAACGGTTTAACAGTTTGGTCACATACATCAAATTAAATTACATCAACTATTTGGACTCCCCTTTACTTTCAAATTAAAAGACAGTTATTAATCTTTAAAATTAAATGGTGTCCATATTTAATACACATGTTTTTACATGTAGTATGAACCGTGCACTTTAGCTCCCAATGGCATAAAGTGAAACAATTGACCTATATGGGCCTATCTTTTGAACCGTTATACGCAAATGCTTGCAATTGAAGTTAATGTCGATTGCTATGGCCGTTATACTAGCAAGTATTAATATTAAAAATTATGATTTAAAGGGTGCGCCAATAGTTTATTTATTTGGTGTATATGGCCGTACTTTTTAACAGTCGTGGAGAAACGCTTGAAATTTACAACGAACGTGTATTACTAACTGCGCTATAACAACAGGTATATAATTTTGATTTGGAAGTTAAAGGGTGTCCCAATAGTTGATGTAATTTCAACTATGTGGCCGTTATAGAAAGAACGCTGAAACTTACAAGGTGTCCCAATAAATAATGTAATCAAATGTATGTGGCCATACTCTTAAACCGTTATAGTCAGACAGATAAATATAAAAAGGAAGTAATTTATAGAACCTTTTTTTTATTAGCATTTCCGTTGCAAGATTTTTATCATTCCAAAATACTTAATCACAGATGGACTAATTTTAGTGTAAGACACTGTATTTTTTGCGAATTTCATTTAGCTGGTTCTACTTTTTTTTATTTGATTTTCGAATGTAATTTGAATTTTCATTCTATAGCTTTTTATAGTAAAGTTTCGCTCTTGTTTTTCTTTTTCTTTTTATGTTTTTTTTTCGTGATGAAATTTTATGGTCAGCAATACAGTCAGTATGCCATCATAAAAATTTATCAACTCTGTTTGTCGTCTGACATTGTCATTTGTTTTGTAACACAACCAGCAATGAAAAAGATTAATTTTTTGTACTCTCTTGTTTTTTGCGTTCTAAAATTTGTTATAGCCAAAAAAACAAAAAAGAAAGCAATAATACAAATATTGTTCAAGGGAAATATAACTAAAAAAAATCTTACCTAAATCGAAAAAGTTTTCGTTAAGAATTTTCCTTTTATTTCATGTTTGTTATTTTTAGTTCTATTGTTCTTTTTTTATTCTTTGTAAATTTTTTATCATAGTTTGTTACATATACAAATAACATTGCTTGCAAATAGAGATTAATTTGAAATAAATAATGATTTTGAATAATATATAAGATGGAAGTTACAGATGTGTCAAATTTTTGCACAAGAACTTGCCAGTGTATTTTTTAGAATTGTAACAAATAAAATGTACATTTTATAATAAATGACAACCTGTATTTTCTATACATTTTTAAACTACTAAAAACTAACTAAGGGTTTTTAAGGAGGGTGACATGTCATAGTGTCAAAGAACATTATGGTCATGGACTTTATAAAGTCTATGGACATAGTGATACTTATGAAAATATTATAATGTTAGCACTTAAAACAACAGTGGCTTCACTTATCAAAGATTTTCTGCAAGCCAGTTGTATCTTACTTATATAGAATACCATAAAATATACTTATAATATCAATGGAACTTATGTCACTTACTGGAATGTCCTTGGACATTATGACATGCTAACTTATTAAGGAGTAAAGATACACATTATATGTCATATGTTGTCAGCGTTGGTATCCAATTTTATTGTTTTACATTTGTTTTCTTGTTTTATTTTGCTTTTTGATTTCTTTAAAACTAAAATTTCATAATATTTTCATTAAATATCCATTATCAAAAGCATAAAAGTATAAAACGTAATACTTCAAAAAAAATCATATCCATTTGTCCATTTCGTTATTGCTTGTACAGCTCATCCGTAGAGTCTACTTAAATATTGTATAGGAATTCAACATTCTTATGATTCAAACTAAATTGATTAAATGAGATTTGTCCTTAACTTACAAATGGGAAGTATTAAAAAATTAAATATGACCCATTTACAAAACAGCATATTTCACGAAACTAGTTTCATGAAATTTTTTTTAATAACATGTAGCCTGAATGTTGAGGGGATTATTTACTCTAGCTTTGTGTACCTTCACTGTATACGTTTTTTGTTTGCGTATTATTTAAAATAACACAAGCAGCTACAATAACGAATATCAAATTAAAAGCGAAATATACAAATTCTGATACCATGAATAATTTCATGGCATAGGGTCGAGATAAAACTTTTAATTAGAATCGAAAAACTGACATGTTGTAAATATGGACCATTTTATACAAACATATGTAAGTGTCGCCAGTCTATTTGAAAGAACTATTGAAAAATGATTTTAAATCTGCCCGAAAGTATTCAAGAGACAATGGTGTTTACGAAGACCATCGTAGGTAGCAACTTCGAAAATAAAGCATACAGCTAAATAAATTCAACAAACTAAGAATCTGTGTTGACTAACAATCAAGATTGAAAGCAACAGGACAATGATTGGTTTAGAGATTTAAGATTTAAGGCCGCGATTTTCATATCGCGTATTGTATATGCTCTAGCATTTTTGCAGTTAATAATTCAACGAAATACTTAAACTTATCCTTTAATTGAAAAATTGTACAAAGGGAAGTACTTCTGTTAAAAAGCCGCATTACTTTCATGATTTTAGTATCATTTTGTTTTAATTTAATAATAATGGTATCTGCTTTACAAAATTTTGTCTGACGCTTTCGCCGTAAGATAAATTTTTCCTTAAGTTTTACTATGAATTCGGGATTGCTAAAACGGTTTTTAAAAAAATGGACTTTTTTGCATACACCATCAAATTGAAGGTTTAAAAAGATCTCTTTAGACTATTTGGTGCATTGCGATTTAGAGTAATCAAATTTCCGTAACACTTTTTTTTTTTTGTGAGGACATTCTACTTCGTTCATAAATTCAAAAATGTTATCTTTATCACAAGTGAACTGAGCATTAATTATAAGGAATAGTTTTAAAAAGTCAAACACATCACTATTGTTCAATCGTTTTTGCATTTTAAACGACTGTTCGTCTCTTTATATAAAAAATTTAAAGAACCTTCTCAAATTTAATGTATTAAACTTTTTTTTTTTATTAAAATGCAGAAAAAAAAACACGTCCGTAGTTGACTTTCAGTTAATCTGTAAAATTTAAAATAAATTATAAAAGAGAATAACAAATTTATATCGTTGCACCTATACAATAATTAGCATGCATTGCTGATAATAGCTTCATTCAAGTAGTCAAAAATTAGTAACAAGTTTGGAAAATGAGAGTAATTAGTTAAATTTACTCAGTATTTACTCAGTAACTAGAAAAAGTGCAAAAACGGACCTATTATAACACTAATAGAAATGCTCTTAGCAATTATTCGCATATGCTAAGAGAGTAAATGACATTAAATCAATTAAAAATGTTCTAAACAAAAACATTGGTAAAAAAAAAACAATAAAAAACAAAATTATTACAAATGTAAAAAATTATAGCGAACTACATATTTACAATGAAATAATTTGAGAAAAACGAGGTACAACAAGGACAACTTTTCAATGTCATCCATCTAGTTTTTTTATTCTTGAAAGAAAAGTAAACAACTCGACCTTAATTTTTCACTTTATTTTTGTAATCAATGAAAAAAATTTGCTGAAAAAGGTTTAAATGTTTTTCGTACGTTGTTGATAACTTTAATATCTAAAATTATGCAGTGGTACTTGAAGATTGCATTCCTACCTTAGAAGTTATATGTGATTGAAGGTGAAAAAAAGAAATTAAAAATTTTTTTTTTGCTTTTTTTTAAACATTTTCTAAATTTTTTTGTAAACAAAAAATGCGACCGTCACGCACCGCCGCAGAATATCAAATCTTGAAATCAGTAACAACTGTTTTGAATGGCAAGACATAATATTCTGACCAATTTAAAAAGCGTTAAATGTTAGCAGTAGTATTTTCTTGCTTCTAAGTTTTGTTGTTGTCATAATTTTTTCTCTCAGTGTATTGTTGCAGTAATATCCGTATATGGAAGATTACTACCCAAACTAACTATGAAAAAAATTAAAACATTCATAAATAGTTAAAAAATCTAAGTTTTAATGACCACCCTAAATTTCCATTTTAGGACATGTGAGTAACAATTAAGGTAACTGACTCTAACCCCGAAGCCATACTTCGGCATTCATAGCTTAAAAATTAAAAAGTACATTTTTTGGCGTATTCCATATCTGTTTCCTAAAAAGTAATATAATTAATTTTATAATTAAAAAATATCAAATATTCGTACTTCCACACATTGCTATTCTACACTAATAGACAAACACACGGCATTATTTTTCCAGTTGCAAGAGTACATATTTTCTGTTTACAACCGATAATCCAATTTTAAATTACTATAGTAACCATTGTGTATCATTTCTCTATACGATTCAAACACACAATGAAAATTAAATTAAATTGTATAACCTTAAAACAAATAAAGATAGCACGCAAAAGTTGCTAGAACAATGATATGAATACAATGTTGACTTGTGCAAAACATTTTCATGAGGCTAAAGAAAATTCAAAAAGGATTTATTTGTAAGGATTTAAGGTAGATATGGGTTAACCATTACTACAACAAAAAAGCATACTTGCAACAAAAACAAAAACATAAAAGTTGAAATAAAAGCAATAAACGAGCTACAAATAGAATAACAAGCCACAGCAAGTTTAACGCCTATTGGTTTAGCACAAGCTAAGAGGTAAAACCACTCCTCTCTTTTCGACGAAATAGAAGCAGTGAAATTATTTTTTAACTTTTTAAATACTTTTTTTCACAAAACTTTTGGCGAGAATTTCAAATAATTAATAATTTATTATTTTTCAAAATTTTCCTTAATCAATACAAAACACATTTATATTCAACAAAGATTTCCATTTAAATATTCGTTAGTATTTCTTAAGCAGGAAAATTTAAAAAGTTTGTTCTGTCACCTTTTAACTGTTGTCAGTTTATATTAAATAACTGGTTAAAATAGTGGTTAAAATACTGACGTTAGATAAACCTACCACGTTCGGTGATACCACACAGATTAAATAAGGAATTTGAATTATAGATCGGAAAATAATTGTTGTTCGATTTAAAAACCTCAAAAAGAAAAGTAAAAAAATATTTGTGGATTACAATTGATAAGAATTGAAATGACATAAGTGATATTCACTTTAAATTGAATCAGTGAAAACCACATATTTTATACATGAAAACTTATAACTATTCACATCATGCTTCCTATATATTTATTACTAACACTTTGGAACCAAAATTTTGCCTGTAAATTCTTAATACATCTGTTAGCAGAAGGAGGTTAGACCATTTTAAATTAACATAACTGATCTCAGAACGGGTTAAATAGGAATAGAGTTTAAGGAGCGTATGCTATTGATAAAGTAGTTATTTTAAGAAGTATTTGCTTATAAGAAAGTAAATATAATACCTCTTTATTTATAAAAAATATTCTTTAAAATAAAATAAGTAAAATAGTAAACTTTGCAAACCCGTAAAGAACAAAAAAAAAAAAAACAGAATCATTTAATTCATTTACTTTTTAACATTGTTTTTGAATTAATTAGCTCATCTACTCACAAAAGTAACAATAAAATATGCTGTTTAAAATCCATTAGAATTTTTATAAGAAAAAAGTTTCTTATAAAAAATAATTTTATATAAGAAAACGGATGGAACAGTATATTTATCTATTTATTATTATATATATATCTATTTAAATTCTTATAAACGATAAATAATGTACTACTGTACCTCCTTAATTTAAGAGTAAGTAAATTGTGTATCGACATATAAGTAGAATTTGACATTATAAGTATAATTTAAAGCAGACACACCTAGCATTATATAAAGATATGTAAAAGGACGTTTATAACTCTTATATAGGTATAACACTGAAAAGCAAAGCAAGAATTATCCGTTCAAAATATTTGAAACTCAATGTGGGTCTTGCGTCTGCAAAAAGTATAGTAACTTTCAGTTAAACAAGGACAGCAAAAAGTTATCCTGACCGCTGACTACATAAAATATTTTATGCTCTAGACAAAAATTCTGCTTTGCGTCTTTTATGCGCGACATAAGTTGAAACAACACTGGTTTTTATTCGTTTATATTTTTTGTGTTACAAATTTAAAAAGTACATGAAGTATAAAAACATCAAAATTCAAAAAATTAACGGATGACCTATACAAGACCAATATTTTAAGTAAATCTTTAGAACCGTATTATAGTGAAAGGCCAATGCAAGCGGCGCGCGACAACAGTATATCCTAATTGAATATATTTTGTTTGTTAACAAAAATACTCATTAAAAAAATTTTAACACGTTGCATTTAGTTTAACTTGGCAATGCCGTCAAAAGCGGTCGAGCGGCAATCTTGAATTTAGTTCAACTTTTTGTTTTACTGCTTTAATTTGTCAAATCATCTATCCCTTTTAGACCTGAAGCAAAACTATCGGGAATTTTTTTTTAAAGTTTTGAAACATGTGGTCTCTACAGCATATAAAATATAATCAATGATTAGATTTTATCATTTTTATAACCTTTAAGGATTTTTAGAACACTCATAATTAATTCATCTCGGTCCATTTTCATTATAAAATAACATAAACCTCACTATATGATATATTTTTCAAACTTTTTTTTGTCCGTATGATTAAAATTTATAATTTTTTTAGCTAAAAAAATGCGCACTTCATTATTTGTAAACGATTAATACTTTTGTAATTAAAGACACAACTTACTTCTACGGCTCATTTTGCCAAAACTATAATGTGACTGAAGAATTTCGCAATAATTCAAGTAACGGTAAATCAAACCAAAAGAGAAATGTGAGAAGCAAATGTAAAAACAATAAGCACAATCGGTGCATGCCAGTTTATTTCACATTGGGCAAACAAAAGTAAAAATATTTAGATCGAAATCCACCCGCATAATCGATGCATCACTTTCTAAAAGGTCTATAGTCTTTTTTTGTGTTTCTTTTTTTTACTAAATCGTTGTTCATTTTATTTATTTTTCCTTATAAAATTTTTAGCAATTAAATTTATTTATTTCTGTGTCAAAAAACTAAAAATGTTTTATACATTTTTTACAAGTTTCTACTTCAAGAAGCCGCGTTCATTTGCCGCCCGCGTCCGCATTCCGCTTACATTGGCCCTTTACTATTAGGTCTTAAAATTTCCACAGACTGTTTATTAGCTAAAACAAAAATAGCTATTAAATTAAAACTTAAAAAGTGTCTTCATAGGAGGATTGTTTTTACCTATGTTGAATAATATTAGCCCAATTCACAATCTTGTTGAAATGGTCTTGCATCATAGCATTTGAAAAATTGTGTACCATATTTTACTCATTACTATAGCCCAATTCACAATCTTGTGCAAGTGGTCTTGCATCATAGCATCTGCAAAATTGTGTAGCATATTTTTAGTCTACACCAACAAAACACCTTTGTAAGCACAGATAAATATAATTATTGACGATTGGTATACATCACTTCGAGCCTGAGACCACCGTGCACTTTTTGATAAATTTAAAAAAAAAATCTGAGCACAAAATGTTGCTCTCTATTGTAAGGTTAAAAAAAATAATCTACACATCAAGCAAATTTCTTATCTCGACGTTAAGAAATTTGCGTTTTTAAAAATAACTTAAACACCATACATGGGAGTAATAATTAAGATGGACGATTTCATTAGCGGTGAATGATAAATAATGCTAATGACTTTTTTAGAATTATCATTATTTTTACCAATGGTAATGCTTTTTAATGAAAATTAAATTATCAATAATAAGTCAAAGAATAAAGTTATTACCATTACAATGATTAAATGGTTTAAAATAATTATCATTATTGAATATGTTTCTTATCTTTGTACACTAAAAATACGTCTTAATAAACAGTAGAGCAATACTTTAAAATAGCATTTAGATCAAAAACTTTTGGTAAAATATTTCTGTTTTAACTTTCTCAGAATAAATCAAACACTATTGGTACCTATTTTTGTTTTCGTGCAAGTCATAGTAGCTGCTAGTTGTGGTGTTAGGTGATTTTCGAGCTCAGAGTTCAAGTTTTACACATATCTCACCTAAAAATGATAAGAATTTAAATTTTCAAATAAAGATCTATCTGCATGAGTTTTAAAAATTATTTATTTTACTCATAGTTTCTTTCATTTTTTGCGATCAAAATTAGTGTTTCACAGAAACAATTGATTTGATTTAATTGTAACTAGTAAAAAACGATTTATCTGAAATTTCATTACCATTATTAAAAACAGTTACAATTAAAATAAAATCATTAGCATTAAATGGTAGTTAAATTTTTTCATTATCATTATTTTAAACAATGGTGATAAAAAATTTCAAGTATGTTTAACACGTGTCCGTTATGTTAAGGTGATTTACTTTTAAATTATCTGCACTAACAAAACCTACAATTCAATAATTAAACCGAGAAATTTTTAAAATTGTGACGTTTTACTAGAGCTATTTTTAGCCACTACTTACTTATTCGGCTGATGCATTACAGTACTACTTCTGCTACTTTTTGCCGAATGTTTTGATCCAAGTGTAAAATGTTATCTAATTTCATGGCATAAGATCATATTACCTTTGAGGCTGATAAATATAAAACATACATTAAAAGAAGAGGTTGGCCACACATTTTCCATTTTGTTATATTGTGTGCTGTGTAATGTGTGGCTCAGTTGCCAAGCACTTTAGGCACAAATAAAGTTAGTAGATATATTATTATACGTGCCCTTATTAATCAGTGATATTTCGGTAGTGGCATATGGATTTTCATCTTTCAAATAAAAAATCTTCATCTATAGATAAAATCTTATATACATATATGTCAATGCATATCAATTTCATCTTCAACGATTTTTAAGCATCACTCTGATGGAAGTTTTGAATTTATTAGTGTCAGTTTGCTTATAAATTGTACAATATTTGAACTACAGAAAATTTAATTTTATGCAATATCGATTCACAAATGATGGAGATGTGTTAAAAAAAAGCAATCGACTATTTTTTTACTTACCTGTTTTCAGACATAATGTGCTCTTTTATGTTGGTTATTGTTATTTTTCGCTTTGTTGTATTAAAAACCGAAATCCCAGAAAAAACTATAAGTTACACAATAATTGTATTATAACTAAACCAACGAAATTTCGCAAAAATACTACATTTTCACTAATATTTCACCAAAAATATTAAATTTTGCTAAAAAAAAAAATTGCTAAATTTATTAAAAACCGAAAATACAGCAAAAAAAATCTCTAGATAAGCAAAAAATTAGAATTGCAATAAACTATTAATATTTCTTAATTTTTACAAAATCTTTTACTGGAAATAAAAAATTTGAAATCTCGCCCAGAATGGAAAAAGCACAAAAAAGGCTGAAAACTATAATAACACAACCTCCATACACATTTACACTATTGATACATATTCCGAAAAAAAACTATTCTTTAAGAATAAAATTAACAATTTTTTGGTGAAGGGTATTAAAGATTCGAATATAACACTCCTGTTTGCTTAAACAAATATAAAATCATATTATTTTTATTTTATTATAATGGTTCGTAAATTATATTATTTAAATTATAATAACCACATTAAAAACAAATTTACAATATAAAACATTATTTATGTTTCCTTTTCAATGTATTAAAATACCATATTAAAATAAATAAAATATTCTATAGAGCACAACTCATGCAGAGGAGTGCGAGTTAAATCAACACTTTTCCAAAGAATAAAAAGCAGTATTGAATAAAATCTCTGATACACAAAACAAACAAAAAAGCAAATGGTGCAAGAACCTCAGAAAGACTTGCTCATATTTACAATTAGAAAGTGAATTCATTAAAATTGATGAAGCATACTGAAAATGACATTGCAGACACTATGTTCTATACAAATAATGACACATGAATACAAAGCGAAAAAAAACGAGAAGAATAACAAAGCTGATATTGGAGTTAAAGCAACCCAAATATAAGACCGCAGGATATAATTTTATAAGTACAATGTTTACATTAAAATAAATAATGAAACAAACATGCATTTATGCCAGTCAGGCAACAAGCCTGTAGAATACTTTATTACCACAGTTAGTTGCATTCAAAATATTTATACAAAGTATAAACCAACACATTTGCAAATTTGTAAATACGAGTAAAAAGGATTAAACTTTTCAAAACATGTTAACTAAGAAAAGTCTATGTAGGTGTGTGGCTTTGTGTGGATACATTAAATTGTAAAATGTATGCATGTTGTAGGAAATGTAAACTTTACATTACCCTCTTAACAAGCAAACGAATAAACAAACAAACAAGCAAACAACAAGTACAAAAACTATCAATCCACACTTCTTTGTAAAGAAAATACACAAAAAAAAATTGCAAAAAATACTTCCGAGTGCAATGTAATCACTTGCGGCAATTTGTATGCCCTACATGACGTTATGGCTGAGACTTTTGTAAAGTTTGTGGCAACTTGCTGTTGTTGACTGCAAAAATATTAAATGCAATTTATTCGTAATTTTATGTACTTTGAAGTAGAGTTTTTATCTCATTTGTTTTTGATATGCAAAAATCTTTTCACAATTTTCATTAATATCGTTTACTCAACGAAATCATTAAATATTGGTGTCTTAATAAAAATGGGGCATATTTTTTAAATATAATAAATCTTAATTCCAACTATGAGCTAAAACGTTTAAGTGATCAAAAATGTAAGCCTTACCAATTCATTTTAAATTTGGAAATTCCTTCTCCAATTGATCGTAAAGGCGCTCATTCATCTTATCAAATGACAGAATTTTAATTTAACAGATTTTAGTTTGTGTTACTTTTGGAAAGAAATTTCGAATCATACGAAGTCTTTTAACAAATATCTTTCGACTTAGCTTTTTCAAAAATAAATATTTAAAAAACTGCCTCTCAACACTTTATTGAATTTAACAGAAACTCAGAATGTAAAGAAATAGAATTTCAATCAAATTGATATAAAAAAAAAAAAAAATTCAAATACTGACATGGTGAAGGAAACTTTTTCGATAAAATCTTTTATTGTTATTACATTTATTATTTAATAAATTATTATATACTATAAACACAACTAGGAAGAAGGACAAAGTACGCAAGGCTCAACCAATTAGTCACCAAAATATCTTAGCATAAAATTGGGGAGTTAAAATCAGTTAGACAACAAAATTATTTTTAAACTTGATTATTGTACTCGGCGGTGCCTGGATCAAATTTTAATTTCTAGGCACTGTAAAATATATTATAGTCTTGTCTACTATATTTTGTAATCGAAAGAGTAATTCCGGCGATAACATATTAAAAATATCAGATCCAATCTATCAATTCTGTGACCAAAGGTACTAAAATACAGATTTTGATTGCACTTGCGCATACAAAAATTTTTTAAATTTTTTTTAGGAAATTATTAGTTGATTTTTAAAATAAATTTTTCTTCTGTCATTAAATATGTATTTGTTTCTTCAGAAAAAGTTTTTCACCTTGGTATTTGTATTGCTGGGTTCCTTTTTAGCTGACTTTTAAAGAATTTCTTTCTGCAACTCCACATACTTACACGATCTTATTATAAACTTTTTTTAATTCACACAATTTAGTGATACCTACCTAAATAATCACCCTTATTCTGTATGTTAACAGGTATTGTATAAACTTAGTTAATAATCTAATGTAAAATATAACTTTTTTTTGTAAGTTTGTTTGTTTATTTGTTTTTTTGTGCGTGCGTCTATCACGGCTAAACCAATTATTTTAATGAAATTTTAAACACGGGTAGACATTTCATCTCATGGAAAATAGGGGTACTTATATTTTCAATAGCAGACCCGCGACCACTTACAGTAATCATTTTATTCTGACTGAGTTAACATTTTATGCTGCTTTTATTTTCTATTAAGTGATATTTGTTTATTTATATGACAAATGACATATGACACATGGCGCTTCTAACTGGCTAATAGAAAATTCGGCCTATAGACCTTAATAATTTCATGGTTAATCACTTTAATAGTATACTTGCATTTCCTTATTAAGACTTTAGGGGTTTTTATAATGCTCTGCTTTTTTCATATTTTTAGAGGAAAGGTAACAGTGATGCATCTAGAAGGAAAAAGTCACATACAACATGTTATATAACTCAGATAGCAATTAAAGTATGGCATTATTGTTTCACATAATAAAAAAATTCAGTAATTTATGACCAAAGACTTAATTATCTGCGGTCAACTAAACATTACTTAAACATTACTTAACATTAGCCTTTTGTACCAGTAGTTACGCAAAGTTAGAAGAGACTCAAATTAATGTGTATTTCACAAAACAAATGCGGATCGCAAAACCGTAAGAAACTTAAGTCAATTTCTTTGGGTGAAGATAAAGTAATTAAAACTTTCGCAAAGTAATATTTGTCAAATCTTAATTATTCAAAGAGAAATATTGTTCAAATAAAATGTTAAATGTTTTTTTAATATTGTTGCATCAACTGAAACACTTTAAATGACCTTATCATTTATATCTATATTTAGTTTTAATTATCATTTTAATTTTATTAAAAAAATGTACAGCCAAGCATATAAAAAGAAATTTCACATATGATGGAGAAAAACTTAATTTAAATGAAAAATAAGTAACTAGTTTCGGAACGAACTATTTCACTTAAAATATGCAAGTGTTTTAAGGGTTTGAATTTTTTTTTTTTTTGACTAACATGTCAATTAATACATTATTAAAAAAAAGTAATTTTAAAATTGTATCAAACTAAAAATTTTATCAAACTAAAAAACTTGTTATTGTAAATATAGTTGTTGCATGTTTTTTGTACATTAATGTCATCTTAATTCAAATAAAACAACAAAGTTTTCAAAGTAAAAGTCACATCATTTTTATTTGATAAAAAGTTTGTTAGAAAACAAACAGAATTAAACCAATTAACTCATGCATATGTATGTTGTGAATTTGTTTTTCTGCAACAACAGCATGGTTTGTACAAATATACTAATGAATTTAAAATCCAAACAGTTATTTCAATTAATTTTAATATAATTTTTGCAAGAAAATAACCAACTTCAAAACAGATTTCGTCTGTCCGTACATAACGGTATGGCCACATACATCATCACATTACATTAACTCTTGCTACACCCTTTTTTCTATTTCCAAACTTTATGCCTGTTCGACAGTTTGGCAATATACATTAAATTATAGCAATATGCGGGCCCCCTTTGATTGCTAATTTCTAAATTCAAATTATATTCTTGATTTTGTAGCAGCAGCCAGGTACTATGTTAATTTCAACCGTCTGTCTAGACGGTTTTAAAGATAAGTTTTATGTTAAAAATACTTCGGGTTTCTACAAAGTGCGATACACCGCGATTAGTAGTTTGAGACACTTTACCATATTTTGGCTCTTACACGATAAAAATATATGAGAAACTGGTAGATTCCAAAAAATTGTAGGAGTCCTAGATTAAGAGACTATTTGGTGCAATTTAATCTCTATAGTTATCGCACTCTGCACAGTAGGGTGAAATAAAAAAAATGGAATAAAAGTCTGGAACTTCTAAACTATTTACCTGATTTTCATATAAATAATTTTAATTTATAGGGGAGGTCACAGGATTTTGGCATATTGCATTTTGATACACCTTGTTTTAGTACAGGGTAGAACCTTAGCGCGTAAAAAGTAGGTAACCTCGAATTTGAAAAATGCTTAAAAAAAAAAATGATTTAAAAAAATTTTTTATTTTTATTAATTTACATTGGTAGATAAAGCAAAAATGTTCTTGAAATTTAGCATGTTTAAAACTGTAGAGAAATTTAAATTTTATTTAAAGATACAAAATTTTTGTCTTGACTTTTATAGTTTTTCACCTGTAGTTTTTATAAACCACAAGATAAAATTTTTTCAAAACAGACTTAGAGAGGTAATACTGTAAGAAAAAACTTGTAAAAAGTTGTTTTTCTTTGACTTCATTATTTTAGTGGTAATAGTTTTTTAAGTAGATTTTTAGCGTTTTTTAGTGAAATTATAAAATTTTTTAGTTTTCTTAAGGATATTTCTTGGGAAATCCTCCTCTTGTCTTTTTATTGAATTTTTGTGAAGCACCCTATCTAAATGTTCCAGACTGTAAAAAAATTGCAACCGGTTTTTTTAATTCTTGTTATAATCAACTATTCTAGTGCCATTGGTTTTCAGTAGTTTGCCAATTTTTGTAGACATCCTGCGCATAAATGGGGAGCGATTGAACAAAATTATAATACATTTAATATCTTTTATATGTTCGGAGATATTTAAGGTGAAATTTCATTCACAAAATTTCACTTTTAATCTTTTTTTTTGGTTTTTAGTGATGTTTTATACAGCTTTAAAAAAAAAACTATTGCAAAAAATTAAGCACAGCTGAATAGTAGAGGTTATAACATATCTACTGATACACAATTTTTACATCTTTTTTTATTAAAATAGCTGTAAATTACGCACGCAATTATTTTACCTCGCGCAAAAATCTCTTATTTTATTGTGTTCTTTTAATAAGTGCTTATACTGTTTATTACATTTTTCTTTGAAATCAGAGATTTTGTTCTTTTTCTAATGCATCGAGTGCTATCTATTTTAATTTGACAAGTAAACAAATTTTCTCAAGTTTACGCATCGGCATAATTTTGAAAATGAACTGTCATTCTCATGTTTAAACGGCAAAATACTTTTCGCACATTGTAAAAAATATAATTAAAATATTCTTAGTTAGAACAGAACTGTTAGTGGATCCTATGTATTAAATTCATTTTGCCGAAACTTTAATATTTGGTAATATTATAGAAATTCGGCTCGAAATTTGTCGTACTGATATTAACTGGAAATACTTATGTAAGGTATTTATTCCTGATTTGACTGAAAAATGAATCTCCTCTCTAATGAATACTGCTATTCAAATGCCAGTTAGTTGGTGTCAAATTGATGTGCAATTGTACGCAGAAACATACGAATGTCAGCAATAAATCCCTAGCACATTCTCTTATCCTGAAAACATCACCAATTTAACAGTAAAACCCATTCAACATTGCTTCGATTTTCCGATAACATAATAGAGGAGAGCAATCTTCTGTAACCAGTAGTTTCAAAATATACAGGGTCATCCAAATGTGACGCCTAGATGTCAGCACTATATAATTTTTACACGTGACATCTTTTCAAACGACATAAGCCATTTTGTTTTATTAAAAGGTAGTACAATTTTAACCATGGACAGGTACACATTGCAACAACGTGTTTACATCATTCAAAGTTATTTTGAAAATGGGCGTTCTTTGAAAAATACCCAAAGCAAAATTGTCGTATCTGGGGTGATGAAAACCCTCGTGTTATTCATGAAAAATCTCTACATCCACAAAAAGTTACTGTTTGGTGTGCATTTTGGGCAAATGGAATCATTGGGCCATTTTTCTTCGAAAATGATGCTGGAAATGCTGTTACTGTGAATGCTGAGCGATACCAATCAATGCTGAGAGACTTTTTATGGACACAGTTGAATCGTATTGATGTGTCTGACGTCTATTTCCAGCAAGAAGGTGCTACATGTCACACAACTCTAGAAAACATTACGCTTATGCGATAAAAATTTCCTCGACGTGTAATTTCACGAAATGCAGATTTCAATTGGCCTTCAAGGTCATGTGATCTAACACCATCAGATTTTTTTTGTGGGGTTTTTTGAAAAGTCGAGTGTATGCTAACAAGCCATAAACAATTAATGATCTAAAGAACAACATTCAAGTTGCAATTCGTGAAATAACACCAGCAACATATCGGAAAGTCATTGAAAATTTCGATATTCGGATTGATGTCTTCAGATGCACTCATGATGGACATTCGAATGATATTCTATTCCACTTACGATTGTAATAGATCATACTTTTAATAAAAAAAGAGCTTGAAAAACTTGCAAATAGTTTGTGTTTTATTTCAAAGAAACATGAAGGCGCGTTTTTTGGATGACCCTTTACTATCTGTATCAGTGTATAAAAAATATACAAGCTTATTAAAATATTTCAATCGTTTTGTGTAAATGAGAAAAACCTAACAAAAACGTTTTGAATGAAAAAGAGCTTAAAGGTATGTTTGGTTCTTAAGCGATCAATCCACGATCAAAATACTCGCCCAACATCATGATACTATTTGTGAAAACGTACTAGTGTATGTTACAAAGACGATGAGTGATGAAAAAACAAAAAATTTAGATTTCTGGCATGATGGATGTCATACTTTGACATGTGTGTTATGTTTCCTTTTCAAACACGTACAAAGTTTTCATTTTAAAAGAGATTTCAAGTTGGTGGTTCACGAAGTTATCGAAAAAATAAGAAATCTAGGAATTTATCGAAGTTTAGCAGTCATCGTATGCAGTTTGAAACGTTACATTTGCAGCGTATAGTAAACGTCATTTAACAGAAGAGCAGAATACAATTTTATTAGATAAAAACAACAACCTCCGGAGGAAAACTCTAAGATAAAATAAAAAGAATATTTTTTTAAGAACGAGAATAAAAAGAAGAACTATGCTTTATCACCCTGCGTTTATGAACTTTTTTCCACTGCTTTTTATTTTTGTTTTGTAAATAATAGCTGTATTTGTTTGTATGTACGCATTATGTTTTGTGCTTGTGTCATTTTCGCAATAGTGAAAGCACGATGTTGATAGCACAGAGTCAAGCTAAAATGAATTTTTGACTGCTTATGCAACACGTGCACATCTAAGCTCGACTTTGACAGCTGGTATTTTGATCGTGGATATACCGGTCAAGTTTATCTAGTTTCTTTGATACACAAGTACACTTCGTTTTGTAGTTTGCTGCGAAATGGGTGCTTCTTTTGAAATGTCAATGCATTCTTTACTGCGTACCTTTCTTTTTTGTACATTTTGTGCTCACAAGCCAAAACAATAGGAATCTTAATGACACAATCTGTGTCATTCTTGCTAATGTGTTGTTGTTTTATATACAACTTGCAGTGCCTACGATTTTGTCTGCGTGTCATTTATAATTCTCTTAAAATTCTAATTTTGAAGCATGTGTTTTTAAATATTTATTTCAGAGTTCCGGAAACAGTTTTAAAAATTTTCCTTTTAATGCGAAATTTTCCTTTTAATGCGAACATAGACAAATAAACAGACAGACGGACAGATAGACAAAAATCCAAAAATAATTTCTTGTATTCCATAGCAATTACTATCTACACCAACATAAAAATTATCAAAAAATATATCATGTACAGAAATGTCCTCGTTACTGCGTTATTATAAGTATAGACATGAACGTTTCCTTTTGAGTATTTTCATGCCCTGACTTGTATGCAAAATTGATATATAAACATAATAAGACTTAGTGATATTTGCAAAAACTAAATGCATTCCCGTTAGGACATTATTTTTTGGCCATCGAAGTTAAGAGTTAAAAGCAATATTTGGTTTACACAGCATATGATACCTGATTCTAAGTTTAAATGCGTGAGATCTAAAATTATTTGTTTTAATAGAAAACAATTAAGAGTGCTTTATTCGGCTATGCCGAATCTTATATACCCTTTACCATCTATGCAAATCTAGTTTAGTGAAGTAACTCCAATAAAAAAAGCAAATATTGGGGTGACAGAGAATTTAAAATTAAAAAAAAAATTGGTACTGCTTATATATAATTTTACATAAAAACACATTGGCTCTAAATAGGTTAAGTATTTAAAAAAAATAGTACTTATTTACAGATCTTTTCAAAAGCTTTAAAATGTAGCCATGTTGATATTTTTAAAAATATGGTGCCCAATCTTATTTTTGTATGACAACTTCAGAGGCCTATTACTCGAAAAATATGGGCAAGCGACAATTCTTTCACTTGATGTTTTTTTCTTAGTTGTTATTTCTCTATCACCCGATGTATTTATTTTTTTTAATTGGAGTCTTTTTATTGCTCCAAATGATATGAAAAAATTAAAAGTACTTGTGGTGTTTTGCCTGCTGCCTCGAAGGACATAGACCGATCATGCTGATTCCAATAGCACCTATTTAGATGGTATATCTGATCGATTGGAATATTTATTTTTCTATTTATTTTTTTTTGTACCGAGGCAAACTTGATTTCAACACTAACACGAGCGGGCAGGCGAAAATCGCCCAATCGACTTCGTCAGAATATATGTATGTACTTTATGGGGTCGGAAATGAATATTGTAGAAATTACACACGGAATGACAAGCTTATCCGTTTTCGACTTTTTGTGGTGAAGGGTATAAGAATAACCTGTATAAATGGGGCCAATTACAAACTTGGATATTCGTTGCAAAAGAACATCAGGCATTATTTAAAAAAGCCAAAGCCCATAAATAATTTAGTATATTAGAAATATTGAGTTTATCAAGCTCACCTTTTTTGTTCAATTTGTAATTAATTTAAATTATCATCAGATAGTGTGCAAAACTGGCGGCTACTAATTATTGGAAACTGTGTTGTTATCTATATGACAAAATTTTTAACAACGTAGGAATAAGTTCTGGCACCAGACCTTTCTACAAGCAAGGCTCAGTGGAATCTTTATGGTTAGTGCACATAGGGATACATCGAGAGACAGTATAAAACCCATCGTTATGTACACTGAGACTATTAGTAAAAGTAAATGTCTGATCACTTGTATTAAAAACAAATGTACATTATGAGTTACAGAAAAAACAGTGAAGAAATACTTTGGTTTGTGTATGGATTTCGTTTAACCAAATTAATGTTGATATGAATACTCCTCGTTTTCTTATTTACAAAATTAGTTGGTTAAATAGATAATGTTTACAATGCGAAAAACCGAAGGAAGGTGGATGCGAAGAATGCTGATGAAGAATAAAGCAATCCAAAGGATGCAGCATTACATTCTGCTGGTGCCCAATTTTTCTTCTTTGCTTTGGAAAACGTCTGCATACTTTTTTAAAATAATTTTTCTTTTAAAAAAAGGTTTTTGAGAAAATAAAAAAAAAGAACTTAATTAAGCCAAAAATCAATTTCAATTCATCTGTAATATCTCGATATAGTTTTTACTTTGCCGATGATTATCAGCAAAATATCATTCGCAAAAAAACACACACCCAAATCATAATTCTGTTTTCTTTTATTATAACTATTTTTATTTTTTTAATATTTAAATCAAATTATAAATAATTTTTGGTTTTCGTGGTTTTTTATGCAAGTACATATTACATAGAATTTTTATAATTATATTTATTTGATTTATTTTTAAGGTTAAATTCTGTATTTATGTAGTAGTTTCGTATTGTTTTCTTTTATTTTTTTCGTTTGTTTTTTATTATAGTTTTAATTTATATTATTGATTTTATTTACATAGAAATGGAATTAGTTAATTTTTTTTTTTTTTTGAAATTTTTAATTTAATTCAAAGTTTATATATATATTCATGAGTTACTACTGTAGTATAATCGTCATAATGATCTTACACATTCATGCACTTGCCTACACAAACAAAAATTTTGGATATTATGACGGAGTGTAACAAAATGTTTGTTGTAATGAAAATTATTACAATATTTTTATTATTTATTTGTGTATGCAAATGTGTATTTGTGTAATTGTTTTTCATACGAAGCTTAAAATTTAAATGCATTTCATGGATAATAATTTTCATTTACATACATACTTGAATAATTTTTGGAAATTTTCTTAATTATAAATTTCAAATTTTATTTTAAAATTTATATTTATTGTTATTATTCTTTGCTTGAATTATTTTTATTTTAAGTTACGTGGTTGATTTAATATAATACATAGACAAATGGAATCTTTTAACATAATTTACAGTTTAGTTGAAAACTTTAATCAAGATTTGCTTTATTTGTAATTGGTTTTTATATTTATATTTGGATTATGGTTTTTTTAGTGTTGACACATAAAATGATGAACGTTGTCTTGAAAAAAAATTAATGAATGGTTTTTCAAAATAAAAAAATTATATTAAAAATAATTCCCAACAACAAATAAAAATTATTAGAATTTCTTAACAAAGTAATGTCAAAAATGTTCAATGTTTCTTAACCGATTTTAAATCCTCCCTAAAATGCATAGATATTCTTGCGAAATTTATTGGAAAAGTGTATATTATGCCACTGTCTACACATATTAAATATATGTTACAGTTTAGAAGAAATTTTCAAATTTTGAAAAACGTGTTTGAATATTTTCGTTTTGTATCAGTATTAAAAATTTTCCATCTACAAAAATAAGAAGTGTTTACAACTGCTTTAGTACCAGTATAACGGTAAGACTGGGTGCTTTCATATTTCTATATCCATTTTTTTACGAAAAAGTACTACGGAACGTCTTCAGAAAATTAAATTTAAATCCATAAAGCAGACAGAGTGACAAAAGTTCCAAGAATATATGTTTTGTATTCTATATTGATTAATATCGACTCTAACAACAAAATTTTCAAAAAGCATTTAATGTACAGAAATGATCCTGTAACAGTTTTATTATATGTATAGATAAAATTTTATGCCGTTCACTAGTAACCATACGATTAACATTTTTTGTTTTACAGTATGTTTGGTTGAACTTTTATTTCAGAACACTTGCGATGGTTAAATATAAAAGAGATATTTATAGTTTGTTTTTCACGACTTATTTTAATAACTACATGTCAAAATTCGACAAGTATGTTATGCAAAACTTGTTTTAATCGACTTCAAAAAATAAGGAGGTTATCAATTCGACTGAATGTTCTTTTCTTCATATTTGTGCCTCCATAATTCAGTCATTTGTAGTATCGATAAGATTAAATAGAGTTGGTTGCTCTTTGCCCTCTCCTGCACGCGATAAAGTAACTCGAAAATATACATAGGAGCACTGGCCGATATATGATACTTGTATTCCATTTTTGACCAGATGTATATGGTAAAAGCAGTTAGGAGATCAGCATTAAAACCGATGTTTTCGCACGGACCTAATTAAATATTTTTGTGAAATCGTTTTTGAGATTATCATTTAAACATTGTCACTTGGCCTTAATATCTAAAGGTATGAGAAAGAACAGAGTCTTGTGGTACCCTAGAATTAATTTGAAAATGCTGCGGAAAACACTAATTCAGCAAAGCACCAGAAATACTGAGCCATGATTTGGTTACTTTTATGACCTAAAAGCTATGTATATAAAACACTTTTGCAAGTGTGTTGTGATTTTATAACTCACGAACGGTCAAATCGAATTCGATTAAATTTATAGGGTTTCTTCGCATGGTCATATAGATGGTGTATCTGAAGATTGCTCGAAATCATTATAAGAAATGCAACAACAAATACATAGGCGCCTATGAGCGTGTGCGGTATGTAAACTATGTGCCGACTTCATACTCACGGTAAATACATGTTTTAGCGCATACACATTGACAGCTAAGTCTTCTTAACAAAATCAGATTCTAAAGATATTTGAAATATAGATATCTTCTGGTCTATAAGACCCAAACTGATTTGATAGGTTTTTCACGTGTTCGAAGAAGAGTCGTGTAGTAAAGAAGTACATAATGTATTATACGAGCCTTTAAATTATGCCCGCGCAATGCTGGGAAAATAAGTTAGTACAATATCTGAACGTGGAGCAATCTTTGGTTTCAAGAGGATGGTGCACGATGTCACACAGCTCAACGTATTTTTTGACCATTTCATTATGGCCTATCGTTAGATACCGATACTTTGCAAATAATATTTAAAGTTAATATTGCCCGCGCCATTTAAGTGATACAAACGGAAACTCACAGTAAAATATTGAAATATATAATAGCCAGAAGAAACTACTGCGAAACCAGCCGCGACAAATACATAAATCGCATTTTAATAAACATATCATCTCATTTGTTAAAAAAAAAATTGTATTAGTTCTAATGGATAGAAGAGAAAAGATCTTACAACTTATATAATTGGCATTTACTGTATATTTGAAAGACGTTATAAATATCATTAAACAAAATTTATTTAACAGTAAATGAATATGTCAAATATTTTCTTATAACTTGGTAGTTACAGGAAGGTTTTGCAGACAATAAACCTGCTATTTCCTGAAAAAAAAGACTTTAAAAACTTAAATACAATGTGTACGCATATAATTGTTAAAAAATAATATTACTTGTTTAAAATGTTATTTGATTCGTTTTTTTTTAATTAAAATTACTAATAAAACTTTATTAAAACTAGTTTAATTTAATATTGTGGTTGTTTGTTTAATTTTAATTTTAATTCTTATATTTAATATTTTTATTATTTTTTTTTTTGCGGTTGAATTGTATTAATTAAATGTGTTATAATTCATTTATTCTGTTGTGTTGGCAGATATTGTTTTTTTTTTTTGTTGTTGGTTTCTCCTTTTTGTTGTTTGTGTTTACTTTATATTAATCATTTTTATTATTATTATATTTGGAGATGTGATTTTTGTTGTTGTTTTAACTTTAGTTTATGTTTTGGTTACGAACTATCTAAGCATGTCATGTCCTATGGCCACCAATCATAATTACACTGAATATTAAAGCCAGGCTACATACTGAGTAAGTTTTTGTGGTAACGGGTGCTGATGAAGTAACTGCTGACGCTGAAGATTCACCTGCAAAATGAAAAAAAAAAACAAAATAATATGATTTAATCAATGTATATAAATATTATATATTCTATACAAACATATCTAATTACTTTTATGTATGTATTTGTAAAAATGCCTAAACTGTGTAACAGTATTTGTAAAAAATCTTCGTGTCAGTTATAGCTAATTAACATTTATGAATTTTGACACAAACTAAATACTTGAGGCGTATATTTTACATGTGTAATTATAAAATTTGACACAAAGTAAGGGGGCCTGAGGCTTGTATTTCAGATGTAAAGTTAAATTAATTATAATAAATATGTTTGAAATAATTAAACTTATAAGTAAATTGTTTATCTCACTGGAAAATAATTTTTGAATTTGTATTAAATATCTTTGGCTGCCATTGGCATTCGTTTAAGTTATTATTATTTTTTTTTACTACCAAACTAAATAAAGCAAAATTATATTTGCCGTATTCACAAGCTCTGCTAAGGTGTAGGTAGTATTGCATACTACCTTTTGTTTACTTCTTTGTGAACAACCATTGTATCAGTGTGCCGTTGTACATTGTGCTTCATACGTCAAAAAGTAAATAAGAAGAAGAAAAGTGCTATTCATCATTTGTTATTTATAAGCCAAATGGGGAAGAAAACAGAAAAAAGTAAATTAATAAATTTTTTGTGTGAGGAAGAAATTCAGACATTTTTAGAATGAACCTAATATACTTGCTCTCCAGTCGCAGAATTATACATTTAGGGCTACCAAAATCATCATTATGGCATAATCGGGTTTTAAGATATTTTGATGAAAATAGATTTCTTCATATGTTACGACTACGGCCAGAGGAATTTGCTTTTATATTCAACCTTATAAAAAATCACGATGTTTTTCACACAATTGGCGAAAGGCTCCAACTACGCATTGACTTGCAGCTTAAAATTGTACTTTACTGCTTGGGATCTTCAGGAAATGGTGCTTGTGTTCCTAAGGTAGCATCTCTTTTTGATATAGGTGATGGCGGTACCATACAAAATATTAGAAATCGAGTCATTAGAGCAATACTAAATCTTAAAGAACAGTTTTTATATTGGCAACTTTCAACTTCTACTTTCTAATAAATCAGTCAAATCAATAAACTAATAAAAATATCTTTTAATTCAATTTAATTTAATATAATTCAAACATGAACACAAAAATAATAATTCATTTAAACATAAAACGTTTAAACAAATACAAAGTTTGAAAAACATATGAAAAAATGTACTAAGTGTTGTATCGCATGTTTGCATGAAAATTACCAACAACACAGCTAGCACCGTTGTATTTTGTTAGCACTTAGCACGTACTAGGGGGCTTGTGAATAGGGCAATTATATTACAGACTAGACGTACGCACGAATTCGTCATCGTCTCATTTCTAGTTTTCTTAAAATTCAAGATTAGAAAATTGAGTTTTTAATATTTGTTGTATAGTTCTGTAAACAATGCTAAAAATTTTCCACATACAAAAATAAAATGTGCAACTGTTTCAATATCATTATTATGGTCAAATTTGGTGCATTCACATTTGTATCTCTGTTTTCTCTACAAAAGGACCTCTTCACAAAACTTTTTAAAATCTATCAGCAGTTTTTACTTGATGCAAACACAGCCAGACGGACAACTGGGTACACAGACAAAATTTTTGAAAAATAGTTATTTTGTATTTCATATCAATAATTATCTACACCAACAAGAAAACTTTTCAAGAACATTTCATGTACAGAAATGATCCTGTTACAGTTTTATTATATATAAAGATATAAATAACAATCACAATCGATACTTCTCTGTTTTTGGGTTTGTGCCGTAAATCAGTTTGTTGCTTATTTTCCTTGATATAAAGCTTTTTACTATATTTTATGTTAATTACATTAATTACTATTTATTTAGGAAAAAATTTCAACATGTAACTTTTAATGAAAAAAAGGAACTTTTTTGAAGGAGAAGTGTGACTTTTCCTTGTCTTTCAATGGCAACACTGATCTTGAAATAAAATAAACAAAAACAGCATTGCTGTACAATTTTATCGCACAAATATTTCTTTTTTAAGTGGAATACGTCCACTCCTGATAAGTTTAATTAAAACAACTTTCATTACACTCAAAAAAAGATTACATAAAAAATCGGTTACTATAATTAAAATTTAATTTAATTTTATTATAAATAAAATAAATATTGACATATTTTTTTTTATATTGAGAACTAATAGCTAACTAAGTTTACTTGACCAATTTGTGCAACTAAACTAATAGGACACATTTCTTCTAATACCCAAATGTTGGTATGTATACGCTCTGTGTATATGCAATTGTTTATTAAAATATTCAAATAAAATAATAATAAACAAATAAATTAAAAATTGCATAATTTTATTACATACAATAAATTAACGAAAAATCATCATTAATAAATTAAAATAAACTTCATTTAATTAGAAAAATATGATAACCATTATAAATATTCATAATTAAAATATTTAATTGTTATTGATAAAATCTTTGCAAAAAGTTTTTGTTCTGAATAAAATTTAATAGGAAAAATATGTACTCGTACATACAGTACGGTGGAAAAATGACACAATTCAAGTAGAAACAAAAATAGAATATTTTATATTTTAGATTAATTCTTTTATTAATTCAAAATATATTTGATATGTGAAGGATGTCTTCTATATACGCTTAGAACTATGAAATGGAAAAAACAAAGATAAATTTTTAAAGTGAATTAAATTTACTTATTCAAAAGATAACCTTCTGGCATTATAATTTAATTATTTCATCTGGCATATGACCCTCGCGTCTACCTGGAACGTTGTATATAATACCCGTCATTTTATGGTCCAAGTAGTCCATGGTTAGCGACTTCACATATCTTCACGAAGAATAGTCTAGCGGCGTTAACTCGCATGATCTTCAATTACTGAACGGCTTTGAGTCACCATTGACTGTAACATAAGGATCAGAATCATTTTTGAAGAAGTATGGACCAATGATTCCACCATACACTTCAGGATTACAATCACTTCAATTACGACATTTTTTTTTATGAACGTATTCATTCAACTAAAAGTGAGCTTCATCGTTAAATGAGCTTTTGATTCCCAAATAAATTTGCAAAGTTTGGAATTGTTTTTCCTTTCATGTCGAAGACTCAAGCCAAACTGTATATAAGTCGCAAGACAACTGATAAAATGGCCGACAGTTAAAAAACTTTGCCAACTTAAGGTACTGTACGTTTTTAACAAGCGCCCTTTACTTACAACAACTACGATTAATTTTTGCAATTATAAGGTAACAGAAAAAATAATTTTTTTTTAATACAATACACCATCGTAGCACGTGCAAAACTGAGATTAAGCCTAGTGTTTTGTCCAATATCTTTTGGTTTCTTTTAATTGTTTAATGCTGTTTGGCATTGATCCACACAGCTGTAATACATATTACCTATTCTATTAATCCAGCACTCGCTTTAAGAGTTGATTGATCAAATTTTTTTTATACCCTTCATCACAAAAAGTGGAAAAAGGATATATATAAGTTTGTCATTCCGTATGTAATTTATACAATATCTATTTCCGACCCAATAAAGTATATGTACTTAATTGTAATAATTTCTTGCTGCAGAAATTTAAAATTTTAAAATAAAATATTTTTATAATTAAACAAGTAAGAGTGCGATATAATTAATTATGTCGAATCTTATATACCCTTCACCATCTATTTAAATCTAAGCCGACGTAACATATTTACAATTTATCAGAATAATATAAAAATTTCTCTCGTTTATTTTCGACTCTAATTATGTGAACAGAAAGATGTGTTGGGTGCTAAAAAATGCCAAGAAAATCATTAATTAATATGATAATTTTTATACAGTGATTTGTAATACATTTGTAACATTACAAATGACTGCCGCTAGTGTTGATATTGATCATGAATTAGCTCTATACCTATGAAAAAATCAAAGAAATTTTTACTGTTTTCGATACTCTAAGGCTCAGTGATCTTAATTTTTATAAAAAATGCTGGAACTTTCGCATCTATCATAATGGGTGTTCACTGGAGGTAAGAGTTCTAATCGTCACAGTAGATATTGATCATTTTTAGGACCAAGGAACTCGATATCGTAAAATTATAATTAAAATTTGAGATTGCTTCTTTTGATAGCGAGTCATCGAACAAGTACAATCTCTGCATATATTATTCGATAATAAAGTAAATATTGTAAAAAAACAATATTCTTTTTATACCCTTCACCACAAAAAGTTTGTCATTCCGTCTGTAATTTTTACAATATCCGTTTCGGACCTTATAAAGTATATATATTCTGACTTCTTATGTACAGCGAAGTTGATTAAGCGATGTCCGTCTGTCCGTCCGTGTTAGTGTTAAAATCAAATCACCAGGATCGGTTGATGTGCTTCGAGGCAGCAGAAAAAACACGCCTACCTCTAATTTTTTCATGTCTTTTGAAAAAGTAAAGTAACTCCAATGAAAAAAATAAATATATGGGGCGGTAGAGAATCAAAAAATAAGAAAAAACCAATCATCAAGTGAAAAAAATTGCGAACGCCCATATTTTCCGAATCACGGGGCTCTGAAATTTTTAAATATTTCAAAATACCAATATGGGTATCATTTTAAAGCTTTTGAAAAGATATTTGAGGAAATACTAAAATTTGTAAAAAATTCTTAACCCATTAAGTGCCGATTGCATTTTTATGTAACATTATAGGTATGTACTGCCGTATTTTTTTTGTTTTTATTTAGGTCTCGGTCATCCCAATATTTGCTTTTTTTATTTTAGTTACTTTACTTAACTAGATTTGATACATAAGATTTGGCATAGCCAAATGTAGCACTCTTACTTGTTTTATTTTATGTTTTAGTTAAAAACAATTAAGTTTTGTTTTAGGAAAAGCTTAATAAATATAAATTCAAAAGAGATTAAGCATAATTTATTTTGGAACATATCAACTTAGCAAAAATCCTACATGGGCATACTGCATTATATAAATAATGCAGTGAACTTTTACTGTTTACTTCAATTTTTTACAGTAACAAGAAAAATTTACTGCTTATTGTTTACTAAAAAAAATTACAGTAACCAGTAGAATTTTACTGGTTAATGAACTTTTTTCAATAACCAGTAAACTTTTACTGGTAACTGCTATACATAATGCAATAAAAACCTGCTGCAGTAGCCCAAGTATGGCAAAATGAGCAATGAATAGAGAATAATTGCCAAAAGGCTTCAGAAAAATTTTCCATTGCGCTTGAATAAATTTGCCCCACCAACTAAGAGTTCGCATATATGGGGTGAGATTGAAGTTAATTAAAGTTAAAGATCAATATATCTTTGTTGTTAAAATTCATACACACCAAAAGTTCAATGTTATAAAAGATATCTTTCAACAAAATGTCGAAAAAACGTCCGCTGTTTTCTGCTAATGACCAAATTCTGCAAATCAAATTCTTCTTCTGAGTCAAATAAATAACATGGAATTATATCTGTTGGTCAATATTCAACCAAATGCCAAGTTTTAATTCAAGGAATGAAATTTCAATTTTATGCTTGTCTTATTTTTCCTCTAATTTTCGCTTTCTCTACGTTTAAAAATTCAAAAATCTTTTCAGTGAAAACTCGATTCGATAGCAATCAAGCGCCATACTAGGAGAATCGAATCATATATAATTTTAGATTTTTGGATATCGATTGCAACGTTTATTGAAACTTGATTTAAAATATGGATGAGCAGGCTTCTTCTGTCTATTAACTAACGTGCAATTTCTCTGTAAAACAAACAATTATAATTACAACAAAAATAAAATCTACTTTGCGCTATCAATTTCCGCATTATTATTTTTGTGTTGTCGAATAATTAAGTTAATTAAAATTTAAATACTACTGTAATTAATAATATTTGTATTTACAAAACACTACAATATTACACATACTTGTATTGAACACCTTTTACCAACACCATGGTATATTACGAGTATTTGTTCAATTATTGGCTAAAAATAACACTATAGCATAGGTATTCATTCAAAAATTAATTAATCATTATTATGCAATACATACAAACACTCTTGCTAATTGTAATAGTAAATATTTATTTTCCTTGAAATATCGGCATGAAAATTATAAAACTAATAAAACAACAACAACACATTTCATATTCAAAGTATACAAAATAAAGGATTTATACATTGAAAATTATGGAAAAGAAATGATAAGCCAACTACATTCATGTGAATACAAAATTCAAGTGCTTAAGGGTAAAATATGTTTTTACTATGTGTGCACTCCCGCACAATAGGCCTTGAGATATTTGAGTTGAGATAATTTATTTAATAAAATACACAATAAATACAAATGAAGAGTATGCTATAGAGGCCTGTTTGTATATTTATATATTTTATAGTGTGACGATTTTTTACTAACAACAAATTTTTTTCAGGACTTTTGTACAAATGTACTTTTCAAGTTTTTCAAATTAGTTTTTTTAAAAGTACTTTTTGAAAAATAATGCCATATTAAGCATTGAAAGAAGGTCTAATAGAAGTGAAGTCAACTTTACTTAAAGTGAATTTCAGGTTATTTATGGACAAATGAAAATATTCTTTTGAGAGCTAAGACAGTGTTTCTCATCCCCTGAGTCAGGGCTTCTTCTGATACGTTAGGTATTCTAAAACATATTTATCAAATTGGAGTTGGCACTTATTTAAATCTAGTGGAAAGTGATAAAGGTTTCAAGTTTTAAGTCTACTTTAGCAAGAGTCGTCCTTAGTATTTAAATATAAATTCCGGCCTCTGTTTGGAAAAAGTACAATTTTAAAGGAATATTTTTAGAAACAAATCGTTCTTGAGTTTTCCTGTTAACAGAAATCTGCAAAAGAAATTCTTAAAAGAAAGTTTTCAATTCAGTCTGGGTTTTTAATCAGGTTATTTTATAAAAGCCTTCCATACATATTTTTTTTTTTAATTCAAAAACACGGATTCTCCACCTTATTATACCTAAAAATATTCTAACCATAACATAATAGTCAAACTGCTATTACAAGATTATGCACAGGTAATGTTCGGTCTAGGATAAACTGGCAGCCTTGATCGGCTCACATGGGTCTGCCTGGTGATCGCTTTATGATAAGTACGTCCAGAATAGTCAGCAGAAATCAGAATTTGAGGTCCTTCGTGAAAAGCATAATACTAGTCTTTGGCTATAAGAATAGTTTATGTAACGAAAAAGCTGATGACATGGTGGATTTGTATATTTTCTGCTCCTTATCTCTCTTCTTCTAGTAAATACTGTGAAAGTTTGAGGAAATCCGACTGCTGCATAAAAACAAAGGACCCATGGGTTGAATCTGAAATCGACTTTAGCAAATACCTTACGTCTAAGTATGTTTAAACAATTTTTACACATTCTGAAAAAAGAATATTAGGCAAATAAAATGCAGTAAGTTGGAAGAAAATCATGCAGTGGTTCAAGAGATATCTGCATTTATGTTAAAAAGTCACCATGAAACTAATTTCGTTAAAAATTACATGAATGTGGAATTAGTACAAATATAGGTCAGGAACGAAAAAACAGAGGTACCATTACGGTCAAAACACTCTTGGTAAATATACTAAGAATGGGAATTACTGATATCATATGTGCAAATGATGCAGAGTTGAAGGCGAAGACCCCTATCGTTTCTCAATGACCAACTATATCTAATAGAAGATTTAATATTATTGGTTCCTTATTCACAGGGAATCTACAGGAAATAAGAGAATACAGACACGCATAAGTTGCTAGAATTAATTAGAAGCTCGAAATTGAATAAGTAAAACGTAGAGAACATAATCGATTGTAACAGAAAGGAAAACGTAACAGTAAAAAAGGGACCTAACTAATGAATCTATTAGTAAAAATGTTCCAAAAAATTGTTTTATGGAAAATTGTCAATTTGAGTAACTTCTTCTTACCTTATAATCAAATAAAACATATTCAATCATTTACATTCTGCTGTGGCAACTATCTATCCCTGAACGACTTATACTTTTATATTTAACTAATTTTTAGAAAGATGAGTTGAAAAATTTGATTTTTTATTATTTCTTTTTTTTGGCGTAAATGCGTTGTTCGTTTGTTGTAATATTTTCCTCGAGTATTAAATATTTCTATGCGCTCATTTTTTGCTCATAATATAATAAAGAATTATTGCCGGAAGTGTTGATTTAAAATCCAGACATAAAATAACACAAACAAAATATGAAATGTTATCGTGGTAATATTAAAACAAAAAAAGCAAAAACTAAATAAGCACTTTTATATTCATTTGTTTTTATATTTTAAGAATCTGTTTTAAAAAGGTTTAATTTTTAATTAAAATAAGGCAAAGTAAATTATTGTTTTTATTAATGAAATTAGCTTCGTTGGAAAAATTGTTTTGTTGCCGTTTACGTTTAAGTATAACTTCGGCTTTGTGGCAGCTGCCGCTTAGAAAACACCTTTTCACAAAAACTGCGGCCATATTCTGCCAATAACTCACAAAATGCTGCAAATTTTTAAAGGGCTCAATGATTTTGCGTCCCTGCACTTTAAATGTACTTAACAGTGTTTTCCTCTGGATATAAGGTTTTAAGGTAAAAGTAATTATTAATCCTTTGCACTCGAGGGCTCCGGAGCGGAGCCATTTAAAATTTATCTTTAAACTCGAGGGCTTCGCTATGGAAACAATGCAAATAATTTTCAGTTCATAACATAAGGACAAAAACAAATCGTAATAACTTCATTTATTCTGTTAACAAATTACAAATGAAATCTGTTCAGGAAAGTTTTGTTTATGTAACGGTAAAAAAACGGTAAAAAAATATAACTATGACTTTTCTTTTTATGCGCATATCATTTACTTATATGTGAATATGGTTTTTCTATTGAAATTGATTCGAGTTGCTGGTATTATGAGTGAAAAAAAGCTTCGAGTGCAAAGGGTTAATGTATGTATTTCTTGAAAAAAAAAAAACAGACAAATTAAACATCAAGCG
Source organism: Gymnosoma rotundatum (assembly GCA_916610165.2). Taxonomy (NCBI): domain Eukaryota; kingdom Metazoa; phylum Arthropoda; class Insecta; order Diptera; family Tachinidae; genus Gymnosoma; species Gymnosoma rotundatum. The sequence continues at coordinate 139,019,077 of OU744336.1, read as the reverse complement.
TTAGGTGTCACCCTTTAATTTCTAATGCCAAATTTGTTCCTTATTGTAGCGGACTAAGCAATAAACGTTCACTGTAAATTTAAACTGTCTGGATATAACAGTTAAAAAATTTGGCCCTTTAGTTTCAAAATCCAAATTTTATACTGGTTTTTATAGCTGAATAACCAGTACAAGTTCTTTGCAACTTTCAAGCATCTTACTACAACTGTTCAAAAGTACGTCCATGTATCGGGTGTTTTTTTAAGCCCGATAGAACTTAAAGTTTTAAAAAATAACACAAAAAATTAAATTGTAATGAAGAATATTTTTTAATGAAAGATCAGAGCATGGCATTAATATTGAAAAATTATTTCGGACATATGACCACCGCGGCTGCTTATGACGAAGCGCATTCTAGACGTCCAATTTTAGGTCACCTTTTCAAGTACTGCTGGCCGTACGTAACGAGTAACACGTACAATGTTGGCCTTCAGAGCGTCAATTGTTGCTGGTTTATCAGTATAAACCAGTATCTTTACGTAGCCCCACAGAAAATAATCGAGAGGTATCAAATTGAACGAGTTTGCAGGACAATTGACAGGTCCATTTCTCGAAATCAACTTATCGCAATATTTTGATTTCAATAACTCGATGGTTGCGGTCGCCATATAGCACGAAGCGCTATCTTGTTAAAACCACATTTCGTTCGGATTAATGTCATCCATATCTTCAAACAAAAAGACATTAATCATGTTACGGTAACCATTGACAGCAACATGAAATCCGGCCTCATTCTTGAAGAAATAAGGTCCGATGATGCCACCAGCGTGTAAAGCACGCCAAACGGTGCATATTTCTGGATGAAATGGAGTCCTCAGGGTATGTTGTAGATTGTTCTCAGTCCATGTGCGGCAATTTTGCTTATTAACATACTCATTAAGCCAAAAATGAGCGTCATCGCTGAACACAATTTGGCGATAAAACAACGGGTCAGTTACTAACTACTCTAGAGCCCAATCGGCGAAAGAACGACGCATATAATGGTCTCAAGGTTTCAATTCCTGCACTAGCTGTATTTTATACGGGTGTAGACCATGATCTTTGCGTAAAATTTTCCACGTAGTGGGCAGACAGATCCGTAATTTATGTGGTAAGTAAGTATGTGGTACGAAATCTATGCACTGTTCGATGGATGGCTTGCTTAGAAGACTATAATGCCACCGCAAAAATCATGAAGTCAGCTGTACGTTGCTCGAATCGGTGACTTATTTTCAAGGATAACTTGCGTTGTTCAAGCGTGGGTTTATTCATAAGGATTTGCCAGAGTTTACTAAAAATAATACGAAAAAAGTTGTGCATCAAAATTTAATTTTTACTGTTATTTCTTAAAATTTTAAGTTCTTATAAAAACACACTTTCGGACACCCTTTAGGTTATAATTGTGAAAATTTATACTAATTATAACGGTCATAGTAATCGAAGTTTTTGTTCAATTTTCAAGCTTTTATTTATAACAGTTTAAAAGTTAGGCCCTTAAAGGTCAAATTACATAAAAAAAATTTTTTTTATAACTTTGTGCCATTAGTGGTATAGGTAAACCCTTTAATATTAAAAATTATCACCTATTTCTAAAACGGGACCAATTTGTAAGTATAGCCTTTTAAATAAAGAAAAAATTATCAAAAATCGCTTCAGAATTTACTAAGTTTTATGGATACAAAAAAAAGGAACATTCAAACAAACGTTTAACATCATTCGTTTTTGAAGTCGGTTAAAAAGTGAAATTCGTCATTGGCCAAAATTTTTTATGAAACACCAACACAAAACTGTATCTTATACAGGCGTTATTCTAAGGTCTTCATTGCAAAATGCAAACCAACCTAACGACAAATTGGTAGTAGAATGGGACAGTGTTGCCGACTTAAAGATGTAAAGGTTTAAAAAAACATCCTATGTATAATATCTTTCACATATGCGAAATGAATACTACAACGCCTAAACAAATGTGCATGTATCTTCAACAATAATCTACAGGACTTATTGAAAGCTTAAGTAAGTTTAGTTCTACTTGATTTTATGTAAAGTTTTAATCTTTTTTGTGATTTCCATGTAAACCCGTAATTCCTTCATCGGGATTAAAGCAACACAATTCATATTAGTTGTATGTTAGTTAAACTACAGTTTTTCTTTCCACACTCACACAATAAATACTTTCAGATAGAAAATTCTATTGAATAAAAGAAAAACAAAAACAAAAGACTGTATGCAAATGAGTTAAGTTAAACAGAAATACCAGCAAAATGTAATAGTATTAATATAATAGAGTTAATTAATTGAAAATAGTTTTTGCTCTTTTCTTCCATTTTATTTGCATACTTTTTGCTTTCAAAATTACTAATTAAACTGTAGAGAAGTTGAAAATAAATGATGCTGTATTAATTGCTTAAGTACAATTGTGAATGCATGAAATCATTTCAGATAATTGTTTTAAGCAGACGAACCAAGTGAGGAATTAAAAATATACTACAAAGTTGTTTGTTCTAGATTCCAAAACATTTTGTTAATGCTAAGAGCATTTTTAGTGAATAAATATTTGACGAAAGATAGAGTTTTAAATCGAAAGAAGAAATAATACAGAAACAATATTGCAAATAAAAAATATTGTAATTTATTATTTTTTAATTTTAAAATTAATATGATACGAGATTCATCTTTCTTCTATATGTTTCTGTGTGATGTATTTTATTATTGATCTTCATTTAAATATAAAATACTTAATACAATACCAGGCCTGTTCTGTAAATCTGGTTCTGTGCACAAATTGTACTGAAATCACGTGATTTGAAAATAGTTGATTAAATGAATACCGATGTGAAATCACTTGGTAATTTTTTTTATTTATTTCGTTTAGAATTCAATAATACTGATATATAACGGCATGTCTTTATTTTTGCAATAAAATCATATATAAAGACATAAATATATGTAAATTTCTGAAGACACTGTTTCTTTAAAAAAGTATTTTGGTTTTCTTTTTTCTAAGATATTTCTGAGGTTACCAAATTGGCTTGGATTATTGTTAAAAAAATTAATAGCAGTTAATAAATGAGACATTTTTGAACAGATTTAAAGTAAGAATGTTCAAAAAGAGTTTTTTCCACAACATTTCCTGCTGTGGTCTGTTGTTGGTTAACTGTTATTAGATATCTTTGTTCTCAAAGTAAGTTTTTTTAGGGGTTTAGTCTTAATTTATCGCTAAAATTAAAGTTGGCTTAAATTTTTCTTTAAGTGGATATATATTTTTTTTTTTTGGCGAATCAGCGTTACTGTTCGTTGAGTAAAGTCTTAATTTAAGCCTTTTTTGCGGTCTCAGTTTTTGTGAGAGTTTTTTGAACTCAGCTTAAACAAATGTACAAACTTTGTTGTCAACACATTGCAAATTTATTTATTCCTATTTTTTTTGCAAGACATCGTCGAGAAGGTTGTCATTTCGTTTGTAATAAAGTATATAAATCCTTAGTGTTTATCCATAGCGAAGTCGATTGTGCGATATCCATCTGTCCGTCTGTATTAAAAAATTTAAATACTAAATAAAAATACAAAATTTAAAAACTTAATAAGTGCTATTTAAAATCAGCAAGATCGGTTAATGTCCTTAGACGCAGCGGGCTAAACATTTGGAACAATGAAGTAACTCCAATAAAAAAAAAAACAAATAAATAAAAAATAAATATGACTATCATATTAAAGCTTTTAAAGAGACCTTTAAAATACTAAAATACTAAACTTCTTTAAAAATGCTTAACCCATTCAGAGTCGATTGCATTTTATGTAAATTTTATATATGCAGTACCAAATATCTTTTTTTTAATTTTAATTTTTTTTTTTCTTGGAGTTACTTCTCTAAAATAGATGGTTAAGGGTATATAAGCTTCAGCATAGCCGAATATATCACACTTACTTGTTTTTTTTGTAGTTGAAAAGAAATGACAATTTAGTCACTTTTAGGGTATTTTTTTATTTCTATACTTAACTTATTAAAAAAAACCCTCTTTTTTTAATAAGTTAACAAAGTTGACGAAATTTGAGGGCAAAAGCTATGGACCATTTTGTTGCAACAATATTACCTATTTGAAAAAAATTAATTTGTTAATAAAAATATTCATACAAAAGTTTTACCACGCTGAAAAGCGCCCGAGCAGCAATATCGAATTTAGTTAGTCCATAGTCTTCTTTTCGTGTTTGCTTTCTTCACTAAATCGTTGTTCATTTTATTTATTTTTGCTTTTAAAATCTTTAGCAATTAAATTTACTTATTTCTGCGTCAAAAAAAAATGAAAAATGTTATATATTTTTTACTATATAATTTATTAATTTAGCAAAATAAAGATTTAGTTCTGCGCTTAAAACCGATGGAGCAAATACAAATGTGTGAAGTACATACAACTTACTGTAGTTTGTAAACTATTATTATAGTAAATTTATTACATGAATGTACATATTTGACAAAAGTTCTTTTCAATATACAATTATTATTACTACGAAAAAATGCTTAGTCACTTCATGGTTTGTCTCGTAAAACTTGGAGAAATGTTATGTGATGAATTGCAAACATTTCGTAAACATGATAGAAAAAAGAAACAAATAAATAAATATCCAATATTAATGCAGTTAAATAATAACTATAAAAATAGTTACATTTATCACATTATGTTGCTGTTTATTATCACACTATTATTTATTTCCAGCTTTACTTCATCCCTTCTTAGTTCTAGTTAGCAAGTTTATTTTATAATCAACACAACATTTGTCACTAACTTCAGTCATGTGTATAAACATGACACAAAAACTAGAATACAGAAAAATATTTATTTGTTTCATTTTTTGAGTTGAAAAGAGTTTGTTATTTATTGAAATGAAAGTAACAGGAAAATTTTGTAACAGGGCCAATAAAAAAAAAGCGACTACAAAATGCATTTATATTAAGTTAAGTTACACCATATCTACACATTAAGAAGAATACAATTTTTTTTTTTTTTTTGTCATTACTTTATTTTTGATGATGTGTGTGGGACTAAAATACAGTTTGGATCTAAAACTCTTTATTCATAAACTTATGGGTAATGTCTCTATACTCGTGGTAAAGTTTTTATTTAATTACAAATTTTCAAGGCGGCATGCAGTGAATAAGATTTCAAACGCGTCGTTATATTTCAATTTTTGCACTAAATAATGAAAAAAAAAACACATACGAGGGCTTCTATATATATTTCTGGCCTGGCAACACTGAGTGCTGCCAAGTGTAATCTGTCATTTCCATTGGAAAGTTTGTCATTTTTAAGCATAATCGTACTCAAAACGTTTTGACGTACGACCATTATTTGTGTTCTTTACAGTGACTTGAAAAAATTAATATAGAAAAAAATGGAATTAACTCGTGAACATTTTCGTGCCATCATTTTTCACAACTTTCGACGTGGATTATCACGACAAGAGTGCATTGATGAACTTAAATCTTTGTATGGCGATGAAGCACCATCCTATAGCACTGTGAAAAATTGGTATAATGAATTTAATCGTGGCCGAAGCTCGCTCAAAGACGAATTCCGTGAAGGTCGTCCAAAAACGGCTGTTGTGCCAGAGAACATTGATGCCGTGCGTTAACTCATAATGCATGATCGACATGCGACATACCGAGAGATAGAGACATCCTTGGACATTTCTTCCACCAGCATACATTCGATACTGCATGAACACCTGGCCGTAAAAAAGGTTTGTTCTCGTTGGATCCCGCACAATTTGAAAGTCGCTCGAAAAAAGGCTCGTGTCGATTGGTGCAAAGAAATGTTGCAAAAATACGATTGCAGTGCTTCAAAAGACGTTTATAAGATCGTCACAGGTGACGAATCATGGATCTATGCGTATGAGCGCGAAACGAAACAACAATCGACCGTGTGGGTCTTCAAAGACGAGCAAAATCCAACGAAAGTTGTTCGTGGAAGAATCACTTCAAGGCAAATGGTTGCCTGTTTCTTTGGCAAAACTGGTCATGTGGCGACTGTTCCGCTTAAGAAACGTAGGACGGTCACTTCTGAGTGGTACACTACAATTTGTTTGCCTGAAGTCATCGGAGAAATTCGAAAAACCAACAACAGAAGACGAATCATTGTTCACCATGACAATGCGAGCTCTTACACATCGGCTCAAACCAGAGCGTTTTTGACGGCCAAAACGCCGAATTAATGGGTCATCCGCCGTACAGCCCTGACTTGGCATCTAATGACTTCTTCTTGTTTCCGCACATCAAGAAAAAAATGCGTGGTCAACGATTTTCGTCCCCAGAAGAAGCTGTTGAAGTGTTCAAAAACCATGTTTTAGAGGTGTCTCAATCGGAGTGGAAAAAGTGCTTCGACAACTGGTTTGAGCGCATGCAAAAGTATATAAATCATGCTGGAGAATACTTTGAAAAATAAGAAAACCATTTTTGATTATAAATATTCGCATTTTCACTATTAGGCCAGAAATATATAGAGCAGCCCTCGTATAACACCTCTAGATAATCATAATCTGACTGTGGCGAATATACTACTAAACATTTCTTGTGAAATGCTTTCAAAACTCAATATAGAAAAAATAAAGTCAACAAAATATTAAAACAATTCTCGTTGCCGAAATTGTACTGCATTTATTTTGTAAAAAGTAACGAGGAGTAAGTAGGAGTCCTATATTCATATATAACCTTCACCATCTATGTAAATATAGTTTAGTGGAGCAACTCCAATCAAAAAGGCAAATATTGGGGTGACAAAGGATTAAAAAATAAAAACAAAATTGATACTGCATATATATAATTTTACATAAAAAAGACATCGGCACTTAATAAGTTAAGCATTTAAAAAAAATTGAAGTTAATATACAATTATATGTGACCTTTTTATTAATAACATTTTAATTTATATTTTATTTTATTTTTATTTTTTCAATATTTCGCTACTCATTTGTGTAGCATATAGCATACGAGGGCTGCTCTATATATTTCTGGCCTAATAGTGAAAATGCGAATATTTATAATCAAAAATGGTTTTATTGTTTTTCAAAGTATTCTTCAGCATGATTTATACACTTTTGCATGGGCTCAAACCAGTTGTCGAAGCACTTTTTCCACTCCGATGAGACACCTCTAAAACATGGTTTTTGAACACTTCAACAGCTTCTTCTGTCGACGAAAATCGTTGACCACGCATTTTTTTCTTGATGTGAGGAAACAAAAAGAAGTCATTAGGTGTCAAGTCAGGGCTGTACGGCGGATGACCCATTAATTTGACGTTTTGGCCGGTCAAAAACGCTCTGGTTTGAGCCGATGTGTGAGAGCTCGCATTGTCTGGTGAACAATGATTTGTCTTCTCTAGTTGGTTTTTCGAATTTCTCCGATGACTTCAGGCAAACAAGTTGTAGTGTACCACTCAGAAGTGACCCTCCTACGTTGCTCAAGCGGAACAGTCGCCACATGACCAGTTTTGCCGAAGAAACAGGCGACCATTTGCTTCGAAGTGCTTCTTCCACGAACAACTTTCGTTGGATTTTGCTCGTCTTTGAAGACCCACACGGTCGATTGTTGTTTCGTTTCGCGCTAATACGCATAGATCCATGATTCGTCACCTGTGACGATCTTATGAACGTCTTTTGAAGCACTGCAATCGTATTTTTGCAACATTTCTTTGCACCAATCGACACGAGCCTTTTTTCGAGCGACTTTCAAATTGTGCGGGATCCAACGAGAGCAAACCTTTTTTACGGCCAGGTGTTCATGCAGTATCGAATGTATGCTGGTGGAAGAAATGTCCAAGGATGTCTCTATCTCTCGGTATGTCGCATGTCGATCATGCGTTATGAGTTAACGCACGGCATCAATGTTCTCTGGCACAACAGCCGTTTTTGGACGACCTTCACGGAATTCGTCTTCCAATGGAAATGGCAGATTGCACTTGGCAGCACTCAGTGTTGCCAGGCCAGAAATATATATAGCAGCCCTCGTACATCACTCTTACTTGTTTTTATACCCTTCACCACAAAAAGTGAAAAAAGGGTATATCTAAATTTGCTATTCCTTGTGTAATTTTTACACTATCCATATCCGACCCCACGAGTATATATATGTGGGAATTTTTGGGTAAATTCCTTGTTTTTTTAAATAAAAGTTTTAAATTTTATATTTTATAATCTTTTATTTAAGGTTTTAATTTTATAAATAGTTTTTAATTTAGTAATTAAAATAGATATAATATAGCTTATAAGTTTTTATATTTAAATTAACTAGTTATAAGGATATTATGTTTTATTTATTAAATTACAAATATAAAGTTCAGCACTATTTATAAGTATTTTGTTTTCAATATGTTTTTTTACACAACCGCTCACGTCACTCCCTTTTCAAAAACTAATCTAATTTCTAAAGTTGTTCTTTTTGCTTTTTTCCTCTTAACGTTTTAGTCAAAGCATGTATTCTGACTTATACACGGCGAAGTCGATTGAGCGATGTCTATCTGTCCCTCTGTCCATCTGTACTTCTGTGTTCGTGTTGAAATCAAGATTTCACAAAAAAAATAAATATGTCAATCGATCAGATATAGTCTAAAGAGGTGCTATTGGAAATCAGCATGATCGGTCAGACCTTGCCTACCTCTGTATTGTTCATGTCATTTGAAACTATAAAGTAACTCCAATCAAAAAAATAAATATATGCAGCGATAGAGAATTAAAAAATAAGAAAATAAAATCAAGTGAAACAATTTGCGCTCGCGCATATTTTCCGAATTACGGGGCTCTGACATTTTTAGATTGTTTAAAATATCAGTATGAGTATCATTTAAAAACTTTTGAAGAGATCTTTAAAAAAATACTAAAATTTTTCAAAAATGCTTTACCCATTAAGAGCCGATGTCATTTTAATGTAAAATTATATATCTGTATTAATTTTTTTTTTTTGTTATTTTTTAATTCTCTGTCACCCTAATATTTGTTTTTTCGATTGGAGTCACTTCACTAAATTAGGTTTATATAGATTGTGAAGAGATAATTTAATAATTTGAAATTTACTTTAGTCCATCTATTTTAGTATAGCAATAAAACGAGCAAGATAAATACGGTTTAAGTTCTCTTATATTGCAATTTTTACGGCTAAAGTTCTCTTATATTGCAATTTTGAAATTTATATTAAAAGAAAAGCTATTTAAGTATGTTGTTTTAATTAAAGAGAAAACAGATAATTTATACTCCAGCAATGATTTTTGTCAATTAATATCTTATAAGAAAACACCGCTAGCTTTGTCAATAATTAATCACATTATTGCAAACCATGAAGCTTGGGACAATTTCACAGTGTGATAAACTTTGCTTAATTAAAAATCTACAATTAATGCGCTGTAGTGACGCATGTTCGAAATAAGAACAACATTCGCTACAATATATAGGCACAATTAAGTTATATTTGAGCTCTTAAGGACTTGTCAACATGTTGCAAGAGAAGGCAATATATATAGAGGCATAAAACACATAGTCGCATCCGACTCGCCGTTTTCTACACACAATGGTCTATCCGTTCAAACATGTAAAATATTAAAAATTTGGACAGCCATAAAGATGAATTTATAATTAAGATTTATTGATAATCTAAATGTAAATTTGAATAAAAACTCTCAAAAGCACTTTGCTCTTTTAATTATTAAATAATGAAATGGTGTTAAATATTCATTGTAATATGTCCCTACCTACAAAAAACTTGGTTTCTTTATGCAAATAAAGAAAACAGAAAATAATCTATTCTCTTACATTTAAACATACGTATGTATGTAGTGGTAAGAGTGTATGTATCTGCTGTTAAAATATTTTACTTACCATTAATAACATTTAACGCCACAGTCACACTGGGGCTATTTGACGGGCTACACGTGTAATTGCCAGTATCACGTTTTTTTGCTGATTCAATGATTAATGAACCGATCTGTTATTATATTGATAATATTTTTGTTAAATGTTTTATACCATCATTGACATATTTTTCCATTGTTGTAGTTTTTAAAAACGTTTTATTTGCAAATGTTATTACCATATTGTTTTTTGGGCAGGACACGTGCAAATTTATCATATGGGAAGGACATCAATAGAATATGGTACATGAAAAGAAATTGTAAAAGAACATAAATGATTGTTTACTTAATAGTTGTATATTACTGGTTTCTGGTAAATGAATTGATGATAAAAAGTATTTACATTAAATAAACCAATAAATATAAATAAATATTAAAATGTTAAACACTTATGTACGTTTTCAATTAATATTTATAGGGTCAACATATAAGGTGCTGATAAAACGTTTGACTGAAAAGTTTAATGTCAAATAAAAAAACTTAAGTTTCTAATTTATCCCTAAATTTATTACTTGTTTGGTTGAAGCTTCAACAATAAAATTTTTCGTTAAGTAATTTTCTGAACTTATTATAAAAATTAAAAAATTGATTTAAGCTTTACCACCGAGTAAACACTTCTGTCAATCAGCATCATAATTTGCATAATATCACATAAATATAAAATAGTCCCTATTCTTATTTAAGGAACGAAAATTGCTTTTGTTAACGCATTGGAATTAATAAAAACTACTTTAGGCAAAACCTATTAGGGCGCTACTAATAACCTAGAATCGAATTGACTTTCCAAAGGAAAACCACATAATATTCAGCTATAGAACCTCTTTTATCAGTTGAACTACATTCTTTGAATTGTTGTACATAAAGCGTGAAAACGTGATTAATTAATCTGGATAACTCCAACAACAGTTTCTGACTTAGTTTAACATTGAAAATTTAATTGGGGCCAAATCCATAATAATAACCAATAAAAAAAAATATCGTTATTAGAGAGTTCGTAATTATTCATATCGCTCCTTTACTGCAACATAGTCATATCTCAAATAATTAAAAATTTGTATTTACTTAAGCAAAAGTGCTCTTTAAGACCTTCTGTACATGTTGAAAAAAAATCAGTTTTATGTCCCAAGCTGAACCGAAGTTATAGCAATTGCAATTGCGGCAATTACAAAATCGCATTTTGCCAAGTTCAAGTTTTTTTGAGATATAACAATGTTGAAATAAAGGGGCGACATGTATTTCTTGCAAAAAACAACCGACTTCAAAAGAACCAAACTTAAAATAATGATCTTACTAAAAACATATCTTAGTCATATACATCAACTTTATTGATACCCTTTAATTTTCAAAGTCAAATTTTATACTTGACTTAGCAATACAGGTTCTTTGTAAATTTAAACCATCTGTAGTTAAAGGTTCAACAGTTTGGCGATATACATCAAATAACATTAACTATTATAATACCCTTTAATTTGTAAATATAAGCACTTATAATCATTCTGTCTAATTTTCAAGTGTTGGTATGTTACGGTTCAATATATAGCTCAAATTACATCAATTATGGGAACACCTTTTAATTTTTAACTTCAGAATGAATAATTGTTGTTGTAGAAAACTTACAACTGTTCAAAAAGTCAAATATACATCAAATTCAATGAACTATTTGGACACCCTTTAGTTTATAATTTTTAATATTCATACTTGTTATTACAACGGTCTGGTAATCGGCTTTCTGTTCAATTTAAAAGGGTTGGTCTAAAACGATTCAAGATATAGGCCCATAAAGATTAATTTATTTTATCAATGGGGACACCCTTTAATTTTTAGATTTATTTTTGTATTAATTTTTGCTGTTGCTTTTGGCTATAGTTATAGGCAGTTTTTTTAATTTTTAAGTGGTTCCCTTTACAATTCGTGATACACGTAAAAAAACATATATGTTGATGTTGTATGAGACACCCTTTAATTTTTACAATTATGAACTCTTTTTAAAACCGGAGCATGAATTTAAAAATAAAACAAAAATCAAAATCGGTTCAGAAATGACTGAGTTTTGGGGATACAAACATAAAAAAGCAACATTCAGACAAATTTTATATAGTTGCTCTTATCTACATTTGCTACCAACAGATCTGTGACCTATACTGGCCTGTTAAAATTTAAATTAAAATCGAATATCATATCGTTCCTATCTGTTGCAACATTCTTAAAATCTTCTCTTTGCTAAAAGTCCACTTCAAATTATGGTTATCAAAAAAGTATTGGTATATTTTCTCAAGGCATATTACTGTCACTGGTTTAATAAAACTATTGTTTCTAATAAAAGCTGTTTTTTGTTCATTAAAACAGTCAATGATGGTTGGCACTTGGAAGCTTCTCCACAAAGCGCGTAATTAAAGCCCATAGAATTTTATTTTCTGTGTTTATGGAAAGGGATAGGTTTTCAAACCAAAACAAGACACCCTTGAATTCCATTCTAAAACTTTATACTTTTTTAGTAGACTTAGCACTACAGCTCCTTGTTAATTTTAACCGCCTGTCTGCAATTGTTCATTAATTGGAAATAAACTTCAAACTACAGCAACTAAAGGGGCACGCTTTACATTCAGAACTTAAATTTTATATTTGCTGTTGTAGTAAACTCAGCAATCAGTTTTTTGAAATCAATTTTAACCGTCTGTCTATAACGATAAACAGTTAAGGTACATAATCAAATTACATTAATTATTGGTATATTTATTAATCCATTTGTTTACTTCTTGTTAAAGCTGAGTAAGCAATACTGCTATGTTGTAAATTTCCAGCGTCTATCTACAACTCTTCAAAAGTATGGCCATATACATCAAACTAAGTGATCTATTGGGGCACCATTTAATTTATAATTTTGGAAATCAATACTTGTTACTGTAACATTGTAGCATTCTACATCTACAAAAGATAGACCCAGGTAGGTCAATTTACGACAACTGTGGAGACACCGTTTAATTTTAAAATTTATTATTGTGTTAACTTTTGCTATTGGGAGATATAGTGATACGCAGTTTTTTTAGTTTCCCTTTAGCGATCATAATACATGGGTTAATGGGTTAATCATTTTTAAAAAAATTTTAGTATTTCCTTAAAGATCTCTTCAGAAGCTATAAAATGATATCCATATTGATATTGAGCGCCGTAACTCGGAAAATTTGGGCGAGCGCTAATTTTTTCACCTGATGTTTTTTTCTTATTTTTTTATTCTCTATCGCCTGTTCCAAACGATATGAAAAAATTAGAGGTAGACGTGTTGTGTTGCATGCTGATCGAATGATATATTTATTTTTTTTTTTTTGCGATGCAAACTTGATTTCAACACTAACACGGACGGATAGACGAACAGACAGACACACGGACATAGCTTAATCCATTGATATTGTAGAAATTACACACGGAATAACAAACTTAGATATATCCTTTTTCCACTTTTTGTGGTAAAGGGCATTAATAAACATTTGGTTTTAATTTAGCCGAGTATGCATGAACTTATTTTTACTGAAATCCGTCTGCTTTTAAAACTATATAAAATTACTAAAATCGGTGAAATTATCGATAACCTTAACAAAAACAAAGTGTTTTCAGTTATAAGAGTGTCTTAAAGAATTATATTTTATGCAAGTATTTTATTTTTTCTTATTTATGGTACATTAGATACCCCTAAAGTGGTGGTACGTAAAAAGTAAAGAAAATCCAACATAGCACTGACAGTGACAGCACGACATTCTTTTACTCTAACGAATAAACACGACTCTTGAAAACGATAAAGAAAGGTGATGCCATATCTGTATATAATAATTCTTAATAGTACATCTCACAATACATGACAGAAACAATTCACTTAAATGGCAATGAAAGGAACAAAATAAATAGAATTGATTGAAAATAAAAACGAAACAGCGGTGTACTCATGTGATATCAATTGAAATAGCACATGTTAAGGGAAGTCTTTATAGGGATTCTGATACGAAAACTACAATAAAAAATTGTGTGTGAAAATAAAAGCTGTAAGTTACTGGCATCAAGAAAAAAGATACAGTACATAAATAACAATATTAAAGGTGCGAGGAAATTTTTCTAAGCAAATATAAATTAAATAGCAAATTTTTTATCTTTACAATTTATTTTCCGCATTTAATTAAAATGGGAACTATGCTTATAAATATTAAAAATTGCACGTAATTCTGAATAAAAAAGGTAGATAGAATTGTTTATTTGTCACAAAAGCATATGTTGTAACGTGGAAATAGTGCAAGAATATTATAATCTTCTCTTTCCTCACGTACATACTATCAAGCAAAATCGTATTATCTGTTGTTACTTACTCGTAGAAATTACCCCCTATGTGTAAGAAAACACACGCGTAACAACTCGTATACCAAAGCTTCCGTTATGCAATAAATTTCAATACGTGCTTATTATCTCAGTTAGTCAAATTTTTAAAATAAGATATGTGACCGAAGAAAATCATATGTCTAATTGAAGAGTCGGCTGGTGCCACTTTTTTTTTAAGAGTTACACTTATAGTATCTGACCTCAATTAGAAAAATAAGTTTTCACAGCGGATTTTCTCTCAGAGTAATTTTCTCTTCCTTGTTTTGTTTAAGCTGATAGCCTATTAAATGACTATTATAACTGCACCTGTGGCTTAACCTTTCGTTACTAAAATTAATTCTCTAACAGGGTTGCTAACATCGGTCTCTTAGACCAAATTGCTCAAACTGTTAATCTGTTTATATTAAATACAAATGTTTGAAATACGTCGTTTGAAATGGGCTCATAGTAACATTTTTTCGGAGTCAAAACTTGCTTTACAAGTTTTAAAAGCATCTGTCGAACCGTCATCGTTTCTTTATGAGACTTTGCCTTATCACCATTAACTGTTGCAACAAAAGTAGAGAAAATAACTAAGCTTGAAGTTGTTTGTAGTGTTTTATGTGCATAACCAAAAATTGTGGGAATAATAATTGTTGTATAAATGAAAATGTTAGTTGTTTTCATATATAGTTAAATTAATTTTTTAATTATTTTTTAAATTATAAAATTATTTTCTCTTTTCTTTTAAATTAAATATATGCTTGATTCAAATAATTAATTAATCAATAAGCATGTTTTGTAATTATTCTTTAATTAAATGAATGATTGAGCCAATTAAAAATTTAATTAAATTTTGATTAGACCACCTTTTTGATTATAACACCTTTAATAAGCGTATAAACTGTTTTTCGTATATATAAATATTAAATTCACAAGTTTACCTGAAAATTTAAGATATCAAAAATGTTTGCTCCCAGCAAAAAATTAGACATTACCTTAAACCGAACTTGCCATATAATGACTTACTTTTGTGATTGCCATATTTTCTTACTCGCTTCCAAAACAGATTACATTTGTTTCCAAAAAAGGAAGTAGTAATGGAACTAGTTCTTTATGTTAAAAGAGACCACCGT
This sequence comes from Gymnosoma rotundatum, assembly GCA_916610165.2. NCBI lineage: Eukaryota > Metazoa > Arthropoda > Insecta > Diptera > Tachinidae > Gymnosoma > Gymnosoma rotundatum. Next base: position 139,003,695 of record OU744336.1, on the reverse strand, counting down.
ACTAAATGTACTCATTATTTCCTACAGTACCTATGTAATCGATTCTCAGTAATTGATTATAAAAGTCTCATGCCTTGTTAAAATCATTAAGTTAGCAATCTAATTGGGAAGTACTTCTGCCAAAAATGCTTAATTCTACACTCGATTACCTTTTCAAAAATTTTTCGATGTCACAAGCTAACAGCAATGTACCCATATCGGCATCAAATCAAACCTTATTCAGTAGAAAGTATAAAAAGATCGAAATCGTAAAAAATCAAATCTGGTATACAGAAAGTCTGCAAGACATAATGTTGGTAACAGAATGGCTTATCATACAATTTGGCTCTCAGATGTATTTTTCGTTTAGTATGGACTAGAGTTTAGGCATCGATCCAAAATACCCGAACCTATTATTACACGAATCTATAAATCGATTCAGATTATCCAAAGGTTGTATCAACCAAATACACTATACATTTATTAGACAACGTGATCTGTTGAAAGTTAAAAAGGGAAGTCAGATGGAAAAAGATCAAGAGCAAAAGTGGATTTCCTTTTGACTAGCATTTTAGTTGTCACACCTTTTCCTGGACATACTTTAATTTTCAGCTGCAATCAAAATAAAAAATAAACAATACTTTTAAGATTCATACATTAATATTAAAATGTCATCGTTGTTACGCAACATTATTATGAAACATTTTCACTTAAGAAAAAAAAAAAAAAATAAACAATTCCCAGCGAAATATAAAAAGGTATAAAAGTAATATCAAATCATTTTTTATTGTTTTTTTTTCATACTTCATGGATATCCTCAATCCATCATCACAATCTATTCTTGTAATATAAACGTATCAGTAAAAATATACGTATGAATGCATGTATGTAAGTATACTATATATTTTATATTCCTACTAACTAGGCCCGTTGAGCTTCGCACCCCAATCGTACCACGACCACTACTCAATCCAGTCAATTTTTTATTTTATTAAGCAGCTGTAAGAAGATCAACTTGTTTTGTTATTACGCTATAACGCCAAGTTTGTCAAACATCAGTATGCAAGCAGATACTGAATAGTAAACACTGAGTATATAGAGGTGAAACTCTTGAACACAATATAATCAGGTTTTCTGCAGCTTCTCAAGAAAGAAACAAATATAGTGCTATTTTATTATAAAGGGAGGGATAATAAACAAAACAAAAACTAGATATTAATAAAGAAAACATTAGGCACAAAAAGATTTTGCCGCATAAAAAGTAGTAATTATTCATGAAAATAAAAAAATTAATTTTCAAATTGTTAATAAAATTTGATATGCTGTGGTTTTGCGAGATAATTCCAGCTAATACAAGTGAAAACGTCTTTAAATCTGCAGTGTTAGTTGAACGCAGAAATTGTGATCTGTTAACACACTAATGAATAAAAAATTAAAAAAAAAAAAACATGAATAAACAAATAAAATAATATAAATTTCACATATTTCTTTTTTTCACATATTTTTTTTTAATAATTTTATTAGTTTTTAGTTTTGCCTGTAAAAAACGTTTATTTTTTCTAGCTCCAGAAGCACAATTCAAAATAAAATTCAAGTTGATAACATGTCATGAAAGAGATGCACAGAAAAACACGTTTATAGCCTTCTCGTGACACCTCTGTATACTAGGTGATAGAAAATTTCGTATTTCTGATGGCGCGTGAATCAGGTGCTGCTTGTGTTATTAATGAATTATATGAAGACGATAATCAGAAAAAAAAGAAAGAAACGGCTTTGGATAAAGGCACGATTTGCTGAAAGACAAAAACGATCTCACACAAAATTATTGAGAGATTTTTAACCAGTTCCACCTGACGACTGAAAAGATTTTTTAAGAATGGATTCTACACAAAAATGCGAGATGCTATTTCTGCAAATAAACTTATAAAAGTCAATCATTTGTAACCAATATTGTAATGGAAATGTTAATATCACTTATTTTTTTCCCATAATTCTGGCAAACTTTCATACACTTCCAAATATTTTTTATAATAACGTGCAATCTCGCCAAGCCATCTTTACTTTTAATTACAAAAACTCAGATAAATTTTCTCTGTGTTTGACAGTTATACAATTAAAAGAGTATGATGGCGTGATCGCAAACACAAAATATCAAAAAATTTTGAAATCTACTCAGCGCCGCTGCCAAACACTAATTTTACCCTATTACAAAAGTATGATGGCATTTCAAGAAGCGTGTGAAACGCTAAGTTTGATCGTCTAACATCCGCTTTATGCACATTAGTGTGTATGTTACTCCTCAAATATCTAAAGACCCTTCCTTTTGCAATTTTATTTGAAACGACAAAAACCTTTTGCTTCTTCTATCATCCCAATCTATGCAGTATTTACCTACATTATGCATATTACTGATGAAGTTTTAAGAACTTAAATTCAAAACTCTACGTACTAAAACTTTCTAGTTACACGATGACCATTTTTCATTTTGTATGGAGGTATCATACTGCAGCAATTTTAATAATATTTTGTCGAGTTACGCACATTAAAAACAGAGTTCTATGATTCTACTTATTATTGCTTTTTAGGTACACATTAATAATTATTAATTTACTTTAATCGTGGTTTATTTCTTCAAATATAAATATTTCATGATATTCTCATGAAATATTTATTATTATTGTACTGTATTGTATATTGTATAGAAAACTTAAGAATCTTATATCAAACCCAACCCAGCAAAAAATTAGACATTACCTTAAAAAGTAGTTGCCACATAATGACTTACTTTTGTGATTACTATATTTCGTTACTCGCTTACAAAACACATTACATTTGTTCCCAAAAAAGGAAGTAGTAATGGACCTAGTTCTTTATTTTAAAAGAGAATACCTTAAAATACTTATAAATGGTTCTCATTAATTTCTACAATAATTAATGTAATCGATTCTCAGTAATTGATTATAAAAGTCTAATGCCTTGTTTAAATCATTAGGTTGGCAATCTAGTTGGAAAGTACTTCCGCCAAAAATTTATAATTCCACACTCGATTACCTTTTTAAAAATTTTTTGCTGGGAAGTTGATTAAATGATAACTCCGTTGAATCAATACGAGTAAAGTAAAAAGACAATAGAAACTCAAAAATGTTTTATACAAAAACACAGAAAATATTCCCCGCAGTAATACATTACATTTTTTAGTTTATAATAATAAATATTTCATGAGAATATCAGCGATTCGCTAATCGTTCAAATCTAGACTTTGTTTCGCCAGACAATAAAAACTTTTGTCTCGGTTACTTGTGCAAAATTGCTCGCATCTAATAATTATAATTATTTTCTTTGTATGGAGGGTAACACGCCCACTTTTTCAATCCAGCTATTTTTTTTGCTAAATTGTGCGTATTAATAAGATTTAAAGGTGCTAACTTTTCCAGCTGCCAAGTAATACCGTGATTAATATTTACTTTGTATGTAAAGTGCCACGCCCACGTAAAATATTAGAAAATAAGTATCATATTTTACCATATCTCTAATCAGAACTGTGAAAATTCCAGAATGTTTGACCACTACTATGGTCACCTATAGCTTTCCGACAAACAAACATACAAACAAATACATTTGTGTTTTATATGTATATTTTGTTTCCTTCTTTATAAAAAATTTTTATGCATTACCAATTTTATATTTAATTTGGTTTACTACTTCTTTTCATTTTTAATATATTTTATAGTTTCTTATTGATGTCGATGCTGTTGCTGTCCTATTGTTGTCGTTGAGATCACAGGTGATTCTTTTGCTACTTAATAAGTTAAGTACACCAAAAAGGATGCTTTTATTATATCTTAGCATATATGTGTGTGTATTGAAACATGTAGAATATTTATTGCTTATGTGCCATTATAGCAGCTTAACTGAATAAGCATATAAGTGTGTGTGTGCGTTTACCTTAAATGTGATTGTTTGTCAACTTGAGTCAATGTGATGTGACATATAATATATGTGCTTGGGTGAATGTTAGTAGTATGTATGTAATAGATGGAAAGGATCTTGTGTATATGTATGTACGCATGAATGTATGTGTTTCGATGTGAGTGTGCTTAATGTTCTTTTAGTTGTTTGCATAAGAATGACTGTTGTGTTGGTATCCAAACAATATACGGGTTGGTCTCTGGTTAAATTGTTAAGAAAAAGTATTCTTTCAATTTATTTAAAGTTTTTGTTCAAATAACACATACTTGACACAATTTTACTGCTGTACTTAAATGATATTATTTGTTTTTTGATATTATTTGTTTGAGAAGTCTTTAATAATGACACTTAATTTATTTGTGTTTTTATTCACAATTAAATAGAGTATTATTTTATAGATTTTTGTTTAATGTAATAATTTATTTACTAAATGAAAGTTTTGCACTTCAGGAAATGAAATAGTGGGAGCAAAAACTATATTTTTATACAGATAATTAAAAGTACATCCCTTGCGACAATTCGAAATACTCACACTTATGGCAAGCACGGCTATTCATAAGAATTAACTGCGATAGGACGTGACAACACTACGTGGCGTTTTCGTTTAAATTTTATTTTGTGGCAGCACAACTGAGAATAAAGTGTAGAATCGCCCTAAAAGAAGTCTTTTTCTTAATTTGGTATCAATATGGTAACAGAAATATGGAAAAACATAATTGCTATTCTTGATTTTAAAAATGTGCAGATTTTTATTTAGATTTTAAGTTGACTTTTAACTTTTTGTTTTGGAGTGAGGATGGATAATCCTTGCTAATTGACCGATCTATCCCCATTATATTATGTCTTTGAAGACATGTCAATTTATTTATCTATACGTTTTTGACTTCTGGCAAGCCCTTTTGTTGTTGTACGTATGTGTGTAGTAAAAAACAGAGGTGAATAAGTTATTCCCCCAGCAGTGTGTATATAGAATAATACGATAATTAGCTAACACATATTAAGCAACCTCAATGGCTGCGTTGGTAGCGGCTGGGTTACCAGAATAATTCAGATTAAAAGTGCTAAATTGGAATATAAAATGCTCTACAGTCTAATAAAAAAAGTGCTAGTTTTTGTAATGAAGGTCTTTGGCAAAATAGTTTATTTTTCAACGTTCTATGTAAATATGCATGTATATACAGAAAAAGTTTAACATTTGAAAAATTTAAATCATAAAGCGCCCTCTTTTATACGTATACATAACAGCTCTGTGTTCATTTAAGTTCTAAGTTAACTTTTAATTAGACCCAATAAACTATATAATTGCTCTACTTCTGCATTTAAAAAACGCAATACTAAAAGAGATAATACAAAGCTTAAAAATTATTTAAAGGGATTTCGTTTACGGAATTTCTAAAATAATTAACTTACATCCAGAATTCTGTTGTATTCATTTTCATATCCCATGTCTGTTCAGTTATATAGCTAGACTGACTTCGAATTTTTTCTAGTTCAATAATACAGAAGTTCAATTCGATTTTGATATTTTTCTCAAAATAGTAATATTTTTGGAAAGACTAGATTTTAATTATTTGACCAACTCCTTCAAGAAATTCGTGCACATATTTCTTATATTGTTTTCTACTTTGAAAGTTATTTTATTTTCTTTTAGTTGCTTTTTAATAATGTTTTGAACTCATATTCTAGACATGGATTTGGTAGTAAGAAATGTTCAAAACTACTTACATCTCCCAAAACTATATCCATTAGTTTTTCTTTGCTGTTTATTTTACCAGCCACAACATTAGAAAGAAAATATAAATCATCAACAATTTTTAAAGCGTCGGTTGTTTGATACTGTAAAGCCTTGTGAGTAGATTGTGTTTCTTTTCAAAGTAATTTTAAGAAATGTTGCAAATAAATAAATAAATAGTGTTTAATCTTTGCACAAATCATGTAAAATTTCAGCTGGATAACTTTTTTCGCTAACTTTCACTATTCTAAAACCCATTTACAAAGTATACGAATGTTTACTTCTATTGACATCCACCCAGTGTGACAAGGGCGAGGAATTTTCAAAGGGTCCTTTTCATTATTTATTGCTTTCTAAATATTTTTGTATAGATATTGACGCTTATTTAAATTTCCAAAGATCAAAATATATCTTCAAAGAATTGCTCAATCCCCAAATGCAAATTTTAATCACCGATTTGGGAATAAATCATCTAATATGAAAGCACTGCCTGCAAAAGAGAATATCACCAGTTTCGTAAGTTCGAGCCCAACATCGAACATTATTGTATGCACAAAAAAATTAGTCACTTTTGGTAGTAGTAGTATAATTCAAATACTAATGAGCAGTACAAAGCTCCTGGAAAGCAACATTATTTTTGGAAGCTCGTTTGGTGAGAGTAGTCTTATTTAATATTAGAGTAGGAGTATTAACTTTCAAGGCGCCGTTTATAATAAAGAAAAAGCGATGCATCTGTTAGCACAGGAAAGTAACATCATAACAACAATATTTGGCAGACGTGTGTTGTGGCTATTAGATCAAAGGGGGATGATTGGCTTGAATGTAAAGCATAGGTGGACTGCGCATGATGATTTGTTTACTTAATAAGGCAAAGGTAAATTTAATACCTTCTAATAAAGTAAACTTTTTATGTTTTACGATATCATGTTGAACGGTGTGTTCTCAAATTCGCTATTGCTTATCACCTATGTAAACTTTAATACAAAAATATACGGCAAGTAATAAATAACGTGTGACTTTTAAATTAATTGGGTATAGAGTAGACTTAATATTTAAAAAGATTTATATATAGATGAAGTCTCTTACCGTACTGTGTGGATCTCCTTCCGCTTCCGGTAAATTTCTATCAATTAGCGTTATATGACGTCTGGATTCAGCTGACAATTGTTCTGTGCCATGATACCACATAATAAATGTAGGTGGCTCCAAAGCACCACGTACGATACAGCGTAAATTAACTCTGCTACCTGCCTTAACATAACGATCAGGATCACCCAAAATTTCTGTACGAGGAACTGTAGAAAAAGAAAAGAAATATTTAATTAAAGTAGTTTAGCGAGTCTATTAGTATGACTATATATTGAAGGTTCTAAAAGAGGATGTAATAATATTAACAAAAAAAAAAATACAAAATTGAACAATTTAGATATTCAGTATGCAAACAATGAACTTTTAAAAAATTTCTTTAGCAGTTTAAGGAACCAAACTTAGGTGTATTAACATATTCAGCTGCAGCTCCAGCTTTTTAATTTTTCCATAAAAATTCAAAATTTTTGGGACTTGACTTAAAAATTAATTTTATTCTTAAATACAAAATTTCTATATAATTTCCATTTACAAAAAATCTATGAAATATCAGGAAACGCCGAACTTAAAAAGAAATTTTTATTTAAATAATTCTTGTAAAAAAAACCGACTTAAAAACAGTTTTCACGCGTCTGTCTAAAACGGCACAAAAATATGGCCACATACATTGAACTACATTAACTATTGGGATACCCTTGTATTCCATCTCCAAAACTTATACTTATTTTAGCAGACTTAGCAATCAAGTTCTTTGTAAATTTTAACCTTCTGTCTACAACGATTTAGCAGAATACATCAAATTACATATACTATTGTAATACGCTTTAATTTATAACTTAAAATATTTTAATTTTTATTAAGTTATTATTTGAACTATGAATATTATAAATGAATAGAAATTATTTTGGCTTAAGTTGATTATATTTTTAATTTCTAAAATTCTTTTTTAGAAAGAAAATTTATTTTTACAAATGTATGCGGAAGTTTTCCAAAGAAAACAAGAAAAATTAGAGGCTAGCAGAATGAAATGGTGCACTCTCTGGACCGCTTATTTACAAAGTTAGTTGGTTAAATAGATGATATTTATAAAATAAACAACTAATGTAGATAGATGCGAAGAATGCTGATGAAGGTCGTAGCGGTCCAGAAAGTGCAGCATTTCATTCTGCCAGCCTTTAATTTTTCTTGTTTTCTTTGGAAAACGTCCGCATATATTTGTAAAAATAAATTTTCTTTCTAAAAAAGATTTTTAGAAATTAAAAATAAAATGAACTTAACCCAAAATAATCTCTATTAATTTAAAATATTTAGTTACACCAAACAAAGTATTGGACGTTCTGCCAAATTTTTTATTGTTTATATATAAAAATCAAATTACATTAATTTTGTGAACAAACTTCAATTTCTAAATTTAAATGAAGTTTGACCACATACATTAACTGACGTCAACTTTGGGGACACCCCTTCTTTAATTTATAGTTTTGAATTTTAATATTGTTACTAATTAAATCATAGCAATCAACATTCTTTCCAATTTGCAAGGGTTTGTCTATACGGTTCAAAAAATAGGGCCATACAATCCAATTTGCATCAATTATGGTAACACCCTTCTATTTTTAAACTCAAATAATATACTTGTTGATTTAGCGTGCTTAGCAATAGAGGTTTCTAAATTTTAGGAGCCTCTCTACAACTTTTGAGAAAAGTGGTCATGTATATGAAATACATGTTTCTAAAATTTAGAAACCTGTGTTGCTAAGCACGCTAAATCAACAAGTATATTATTATTAAATGAACTACTGGGGCACCATTTAATTTATAATTTTGAATATCAATTCTTGTTACAATAACATTCATAGCAGCCGACATTTTGTCCAATTTCCAAGCGTTTGTCTATAACGGTTCAAAACATAGGCACATATAGGTCAATTTACGTCACCAATGGGGAAACTCTTTAATTTTTAGATTTATTTTTGTACTTCTTTTTGCTATTGGGAGCTACAGTGATACGCAGTTTTTTTTTTTAATTTTAAAGCGGTGCCCTTTACGGGTACGTACAAATACATATTTTGTGTCGGTTAAAAATAATATTGACATTACTCGTAATAAAAGGTGCTTTTCTTTTGTTTAAAATGCCAGCAGTTCATCTACCAACGAGCCACCTTGGTTGCCTAACATTCACTTCTTCTAGATGGAAAATAGCAGCTTATACAGCTGTGTTCATTTTAGCCAGAATTAAAAATTTTTAACAGAAAAAAATAATATCCACAGCGTTCCGATATTGTTCTGCCATGATACATAAATGTTATTTTTTTAACAATATTTACAATTAAATTTAATCGTGCTCATTTCCTGGTTAAGTAACTAAAATTTAAGAATATTGATTATAGTGGGTAAAAAGATGTCTCGATAGATAAAAATCTGAAGAGCTAAGTAAGCGGTAGTTAAATGATTATCATGCTTTAACCTACAGTAATTAATATCGGTTACTTAAAATTTTTTTAATAGGGAATTCGGTACGCTTTAGATTATTAAAATAAATTTAATATTTCCGTGATTTAATATGAAATATAAACTGTCTGTTACTTTCACTAAAAGATTTTATAAAAAGACTGAATGTCACTTCAATATGATATGATATCGTTTCAATAATAAGAAGTTATTTTTATTTTGAAGAAATTACAAAGAAGAAAAAATCGAATTTGCTGCAGATCACGTATCACACGTAATATTTGTAATAACACGTTCAGAAGCTGTTGGCAATAGTATATCAAAAATGTAATTTTTTGGATTAAGAGAAGTGTCCTAAAAACTTGCAAAATGTGAAAAGTAACTATATTTGTATTAACTATAATGAATTGGGTTGTAAAATAAGTTAGTTTATCACTTCAATTCTTCTGGTATAAACAAAATGATTTTATGGTCTAAAGTAATTTATTTTCGTTGTTTTTACAGATACAGATACATGTTTGGAAACATTTTGTTACATTATTTACGGTTGTCAGTAATAAGAAGTAGAGCTGGAATATATTTAATAAATTTTCTAATATATCATAATTCTGTATAAAAAGCATTTAGTGTAACAAACTGTTGCACAATGTTTAATTTTTTTATGTAATCTAATAACAAAATACATACGTTGTTAGTTTTTAAAATATGGAAACAACTGTAAATTTTTTTTAAATTTTAAAATTCGAAATTATATCTAAAAATTTCAATCACTAAAGAAAATATTTAGGCTATAAAACTATAAAACCAAATTGAATAAAAAAATTGTGGCTTAAAGAAAAGGAGAAAAATGTTCAATATTTTTCTTTTTAAAAGAAAGTATACTCAATATAATCTAAATTATGAGAAATTTATTTTTATAACTACTAAAGTAAGTTATTATTATTATTCTCTTTTGTAGCTACTGAGGAGGGAACTAGTTTTTGAACCCTTCACCACAAGTGGAAAAGGGGTATATCTAAGTTCATCATTCCGTTTGTAATCAACTTTGCCAAGGCACTAGATGAGCTAGAAAAAATTCAAATACGCTATTAAATCATTAAGATAAGTCCATGTCCTTCGAATCAGCGGGCAAAACAACTTTTCGTTTACTTTCCTGCAGGAGTTTATGTCTTAAGACAAACAAATAAGAGTGATAAATTCGCATATGCCGAATCTTATATACCCTTTACATTTATGTAAATATTGTGAAGTAACTGCAATCAAAAAAGCAAATATTGGGGCGAGAGATAATTCTTTAAATGCTTTAAAACGATACTCATATTGATATTTTGATTGGAGTTACTTTATTATTCCAAATGACATGAACAAACTAAAGGTAGGCGTGTGTTTTGCCTGCTGCCTCGAAGGACATGGACCGATCATGCTGACTTTTAAAAGCACCTCTTACGACACTATACTGATCGAGTGACATATTTATTTTTGCCTTGGCAAACTTGATTTTAACACTAACACGAATGGACAGACCCACAGACGGACATCGCGCAATTGGTTTCGCTATGCATAAGAGGTCAAAATATATACACTTGGAAATGGATAACGTAGAAATTCAATTGGAAATCTGCAGTTTGTTTTTCGTGGTTATTCATAGATGATGAAATTATATAAGAATCAGCATAGCCGAGTACAACACTTTAACTTGTTTAATTTTAAACTGACTGATGTATTCCTTCAAAGAATTTCTTTGTGTGCTTATAAATCAAAATTATGAAATAATACATGACTGATTTCATTTCCTAATTTTTTTTTTAAACTTTTTAAGTTTTCTGGTAAAAGAACTTAATTTAAGTCTAAAATATATAGAAAGTTAATTTTTAAAAGCCAGTGTTTACACACCGCAAAGGGTGTGCCATCTGTATTAACCTTAATATATAAAATGGACAATATAATATTATTGTGGTGAAACGAGCTGGGATTTAAGGATTAATTTACTATGATGTAACTGTAAGTGTTCTATAATTACGTTTGATGCAACGAAATTTAAGATGCAAGAAATTTTGAATGAAATTAATAATGAAGTTTTTGCAAGTAAGCAATTTTAATGTATATATATATATGACTTTAAAGGCCCGATAAAAACCACAAATAAAATCGAATAACTTATAAAGTTATAACTAAATATATAAAATTTATTGTTTTTTTCCCAATTGAAAATTTAGCTTAATGAAGATAGGTGCTCCCAAAATACACACTCACTCATTGCACGAACTAAATATTGTATGCCGATGTTTATATTGGTATTCGATTTGCATGTTCTCATATTAACATAATTCTTCCGAAAAAAAACCGACTTCAAAGCGGATTTCATCTGTTTACCTATAACAGCTCAAGTATATGGCCACGTAAATTAGGTTACATTAACTATTGGGACACACTTATATCTCCAAACTAAAGACGTGCACAGATATATCTGTTTATATCAGTTTTTGTGTGTCTACTCTTATGAGTGCGTATTGGTGAGTACGTTTATGTTTCTGATATAAGTTGATATTGTTACTTTTTCTCTTTGGATGGATGCGAATGAGTAAAGAGAGAATGAGAGTAACATATCTGTTCTCCTATGTTTTTACCAAACTGATATAAACAGATATTGATGGTTGTACCATAAGTATTTATTGTATGCTGCGAAGTAATATTCAGTAATACGTATTAATTTAAAATGAAAAAAACCATTATTGTTTAAAAAAAAAACAATATTGTAAATTTTTATATTATGCTTTATTCAAGATAAATAAATATATAAATAGGTATTTCAAAAACAAATAATGAGTCTTAAGATTTAATGCGTATGAATTAATTAAAAATATTATTATGATTATTTAATAAGTTTTACAGGTGTACATTATTTATTTCGGAAGATTTCTTTCGTTACGATAAGGAAAAGAAAAACAATCTAATTTTTTTATGTTTTTCTTTAGTGTAAAAGTATTTTAAATATTAAATGAAGTTATAAAAAAATTTCTAATTTAAAATCAAATAGCATTACGTGAAAAGTTTGCTGAAAATGCATATTAGATCTAAGATATTCTTTATGAATAAGGCTGTAAAAAATAACAATTAAACTAAAAAATAAAGTATCTGTAAGTATTTCTAGTCAAAATTAAAATCAGTCTTTTGAATTAATATTTACAAATAAAATATTATTAAAAGATTTTTCATTATAACCAAGCTTTGATCTCTTGTCTGTAATAAGAGCCCTAGCAATAGAAAATATCCTTTCTGAAGGAGCGCTAGATGCTGGTATAGAAAATATTCTGCAGCTTAGTTTGTACAACATAGGGAATTAATTTTTTCTATCATGCCACCACTTAAGAGTATTAAAATTGTTATCTAGAGGCACAATAATATTTTCATACTTGGCTATTTCATTTTCAATTATGCTTTCGCTTGAATTAGCTTTTTCTATTGATTGCACATAATTTTCAAACAATGAATAAATTTTTGAAGAATTTGCTTCAATGAGCGAAGTAGTTGAGTATGTGTCATTACAATAAGACTGTAACAACGATTTGCACTTTAATATTACTTCAGTTTTTTCTTCAATATTAAATTGGGTTAATTGATTAGCTGGCGGAAATAAAAATATTGCTAATTTGTGAAAAATTGTGATCTTGGGATCTACTAGCGTAACTAAAATTTCGGGCAATTTTTTTTAAAATTCTGAAATAAAACTAGATTCATTATTATTGATGCTATTACATATGGTTTTAAGTTTTCTTATGTGCGGATGAACTAAATGAATTGTTATGTAGGAGCTGCCTTCCAGTTCTTTCGAAGCATCCATGAAAGGCTTTAGAATTTCTATTAATTGATCTAAATGATATTCTCTTATAATGCTATATTTGTCTGTTAAATTTTTCTCACATAGTATTTTTTGAATAGTACTAAAGTTATCTTTTATAGATAATAAAGTCAGATAAACTGTATTCCATCTTGTGGGTGTAAAGCTTTTAATAGATGTTTTTACTTCACAATTCAAACCTGATTTCTTGATGAATTTGACCAGTTTTGATGAGGCTGCAATGATTTCATCCACTTGTTCGGAAGTTTTAACGGCATTTTGAACTGTATTGTGAAGTAGGTGACATATACAGTTAATATTTTCGTAGTCTTTTAATGCTGCCTTTATATTGCTTCCTCTGTCTGTGACTATAACTATCGGGTCATCTAAGGAGCAGTTGAATTCTGCGAGCAAATTATCCAGTTTTCGTTTTATATTGATGCCTGTTTAGTAGATAAATTTAAAACATGTAAAATTATAAGCAAAAAGATTTAAAATATATATTTTGGGTTGTAACAAAAGTCAGTGATGACTTACTTGAATTCGAAAATCCTTTCATTGACTTCACTCCTAGTAGCTTACTTTTACATTCCCCATCTATAACAAAATGACCCGTAATGACAAGATAGGAAATTTTACTAAAATTTTCTGTCCACAGATCACAAGTTAGGGCATAACCAATTTTCCGTATTGATGAGATCTCTGACTGTAACTTTTCAAATTGAATTGAATAGCTATTCTCAACGTTTCGGTTAATTGTTGTTGGGTGTGGTATTAGGGCATCTATGTTAAGACCGGCTCCGAATTTATTTCCAAGTGATAACAACAATTTTGAATATTCTTTAAGTCCACAATCTTTTGCTAAAGAGTATGGGCGTATATCTCCAGTAACCCATTCGGTCAGAATATCAGTGCAAGCCTTTTTAGCTTCTTGATTTGGCTCAATTAAAATATTCTCATTTTCACTTCTTAAAACTTTATAGAACTTGTGTTTATTTAAATTAGATACCCCGTTTTTATTGTATTTATATACATTTATACACATTTTGCATGCAACCAAATTTGGTAGTTCCACATCGTTTTCATCTTTTATAAAACCAAAGCAATCCCATATCTTGCTTCGCCCTCTTTTTTCACTAATTTTATATAAATTAGACAAAATTTTTTCTTTTATTTCAATATTATTCATATTTTCCCACTAATTTATTGTTTATTTTCCTAAATTCTCATTTGACTTATACCAAAGACTTTATATAAATGTCTGTTTCACTAATCAAGGCCTTTTATATATTTATAAGGTCGTTTCACAAAGTAAAAAAATAAGTATTGCTTAACCCTTTCGGGACTACTGGGATAATACGTCCCAGCAATTTTCAAACTATCTTTTTTCTTTATTTTCAACGCAATCGCCAGGGAGGTAGAACTCCCAAACGTCCAAAAACGGATAGCATTAATATTGGAGACCACTTGCCAGTAGAGTAAGAGCAGCGTTGTCGCTGTGTTTGCTGTTCTTCACTTGGCATTAAAAAGCGAAAAAAGATGATATGCTCAGGTTGTAACAACGCCTTATGTTACAAGTGTTTTGGGCCATTCCACAAATAAATACCTAATTGCATTCCTAAAATGTTAAAAATAAAGGTTAACTTTTATATAAATCTATTAATATTTATATTTTAGTTATCTTTTTAATTTCGAATCGCTCTTCGAGAACACTGATTGGGATTTTATGCCCCATGAAAATACTTATTGGGATTATATGTCCCAGGATAAAAGGACGAATTTAAAATTATTGAGTATGGAGAACATAATACTTTTATCATACCTTTTAGAATATGAAAAAAATTTTGCCATACATAATTTGGTTTGCAAAATAAAACTCCGTCCCGAAAGGGTTAAAGAAAAAAATATATATAAGGAATAATTCGAATTGCAGTATTGACACATAATGGGTTAAACCCAGGTAAGCCAATGCAAACCGTTTTATTCCCACTGTGCCTTATATGCTTCTAATAATATATGACAAAAATACATATGCACACTTTTCATTGAAAAATTGTGCGTTTTAAAAGTCATAAAACAAAAACATTTGTAACAAAACCAAATATATACAGTAGCCAAAAATACCTAAACTGCATTAACTGGTTATTTTTCTTAAAAATTTTATACCTGTAATCATCATAATATTTTCCTATTTTATTGTATTTATGCTAATGAAAATGCATAAATTCCACCACAAACAAAAAGTATACAGCAAGCATTGCTTATTCCTTTTTATGTACAGGTACTTCTTTCTTTATGTTATTGTTGCTAAAAATTCCAATAGGATTCAGTTTCAATTTTTAGGGTTTACCAAGAATTATACTCTACTAGTATTTAATATTAATTTTTCATTTTGCTAAGGAACGTAACTTTTAGCAAGCAAGTACAGCGAACCAAAAGGTCCGCTTCACTCTACTAAATTTTACTCTAAATTTTACTTTCCTCTATACAATTATTCACAATTAATAACAAGCTGAATGATAAACTCCAATTCATTTGCAAAACTCGTTCAAATCAAAATGATTTTATTAAAACCTTCATTATTTATTTATTTAATCTGTAGGACTTTTTTAATATAGAAAAAAGTGTAAATGTTTCTACATGTTAGAGACTTTACAGTTTCCCAATAACACAAGTAATTAACAAAAAAGCATGTTTCCTAAGTTATGACTCAAAATATCATATTATGTTTTTTTTTTTAATATTCACATACGTTAATTACATATTATTTTATCGACTATATAACATCAATTCTATATGTTTATCTAAAGGTAAAAATATTTTTTTCTTACATTTTTTTGTTATTGAAATTTTTGGTTTTTATGTTCTAGACAACAATTTAATAATTTTTCATTTGTTTTTTTTTTTTTGTTTAATTATTGATAATGTAGTAAATATTGCTAATATTTCTAATTCTACCTTTAAAATCATATAACTAATTACTAAAACTAAAAAATAATAATAACATTATTACGTACAAAATTAAAATCCTGCTTATTAGCTCTTGCCTTTATCATAAGCAGCACACAATCATCTTAAATATCTTTTTCATAAACAGATATATCCAAATACTCATGGTACAACAGATATTTGAGAGTAAAAAACTGATCATTTTGTTACTCTATGCAATACCATAAACAACTGTATGTGTTTATATCCATAGTGTGAGTACGCACAAGCAAAAGCATACAATATCAACTACACTCATGCCTTCTTTTGTATCAGTTTTACTTGTTATGTATATGATATATCTGTTTTTGCCATACTGTTGGATATACTGGTGCACGTCTTTACTCCAAACTTTATACTTTTTCAACTGTCCACTAATTTGGCAATATACATCAAATGGCAATAACAGTAAGGTCATCCTTTAATTTCTAAATTCAAATTATATACTTGCTGTTGTAGTAGACTTAGCAATCAGGTTCTGTGTAAATTTTAACCATCTGTCTGTAACGGTTCAACAGTTTGCCCATATACGTCAGATTATATCAACTATTGTAAAACCCTTTAATTTATAATTTAAAATTTGTATACTTCTTATTAAAGGACACAAAGTAGTAGACATTCTGTCTAAAATTAAGGTGTTTGTATACAACGGTTAAAAAAATACGGCCTTCTAGAACAAATTACATTAATTTTGGGAACACCCTTTAAATTCCAAATTCAAATTATTAGCTTCTTGTTATATCGGACTTAGCAAAACATGTCCCTTGTTAATTTCAGCTGTCTGTCTATAATGGTTCAAAAGTTCGGCTACATACACCATATTATATAAACTATTGGGACACCCGTTTATTTCCAAATCCAAATTTTATACTTTTTGTTATAGAGGACTTACCAATACAGATCGTTGTAAATTTTAAGCGTCTGTCTATATCTGTTAAAAAGTTTGGCAATATAAATCAAATTAAATGATCTATTGGCGCACCCTTTAATTTAAATTTTCTCAATATTTATACTTGTCACTATAACGGCCATAGCAATCGACATTCTGTCCAATTTGCAAGCGTTTATCTATAAGGGCTCAAAAGAATGGCTCATATAAGTAAATCTTCATCAATAATGGGACACCCTTTAATTTCTAAATACAAATTATAAACTCGTTAAGTTTCAGCTTTTTGTTTATAACGGTACAAATGTTTGGTTACATACACAAAATTGCATTAACTATTGGAACACCCTTTAACTTCCAAATCCCAATTTTATACTTGTTGTTTTAGCGGACTTAGCAATAGAGGTTAGTTGTAAATTTCAAGCCTCTGTCTACAAATGTTCAAAATTGTGGCCATATACATCAAATTTAATGAACTATTGGCGCACCCTTTAATTTATAATTTGTAATATTAATACTTGTTGCTATAACGCCCATTGTAACTGACATTCTGTCCAATTTGCAAGCGTTTGTCTATAACGGTTCAAAAGATAGGCCCATGTATGTAAATTTACATCAATTATGCGGCCATTCTTTAAATTTTAGATTTATTTTCGTAAAAGTTTATGTTATTTAGGGATATAGTAAGACGCAGTCATTTTAAATTTGACAGAATCGCCCTTTACAGTTGATTATACACGTAAAAAATATGTATGATATGTGGGGACACCCTTTAATTTTTAAGATTATGAGCTGTTTTTAAAACGGGACCAATCTGTAAGCATGATCTATCATATCACCAAAAATTTTTTAAATCGGATCAGAAATGACTGAGTTCTGTAGGCACAAATATAAAAAAGCAACATTCAGTCGAACTGTATAACCTCCTTCTTTTTTGAAGTCGGTTAAAAAAGAGAAAATGATTTCTATAGAAAGCATTTTTTTGGATAAAAGACTGATTATCCATATAATGTGGTAGGAAGAACGTATTATAAAAAATTTATGAGACGAAATTATGTTTCAGAATTTCTACAACAAATTACATTATAACATCTTTCAAAACGTGGAAGCAGCATTCCACCTCAAATCGGATCAAGAGCGGAGATATAAATAGTAAGCAGATTAAATAATAGTATTGTCTATTATTTAGTTACAACTAACCAAAGCTTTAAAATTGTTCTAAAACTTAAAAAATATTTTAAGCTATTTGGACACTTCAACGCCGCACATCTTTAGATGTATCATCCGTAACAATGGCATAATTATTCCAAAGAATATGACTACATTCAGAGGTTTTGTCAAGATCGTGACAGCACATATAAACTAAGTTTTGCATCGTAGCTTCAATCTTCGTCAGGATATAATTGTTCCTAAATACATTCCTTTCATTAATGAAACACAAGATGGGTTGGAAATGTGACTAGAAAAGTCATACAGAAAAAAAAATTGAAAAAAAATAAAAAATAAGAGAAGAGAAGCCTTGCCATCCTTTTAAACCAAACTTATTTATGTTTGAAAACATTAAAACTATAATATCTCCTTTAGTGCAAACACTGGGCGGTTTGAGCTAGGCACACAATCAGACACTCTATTAATTGCCTTAAGGCCCATTCACTATTATATAAGTCTCAAGACTTGCATTAGGTTTTATAAGAAAGAAATCTATTGAGAACTGTTATGATTGCCAAAAACTCCAGCGTTGAACGAAAATTCCTAGCAAATCATATGAATCAGAAAGGAAACTTTACTAACTTATTTCTAGGAGCATTTACGATCATAAAGATTAAAAAAAAAACATTTGCTGTCCAACCTTTAGAAGCGAGGGATTTTTATTGACTTGTTGCGCTTACAAAGCTTTTAATTTATTTAAAAAAAGTACTCTTTTTTGATAGCTTTTTTGTATCTCAGTTTTTAATTTTATAGTTCCGGAGATAGACATAATTGAGTGGCATATAGGGGAGATGGCATAAGCCATTCTAAGGCAGTTTAATAAAAAAGCTTCCTAGCTAGGTTATTTTATGTCTTTTTTTGGAATGCTTATTTAATAGTTGGCTGGGTTATGAACAACAAAACAACCCTCATAAAACGAAAAACCAGAGTGTTTAGCAAAAATTTCAAAAATTGAATTTGTATTATGAGATGTCAAATACTTTCCATATAGTTACTAGCAAAAAAATTTGCCTACGCGTCCACCTGATAATTTATTCGCCTTGAGTCTTAATACTCGGTATTATAGTCTGAAACGGGCTTTAGAAATATGCAAAATATATACAAATATACCCTAATTATCAAAATAAAAAGAAAATAATAAAATGATAGTTTCCTATTTTATAAATATAGTAGTTTTTTCCCGGGCGCTTCGCTACCCCCATGAAAATAATTGTACCACGACCACTCTTCCAAGCAAATTTTTAATGAACATCTTCGTCACGGCATTGTTAAATAATTTTTTTTTTTTTTTTTTTTTGATGCAAAAGATTTTAATTTTAGCTGAACGATTACAAATGAGTAATTAAAAAATGTCAATGCTCGCACTGTAAGCTTAAATTACAATCAATAAACACACAGAAGTAAAATTTCGCGAGCAAGCAGAGCCTTATACCGACAAAACCTAATTCTCATAAGAAAAAAATTATATATTTTGCGTATTCGCAAAAATTTTTCGAAGGTTTTTTTAGACCATCAGTGAAAGTAGGTCATTCCAACGCATGTACTCGTTTGAAAATCGGTTAAGTGGTTCGCGAGTTATAAAATCAAGAACATAGGATAACTAATTTTATATATATATATATATATATATATATATATATATATATATATATATACATATATAGATTTTATTTACTGTTGCTTATTAAACACTAATACATATATTTATTTTTTTTTATATAAAATTACAAAGATAGTCAAGGAAGATTATTTTAAGCGCAAACAATATTCGTTATTATTTTAAAATTTTTTAATTATCACAACTTTAAAGGAAAATTGAAAACACTCTTAATCCGCACTAAAAGAAAAAAAAAGATGAAACTATAAAACGTCAACAATGGCAAATAAACGCTTTTTATACACTTATGTGTACATTAGCCAAACCCAGTAGAAAAATCATGCAGTGCATTTAACTTATATCCGTTAAAACTAATTTTTATGCTTAGAATATAAACATGTATTATATATACACGTGTATGTATATTTCACCATGTTATTTAAAAAAAGTAAAAATCGCTTCTACAAATACGTAGAGACACGTTCTTCAACATAATACATTATAATATCTAACAGCTGCTTATAACAACAGGTACAAAGTTTTGCCAAATGACTAAAATATTAAAACAAACCGTTAAAAGAATAAAACTGACAATCTCTATAACAAACATCGGTGATGATGTGTCTGTATGTGCAGGCCTCATAAAATTTAATATGTAGTCATATACTTCTATATATGTATAATCATATAAACTCATTCAGCCTCGCTTTATTTATACAAGTATTGAGATTAGTCAAATTTGTCATTTTTTATGCTAACTAAAGCATGTAAACGAAAAAGGTTTTACAATTTAAATTGCGAACGTTTTGTTTAGAGGAAGCAGTGTAATTAAATTTATCACAGGTGGAAAAGAATATGTATCTTAGTTTGTTATTCCGTTTGAAATTTCACAATATCCATTTCCGACCCCATAAATATCTAAGGGGATTCACCGATTCTGTTCGTCCGTGATCGGGTTTAAATCAACTTTGCCAAGGCAATAGATGAGCTAGAGAAAATTAAAATACTCCAATCGATCAGACATAGTTTAGAAAATTTTGCTATTGAAAATCAGCAAGATGTCCGAGACAGCGGACAAAACACCACGCCCGCCTCAAATCTTTCCATATCATTTGGAACAAATTTAGTTTGGTGAATTAACTCTAATCAAAAAAAAAAAAGAAAAAAATATATGGGGCGATACATATTTTAAATGTAAGAAAAAAATATAAAATTAAAAAATTGGCACTCACACATTTGTATTCTTTATCACCCCAATATATGTTTTTTTGATGCAGTTACTTTATTGAACTAGATTTACACATATGGTGAATGATATGTTAGATTTCGTATAGCCGAATAGACACTCTTATTTGTTTTTGTTTAAAATCAAATGTTTTGTGTGAATTTTAGTTCTGTTCTACATATATGGAAATAAAAAAATAAAAAAAAAAATTGGAAAACAAAGTCCAAATTTACACTTTGCAATTTTTTTTAGCAATTTTTTTCTCAATTTTCCATTTAAGTTACGTTACAGCCTTATGCGTTATTTAAAAGTAAACATTAGCAGCAGTAACATTCCCTCAAAACTCAAGCAATACCATATTACTTACTTCTCGTGCTTCATAAACAAACAAAAATTTCATGTTAGTTTCATGAAAAATTGCATAGTGTAAACGCCGTATAAGAACAAATATTTTAGGACTTTTTTTAACTTGTGTTTTTATAGATTACAAAACTTATATAAAACATAATTAGAAAACCCGTAAAAGAACTTTGTAAAAGGTAGACAAAGACTAAAATTATTTCATAAACAGGCTCGAATTTCAGCAGAATTTCAAAAAATACCTAAGATAGACAAAACTAAGAAATTTTAGATTTAAATGTAAGGGGATTAAAAATTAAAAAAAAAATAGTACTCGAAGGCTGCAATACAGCACTATAAATACTGCAGTTTTATCTTGGTTTTAGCAATTTTATTACAATAACTTTTATTTTTTCAAGTTAAAATTCTCATTGAACTTAAGCATATACTTGGCCAAAGGGAAAGTTAAGTTCGATTCCAGAATTTGAATAACTTTGTCGACGTTTACACTACGCCATTTTTTGATGCTTTTCTTTATAAGTTGCAGCGATATTTGTTATTTTAAACAAAACATAAGCAACATAAACGTTCCCTCTAAACTGAACCCATGCTATGTTGCTTACCCCTCTTGCTCAAACAAAAATTTTATGCAAGTTTCATGAAAAATTGCATGGTTTAAATGCCGAATTTTTGGCTGGCCGCGTACTTCTTCAGAGTTCACTCTTTTTTTCACTTCGGACTATTAAAATTATTTATTCAATCTGTTTTATATACTTTTTACGAAAAGTCTTTTAGGAGTTCCTTTTCCTTACACCAATATTTGCATTGTTTAACGTAAACGTATACAAATTTATTTATATGTATGTGTAAAAATATATTAAGTGGAAAAGGATTTTTATACCATTAATTTTATGTTTTTAATGCTTTTTTATTGTTCTAAGATTTAAGAGCGAAAAATTATTTATAGCATTTGACATAAAAATTGAAATGAAAAAAAAATAGAATTTTTTAGTATAATTAAATTCCAATTTAAAATAATGTTATAAAATGTTTATAGTTGTGAAAAACATTTCGAAATTCTAAAGAATTTGTAACTGCTATTTTAAAGAGAGCAGCAGCCTTATTCTGTAAGTTGCTTAAGCTAAAACGCCATCTCTAAAATTATTTAATTTTAACAAAGCAGTGTTTCGCTACAAATACGACATTGGAACATATAACCCTTTACTTAACACCCTCTTATTTATTGAAATAGACTTACAGATACCGATTAATTAGAGAACATAAACATGGATAAGTTCAACATTTAAGCAATTTAGCTTAGGAGAATTACAGAATAAGGCCTCAGAAGGCTCTTAAAAATATAATATTTTAAAGGTTAATGATCAGTCCTTAATTGCTGAGAACAATAAATTTTTGTATTTGAACAATGATTATCTGTTGACTTTGTAGCCAGTTAATGACATTTTAAGCATCAAATCGACATAAACGATACAAAAATACAAGCAGAGCTGTAAATATTTTTATTATTTGACAAATCTACTGATTCCACTTTTTGAATTAAGAAACATAGCTATTTTGTAATATTAAATATTTTTAAATTCTGTAATTGAAGGATCGGAGATTGGGGACGTCTTCGAGTAGAGTTTGATTAAATAACTACTGCTGTTTAGTTTTTTTAAAGTTCCTTTAAGATTTAACTTTCTATATAGTCATAAGTCCAGAGAAAGTTTACCTTGCAAGCCATTTTAATTGTGTAAAGCAGCTAGCAAAGGTTAACAGTCAAACAAGCAATCATACAATGATCAATAATGGCATTTATGATCTTACAAATCATTATGAAAATATTGCCACTTAAGCAATTCTAATAAACTATCTAGTTTAGTAATAAAATATGCGTTATCTATGACTCTTACTCGTAGCAATATGCTTCATTGCTGGCTTAACAAGTTGGTAAATAAATCAAATTGCAGTTAAGGAGTGAAACCAATTTACACCAGACTTTATGGACTCTATTATGTTCAGAAAATATACCGGTTTATACACAAGTGGCATCACTGAACCTAAGTAATTAAAATATGAAGCTGGAGCAAACGTTATGGCCGATGGAGATCGTTCCCACAATTTTAATTATCTTATTGAAATCATAATTTAATTTCGATAAACGGACCTGTCAACAGGTTGGGCCGTTTGTAGCCACTGGCTTATGTTAATAAACCAGCAATTATTGACTCTTTAGGGGCCAACAGTGTTAATGTTACTCGTTAATCTGCCGAAGAATGCTCGCTCAGAGAGCCGACTGGCCCGCGATATTGTTTTAAATCCTTCGAATGTTAAAATTAAAAGTTTTCACTAAGTCGACCTTTTTGTATCCTTCACCACAAAAAGTGGAAAAAGTTATAACTAAGTTTGTCATTCGTACAATATCCGCTTCCGACCTCATAAAGTGTATATATTCTGAGTTCTTATGCATAGCGAAGTCGATTGAGCGATGTCTGTCTGTTCGTCCGTGTTAGTGTTGAAATCAAGTTTGCTAAGGCACTAGATCAGCTAGAGAAAATTATAGTACGCCAATCGATCAGAGTTAGTGTAGAAAAAGATGCTTGTGCAGAAAAATTCAAGATCGTTCCATGTCCCTCGAGCCAGCGGGCAAAACATCAGGCCTACATCAAATTTTTCCATATCATTTGGAACATTGAGGTAACTTTAATATAGCACTCATCTGTTTTTCGTATGTAAGATTATTTAATTTTCGAGCTAGAAGGTCTTTGTTGTAATACATATTTTTTCGATATCTCGCTAACAATACAAAATAGAATTTACTCTAGCGTTGTTATTGCACTACCAAGCGTTAAAATACACTAGCTCTATTCAAGATCTTGTCCAAATAGTCTTGCATCATAGCATTTGCAAAATTGTGTAGCATACTTTACTCAGTACTATATGTTTTGTTGCTGTAAACTAAAAGTATGCTACACAATTTTGCAAATGCTATGGTGCAAGACGATTTGCAGAAGATCGTGAATAGAGCTACTATATTTTGTATTGTTTGCTTATTTATTGCAACTCATATTATATTGGCAAAATATCGGAAAATAAAATATGTATTACAACAAAGAACTTCAAGCTCAAAAATTATTCAATCCCACATTAGAATTCAAACTATAATTTTTTGTTTTATTTTTTTAATTTTAAACAGACACTCAATTCGAAGTCTTTAAATCAAGAAAATTATACACGATTTTTGTATGGCCAGCAAAGTAACAACCAAAAATCATAACAGAAAAATAATAGCAGCGGTAGTAGATAAGTTGGAACATAAGAAAAGCAATTAGAAAGGTTAAGGCACTTACCTTAATTTGGTAAATGAAAAAAAATACAACAAAACAACAGCGTGCGTCTGAGTTGAATAAAAAGGCTTGGGTTAATAAAACTGACAATCAAGGCATGGAATCTCACCGAAGACGCAACCTATTTTAGCTTGTATGGCAGTATAAGAATATGAAAATTACTTTTTATCTTTATATAAAACTTACACTACTAATTGGGTAATAAAAAATTATCACATACTTATTCCATACGTACGTAGACATAAAAAGGGTGCCCAAAATTAAACGAAAGATTTTGGCAGTAAATTTTGGAAGCCCTGAAAAACAGAAGAGAGTTCGGCAATGGATTTTTAAACATCACTAGGTGGAGACTGGTTATTTGAGCAAAATCTTCTTAAGCGATGAAGAACCTTTTTACCATGAAGTCTTCCTTTATCGATACTTGATAGCGTAGTTCTTTTCACCAAAATTGAATGGTATCGATGAATCGAATTTGTGGTTCAACCATAATGATATCAAATGCCATACACCGAATGAAATATTGCCTTAGCTATTTGGTAGTCGTGTATTCTCTTGTTTTGTTTGTCAGGATTGGTGCCATTCGATTTTGTCTAATGAGGTTTTTTTAAGTCAAAATTCTATGCATTATAAAAATAAATAACACGTCACAACTATGACATGGGTCATAAGAAATTTCCACAAGAATGGTCCAATGTATTATTCCTATGCATCTTACGATTTAATGAAGAAAATAATAATTATAGAATAAAAGCAGCGTTTTCTATTTAAAACCCCTTTACATACAAGTCAATTTTAATTTTTTTGGTTATTTTTATTCCCTGATATCGAAACAAAAAATCATTACCATTTAACACCTACAAGGCCAAAGAGAAAACCATTTATATGAAATGAGTGCGTGTGTATTTGCGTCTGCTAAAATGAGTTTTTGAATCTGCATGTATAATGTATATTACATTATCTTTCACACAATGATAACAACAACTATCACAACCAAAAGCATTTAATTTCCCTCTTTTTTACTACATGTGTAATAAAAACGAATTAAATTTTATACAGCAGAATTTCTTACTTTTTCCATTAAGATTTAATATCAAGAATTTTATTTTTTTTCGAACACAATTTGTATTTATAACGTCATTTAGTTTGTGAAATTGAGCTAAATAAATATTTGTATAGATACAAATTGATGATAGGTGTTCGTGTGTGGGTGCGTGTACGGGTCAAATAAAAACTAGAGTTCAAAAAAATTAATGATGTTTGTATTTCTTAACATTGAAAGCATGATGCTTTTAAAGAATCAGTTTTGTTCTTATTTAACATTTCTTTTTATTCCTATTTTTGGCTATTGATTTCTTTTCACTCGATTTGTTGTTATTATTTGTTCATATTAATATACATAAATTTGTGTGTTATTTGCTTAATATACGTTTAAAAACAATGTTTTTATTTATTTATTTTTTTTAAAGATTTTTATTTTGTATTTCGTTTAACATCACATCACATAACATTTAGTTTAGTTCTGGCTCATTTATTCCTATGCCAATAGAATATTTAACAGATTTCTCTCCAGAGAACTACTTTTGATAATTGAAAAAGAGGAGGACGACTATTGAAACAAATAGATGGAAGTATTTAATGGCGTGAGTAGAATGATTGGTTAGTTTTTTACTCTAGGATATCCTGAAATAATTTTTTGTATTAGAATGAGTAAAATAAATACCTAAAATATATTCGATTTACAAATCAATGCATACAAATAGAAAAAATTAAAGTAATGTTGCCGTATCATTTAAATAATTTTTTAAGGCCAAACTTAAAGCCATGGCGAAATGCAAACACTTATACAAATTATCAAGGCTACCAGCCTCTACTCTTTCTAAATAATAAAATATTGTAGAATATTTATATAATAAAATATTCTCTTATGAATGCAAAGTAGTGAAAATAGGATTAACTAGTTCCGACATGCCGACATATTATCCCGACGCGTTGTGCCGGTTTATTTTTTTACACCAAAAATTGGTGTAAAAAAATTAATGATATTTTAGCCATCCATATGTATGCTGAAATTTTACCTTGCTGAATATAAAAGGTTCTAATTGCTTTATAAATGCTATTACCGAATCTTTATTTTTTATACCCTTCACCACAAAAACTGCAAATGGGTATATCTAAGTTTGTCATTTTGTTATTCTGTGAGTGATTTCTACAATATCGATTTCCGATCCCACACGCAGAGAAAAAACATGGTTATAATATGGTCACAATAACCATGTTATGTTCTTTGTAACAATGTATGGATGCGGAGAACCAGTTTTAGTTGTTTTTACCAAAATTTTAATCACGATAAACATTTTTTTGTTAACTTTTACTGATTATATGGTTACTGTGTACAAAAAATGCAACATGGTTGGTTTTATCTTAAAAAATTCCAAATACAACCAAATGTTTAAACCTTTTTAAAATAATATTAAATATTTAACCATAATATATTATTATTTATAAAAGTGTGGTTAAAAGCAAACAGAATAATGTTTATGTTAAAAAATATTTTGTTCTAGCTCTTGACAGCTTAGTAACTTTTCTGGTAGCTAATATTGAAAATTGCCCCTAACTTTTCTATATACATTTTTTTAAAGAGAAGTAGTAGCACTTCAGGCAATAATTAAGTTATTTCTTGTAACCGTGTTACATTTTTTAGGAAAGGGATAGATGCGAGATAAGAAAATATATTTTTTAATCTTTGATTGCCACGGTGGTCGAACGCTGGCCAACCAAATTAATACTTAACGTACTTACCACCATGACTAAATCAGCCTCAGACAGGGGAAAGAGAGAATTAAAAAATAAAAAAGAAACATCAAGAAAAACAGTTTCCTCTCGCCCATATTTTTCGAGCTATGGGCCTCTGAACTTTTCACTTTCTTTTTAAAGAAATTTATTTTCTTTTAAGCTTGGGAGTTGCCAGGCTAACAATTGCTGTGTTAATACAAAATCATTATTCGACCTCGCAAATTTTACTCCTTAAAGGACTATTAATGCCAGCTTTACACGATATGTGTTTATTAATTGACTTGTCACTTTTTCATTTATATATAAAATATTTACTGTTCTTGTGAAACAAAACATGTATATTTTTCATGTTTACAAAATTCATAAAAATGTCTATTTTTGATAACAACCGCTGTGAACAATGTATAGCAATGCCGAATGTAATTACACATGTACGCTTAAAACAAAAAAACGAAAAAATATTTGTTATCAGCTGAGAAAAATATATTTTGTGTAAAGCTAGTGTAGATCTTAATTGTAAGAATTTAATTTTAATTTTATCTATTCTCCAGTCCTTTACAAGTCAATTGCTAGCAAATATATAAAACTTCTAAGTTTAAAAAATAAAAACCATTATAAAATATAGTCGAAAAATTTCTTAAAATCTAGATCAAAAGGTTAATGAATAATATAATAACGAGGTCATTTTTTAAGCTATCAATATGTTCTTTAACATACGTGACTACAATGCATGATTTTTTTAATTAAAATTTTCAGTCATTTGTTGTTTCATATCCATAGTTCATACAAAGTGCGTATAAAATAGATAAACACCTGGATATTAGACTGATAGATCTAAACAATTATCTCCTTTTTTGGGGATTTAGAATATACGCAAAAATAATGTTGGCATGATGATATAATTGCTATAAAAGTGATTTTTGTGTTATCTTGAAGTATGCCTTTGCAGGGGAAAAATCTGTTTTTTAAGTTTAAAAAACCTATTCTTTACGTCTTTTTTATGTTGCAGAAGAGAATTACAAATAGGTTTTACTGTTGCGTTTTTTCTTAATTTTTTATAGTAATTTTTCTTAATTTTTTCAATAACAGTAAAAATTTGGGAACATACATGTTGTAAGTTTTGCATATTCCTCTCGGAAATATGCAGGTATTTTATACGCACGACTTTGCCAGTTTCGAACAATCCCTTCTATTTACAGTCAAGTCGTTGCTGGGGCTTGAACTCATGACCCGAAATCTTCTGAGAAATATTGAGGGATAGGATATTTTGCCGTTCTCGTTATAAATATTCAATGTAATGCTCGGTCGAATAAAGAATTATTTTTAATCTTAAAAGACATCTGCAAAGTATTATTCTGTTTTAAAATGGCCTTGGAAGTTCTTTGCTTTATATAATGTTCATAATAAAATTTTCTTTAACAGATTGCCGCAAAGTCTATTTGAAGCTTATTGATTGGCATTATGATATATTATTCTTTCACATGAGAGTTTTTACATTATTCAGTTAACTTTTTTATCCATTATAGGTACAAACCATTTTCCACTGTTCAGCTGTTTTCTGCCATTGTAAAAATTGAAAAGATTTATTCGAATATCCGCCAACACCACTCCTTCTATAGTTCTCTCCATAGCATATCTTGCTCCATATATAATAATGCATGTTTTTAGAAGTACGTCTGTCTCACTTTACTTAAGCTATTTTTTACAACCCCTTATATCCACAACTTTCATTAAATTTATATATTGGATCGCTGAAAATCTTGTTTTGTTTAACCGAACATAAAAAATACATAAAAATTGTTAATAAAAATCAATACTTAAATGAAAGTAAATTTTATGTTCTAGCGAGACTTAAAATCTTCATTGGTTAAACTGAATTTTTATTGTAGAAAAATTAGATTCTGTCGTAAAAATTACAATAACTGCATTAACATTTAGTTTTTTGTAGTATTTGAGCAATCCCTATAACAATTGGCTGAAAATAGAACTTTAATTCAAAATAATATTAATAGCAATGAAAAAAAAAATTGGGAAGAGATATGTTTTCTTTAGAAACTTTTTTTATTACAGTTTGTTTTTTTACTATAAACACATTATAAAATTCAGCAAAATAAGTGTTAATTGTATTAAATTTAACAAAGATATTTTTCCATGTTCAATTTTTCTTTTTAAAGAAGAAAAATCATTCACAATTACAACAGAAAATCAAAAATATAACTTACCTACAACTTGTAAATGCACTCGAGCGCTAACTTTTGGTTCTGTTGACACTTGGCATTCATATGCACCAGCATCACGAGCCTGTACATATTTTATTTGTAATGTCCAAAATTTATCTGGTTGTTTAAGAGCCAAAAATCTTTGGTCTGCAATAAAAACGGCTCTGTAAAACAAGAAATAAAAACATGTCAGTAAGGTGAAAAGGATTTGTTGTTTTGTATATTTTGTATTGGTTGTTTGTCTTTATTATTTTAGAAGTTTAATGGGAAATTTTTAAAATATTTTTTTAAACAATTGAAAAAAGTGTTGCTTTAAACAAAATTGAAAATATTCCTTAGAGTGCCTAAATAATAGAAATTTTTTTAAGGAGAGAATCATTGATTAAGCATATAAGTAAATTTTCTATGCTCCTTCTTGTCTGCTAGTTGACAGCCTTTTGAATGCTCAGCACAGAAAACCCTGTTATTCCTATACTTGAGGTCTGTGATATGTTCAATGAATTTATGTTAAATACATCTTTAGCCGGTACATTTCACCCGCGATTATCATTATGAATCCACTATTGAGCTGCCTTTCATTTGACAAGCAAAATAAAAGTAGTTTGAAAAATGGATATGAGGTTAGAAGCGGATTAAACATCTTGTGCTTCCAAGCAGATAATTTTTACAGAAAGTTTTAATTACTCGCATGTAACATACGTCAGAAGAAGTAGTTTCGCAGCTTTTCTGTTTCATTGCCTAATTGAAAAATATTTATTTTCTAAACAATAACAAAACTAATGAAAACAATGCTAAAAGAAATGGGTTGTTGTTAAATTCGCAAATAAGAAATGTAAACCTGCTTTCATTGTTAATAAAGCTAAAGTAAAAGAAATCGATGAATTAAAATCCGTGTTTAATTAAAGACACGGGAATATTTTTTAAATATTTAATTTACATAAAAAACTTCGTGCTATTTTTATTATTTAATTATCCCGATTAAATTAATTACCGATAATGTGCTTATGAATGACTTTCTTAGTAAAGAAACGTTACAACTTAACAATCATGCCAAAACCATAAAAACAGTTGGTTATAGGTTTGTGTATTGTAAAGGTGGCAATATATTTGCCAAAAAATATGAGAAATAGACAAAGTTGAAGTAGACGTAAATTTTAATTGCTGGTTGGGGTGTACACGCTAAAAAAACGAGAGCTTATATTGATCTTATAGAAAGCAGTGATAAAGATGATGCTGAAAACAAGAATGATGATGACAGTTCCTTCAGTGCTGCGAATTAAACAATAACATTTTCATTTACAGTTACGTTGTAGATATAGTTATCACTAATTTTGTAATTTGCATTTCTTATTTTCTTTTTTTGTTACAATATATTGTTACGAAAGTAAGTTTTGGCAATCCCTATTGCTGTGTTTGATATGAGCGTGGTGAATAAGTTAATTTAACTAATGGTGTGTGTATAGAATAATATCACAATTAGCCAACAAAAGCTGAGCAACCTCAATGGTTGCATTGGTATAGGTGCGTACTGTAAAACAGAAGATCGTGAGTTCGACCCCCGCCATCGGCATGCGCACAATGAAGAATAAAAATTGTTATAATGCAATTAATATTAATAAACAGCAGTACAAACCTTCCAAGAGGCAGAAGACAATTATTGTGTGAAGCCATGGCACATAATTTAGTGGAGATTTAATATAAGAGGTACAGATAATTGTCACACACAGAAAAAGGATTTATAAAAAATCGGTTAATATATTTTAAAGTTAACTGCTAATATCATAATTTAATTTTTATTATCAATGAAATATAACCTTGAAAGATTTTTTATATTAAGAACTAACAAGCGATATTGTATATCAAAAGTTGGTCGCAACATCTCTTAACAAAAATTACCTGACGGATTTGTGTCTTTACTAAAATATATTCTTTTAATTGGTAGATACAACTAAACTAGTTCAACACATTGCTACTAATACCCGAATGTTGGTAGTTAGAATCATATAAATCGACCGCATTACCTCTGAAAATCAAAATAGTTTTGACAAACATATGTATATAATAAAAATAAAATTTATACATTTGAAGTTAAAAATTAATTAAGTTGTAAAAGAAAAAAATTTATGGGAGCAAAATTCGCCAGTTTTGTTGAAGGGTAAGTTCACGATTAACTTTTGTAAACGAAAATATTTTAAAAACGTTTCATTTATTTAAGATTGGCGAAACATGTCGTATTTTCGATTGAAATGGAAGGTGGATGATTTAAAGTGAAAATTAAGATATCCAGACGAAATAGAGAGGCATAATGGTGAGGCTGAAGTTTACGTTGTATATTATGAAATTTATTTAACATAATCATATTCTTCTAACTTAATTTTTAAATAAATGTAAAAATGAAATAATTTTTGTTTAATTCACAATAATATTTTATATTGATAATAGTCCTCTTTTTCGAATTATTTTCTAAAACAGTTGGGAGTACCATATTAATTCAGTCATGTTAACCGAATTCCAAATAATGATCATAACCGACAAAATTCGATTGGCAACAAATTCGGTTATCATAACGAATCTGTTTTCTCTGTGCAAGAAGCCCTTTATAATAAAAAGTAAGAACAGTATTGGTTAACGCAGGGAAGTGTAGCAGCAAAACAACAGTTAATAATGGCAGACGTGTTGTGGCAATTGTATTAAAGGGGATGACTGGGCTTGGATAAAAGGAGCAGTGAAGATGTCTGTGGCTGGTTAAGGTTAATAAACAAGGCATCGAGTAGTTCATGTCTCGCCGGAGTAACACAAAAATGTAGCGTGGATGGCTGCGTTTGTAATAATAACGCATGTTTAATAAATACGAGACCATGGGATTCACAAGACCGGTAGGATCAAGAAGTATAGCCAGAGAAAGCCATAAAGTTTAAAAGCAGAATAATGAGCCACAGTGGTATTTGCAATTAAAAGAATCCGTACGTTTGTAATAAAAAGAGAAAAACGTAACAATATTTTACATAGTTTTTTATTGAAATCTTTTTTTTTTTCTAATGGAATACAAATATTTTAAAAATATAACATTGTTCCATGCATGTATTAATAAATACTCTTTGAAAAATTATATATTGTGTCTGTGAACATTAGAAGTGTTTCTGCTATTGGTAAATTTAATTTTTTTAAATATGAAATAAGTCAACTATCAATACATCCTGATATTATTGAGATTCAGGAGACCTAGTTTAGTGATCTTTACACATTGCCTGATTATGATGTCATTCACTGTTGTAGAAGAGACGATTATGATGGATCATCTGTTTTGATATTAACATTTATATTAAAGCAAATTGTAGAAAAGGATTTATAGACGCTATATCATTTGAGTTAAAAGGACAAATTAAAAAATGGGGCCCACTACTGTGTAAACTGATTAGGTTTTAGCAAATATGAAATATATAAATACTTTTAAAATCCTAAGCTAATTAAGCTCTTTTTTGTGCACTAATAATAATATTAAACAGTAATAACATAAATTACAATTAATACTTTGTGTAGGTTTGGCTATTAAAATGAAATAGAGTAGATTCAAGGGTTTGTTATATAAAGGTCGGGCCTACCAATTGACTACGAGTAAAAAACAATTTTACTTACAATTTTTTCCTAGCTTTAGTTTTTGAAAAAGTATCAATGACTTCTTAAAGAAGTTTTTATTGTTTTTAATTTGCTAAATGACCTTTCAGCTGCTGCAGAAGTGACAGGAATTGTAAAGAGTAATAACATTACTGTAAATACTTCCGTTAGGTCGCATTCTGGCCCTTTATATTTGCTTTTTATTTCCTTACATAATTGGTGAACAGTCCATGCTTGAGTTAGTTGAGGTAAAACTGATAAATGTTAATATATTAACCCTTATCGGACGCGACTTTTCACACGTTTGATTCTCACCAGGTTGTAGTTATTTTTAACAAATATGAAAAAAAAAAAAAAACAATAGTATGTTATTATACATTTATATTCATATCTTTTCAGTTTTGTTACAAATTATTTATTTTTTGTACAACTACTACATGTCTGAGTTTCTGATAATTATTTATATACTTGTAAGGTATGGTATTTTTTGAAGCAATCTCCAACATGAAGAAATGGTTTTCTCTGGCATGTTTCGCAAAAGTATACTGTTGTTTTCCGAAGCGTTATTGTTAAACTCATCACTAGAGCTAAAATCACTTTCAGAAATTTCTTTGATATTTATAATATTTTCTTTATTCATTTTATGGGCAAAAAATAAATTCAGACATTAAAAAAAAGAATTGAAAGTTTATTGCACAAGTTAAATGCTCTGCTGATAACGACAAGCTGAAAAGATTCTTATGCTCAAACGGTAACGGTAAATACGGTATTTTCAAATGGTAACGGTAAATTGAAGAAATGAATGCATATTTAAAACAAATCTCATCAATAGACAGTATGTTTCGACATAATTCGCCTTGTCACTTCACACGTGCCATACGACCGTTGCAGAAAAGTACTGTTGTCACGTCAGAGGTGACTTACGACCGATAAGGGTTAAAGTGAAAAACGAGGGCCTACCATATTTTCTGGAAGTTTCACAGACTTTGTACTTGAAGAATTCGAAATCATTTTTACAAATTTGTGACTTTGCTTTGGTCTCTACTAAAGCTTTATTTGGCTCGCCCAAATTAATGTCGCATTTTTATAAAGTTTTCGATGCATAATTGATGTCGTTAAATGCACTGTGCATGAATCCGCAAAGCAATAAGAACTCGAAATTAAGCATTTTTTTTACTCTCTGCTTAACTAAGCTCATCTTTATTAGGAATCTTGAGAACTATTTCTAATAATGCTTCGATAATATAAAAATAACGAAGTTTTATTGCAGATATCGGATTTAGTTTTTTAAAGTGGTGCTTTACATTTTTTAAACGACATTTCGCGTTATACAATGATCTGTAGCAGAAATCTGTACGTTTGACGCGATTTATTGACTAAACGGACATCGATATGAGTAGAAACATTAAATAAAATTGAACTACGATATGGACCAGTAGCCGAAAAAAAATTTCAACTCGAATTAACAATAAAACTCACATCCATCAAACTGACAACATTGCCAACCGCAGAGAGAATTTAGGGGAATTCCCTTTTGAAATTTTTTCAACTGAGTTGTCACGATTAAAGTGATGTTGCAACCTTTAATATTTATTTTGAAAATGGGAGAAATTTACAAAAGTTCAGTTCGATCGAGATTTATGATAAGGATTCGAGGGCCCCCTGAGCTTGAGGGCCCCGGGGTACTGCCCCGCCTAGCCACTAGATAGCTATGCCACTGTAAGCCACTAATAATTGTATCAGGTAATAGATCCCAAAAATGTCTTTTTATGGATTTTTGAAAGGTTTTAATGTAGACATGTTTTCTAACGAAAATCATACTTCGTTGTTAAATGCTCTGAGTTCGATATGAGTTCTTGTATTAATCTAGTTTGATCTCATTTTACCAATATTAACCGTGAGATTTTATACAGTCTATTGAAAACACATTAAGTGATCAAAACATTATTTACTATAGGTTTGTGATGGAATTAACAAAGTCCTATATTCTAACTTTAAAAAGTTACAAGATAGATTATGACAAAATTGAAACACTTGTGGATAATAATCTATTAAATATAAATTTAAATATTAGTTTATCTTGTATCTGTGGGAACTTAATAAGTTTATTAACGGAAGCTGCGTTAGAATGTACTATAAAATCAAAGAAGCAGATTTGCGCAACTCGAAAACTCTGTTCTTGGGTTATAGAGAATCTCTCCTCTTTAATCTGTTACAAGGACTCTTGACTAAGAGCTAGAAGGAGGACCGTAGGAATAAATTATTATCAAAGTGACTATTAAGAATGAGCAAAGTTATAAAAACATGCAATAATTACTTAAAGAAGGAATATTATAAGAGCAAATGGCAGTTTTTAAACAGACAGTTGGGTCGAAATAGTCATGGTACAGAAAACATCGTAACTGAAGATGGAACTATATCGACTAAAGACGCCGAAAAAGCTTCAGAATTAAATAACTTCTTAACGTAACATAAATATTTGCTTTTTTCATTGGAGTTACTTCACTAAACTAGATTTGTATAGATGGTGAAGGGTATATAAGATTCGGCATAGCCGATTACAGCACTCTTACTTGATTTTATTTTTTTCATTTCGTAATGAAACAAAAAGTTGCCTTTAGCATCAATAAAGCCTTTAAGTCACTGAGTCATATATTTAAAAATTTTAAAACTTTCTATAAATAAAGACAAAAAAGTAAATAAATTATCTAAAAATTAATTAATTATTAATTTTTAACTTTAAGTGTAGTTTCTTTTTATTTAAATTTTGTTTGATATACATTCAAATCACAGATTCTGTAGAATTAATACGACACTGATTTAAGATGCTTCTGTAACTATTTAAAATAAAATTTATACATTTATTCTCTATAAAAAAATAAAAAAAAAAATTATTAATTATTTTCATTAAATATATGCTGCTTGAGTAGTTTTTCTTTCTCAATTAAAATATTCTAATTAGTTGCTTAAAATTTAAATTGTCTGTTTAATGCCAACAAGTTTTTATTTCATATGCTACCATGGAGGCCGGAAATATCTTTGCATATTTTATATATATATATATATATATATATATATATATATATATATATATATATATATATATATATATATATATTTATATTCAATTGTTTTCATAAACGTATATACTTTCCCAAAGCTATACAAATATTCTTAAATGAACACATGAACAAATTGTGCAAAGAAAAACATAAATGTATATGTATGTGTCATACAATCATAAATACACATTTAATATTCTGTGTTTATACAACATGTTAACAACAATTTGGATATTGACATAACACTCAATATACCAAATACTTGCATAAATCTAAAATATATTTTGTATTAATTGTACCATTGTTTGTATTGTATTCATTCATACTCTTATTTATCTTGACACATATACATACATTTAAAATCTACTTAGGCATCCATAGAGGCGTCAATATGTATGAAGAAAATATTTATGTATATACAAGAAATTTAACATCTCATTAAGGTATCAGCATAACATGACAGCTTGTAATATGTATTTCTAATATTCTATTTTAAGATAAGGCTTTTCTTTTATTATTAGTTAATTACCATTTTAATAGCAAATTTATTAATTAAATAACAATAAAAGCAAATACAATATCGTCATTTTCTTCAATAAAATTCTCAAATATTTAGATTAAAAAAATATAAAATTTATATTTTTTGTTTGTATCTGAAGTTATTTGTTTTGCTTAAAAATTTATTATGAGAAATAAATTTTTCGCTTATCTACTTTTATCGGCTTTGCTTATTAATTAAATTTTTAATTAAAATTCTTTTGTAATAACGGAATGAATAAAGCACTCGAAACAATTTAAAAAAATGCTCCGAGAATTACTATATAATAATATAACGAATTTAATAAGTCAGTTTGATGATAATAAAATTTTCAAATCTAATTTTCCTGAACAAGCATTTCTCAAAAGCTTTCATATTAACATCAGTTTTGCCAGGGAAAGACAGGTAAAAGTTACGCTTTTCCTTCAAAAAGTTACATTTTTTTATTAAAAATTACGTTTTGAAAATTTCCTTAAATAAATATTTATTTAATGTAATTTATATAAAACATAGTAAAAAGTTTTATTCCATATTTAAGGGAAAATTACAAGGAAATATATCCGTTTACTAAACAAAAACAAACAAAAAAAAACCCAATAAAAAAAATAGGAAAACGTATGAAAAAAGATTGCAGCCCGCTTATACTCATAAGGATTTCAATTGCACTCAATACTAATACTTCGGTATGGAAAAGTGCATTTTCACGCCACTCAATAAAATTAGTGAAAAAAGGATATTTTTCAATAAATCCGTTTGTTCTTTTGCTGTAAAAGATTGATCTTGGGTAAAATTTATATTTAAATTATTTGAAAATACCGTTATTAAAGACAAACAGAAACATTTTGCTGTTTCTAAACATCAAGCAAGAAATATTTCGTGATTTCTCTCGTATTGAACAGAGCAAAACTTCAAAAACGTTAATTTTTGTTTATTTCAAACACATTTTTATGTGGGAATTTGATTGCATTTGCAGGTAATTTTTGTTATTAAAATCGATATGATATGTTACGAAAGGTTGATATGTATATGAAAGGAGATTCTTACCTCAAATAACGAAACAAGTACTTTTTCAGCGATATTACTTTATTTCCTGTCTGTACCAAAAGTTACAAAAATTTGGACAAATATAAAAAAACTATAATTGTTACGTGGAGCCTTTAAAAGTTACAAAAAATGTAAAAACGGCAATACTGATAAACATAGAAACTAAACATTTGCTCTGTTCGTCGGTTAGAAAAATCTTTCAAAATTAATTTTTAATACCACAAAGAAATTGGAAAAGTTTAATTTGAAAAAATATTATAAGATGTCACAAGAATTCTTTAGAACAATTGCCTTTAAAACAAAATCAAATTCTAAAAAATAAATTAATAAATAACAGTCCGGACTTTTGGAGAAGTAAGAAAATATAATTGATTTTATTACAAATAATAAAATTTTCTTCAGTGTTTGGCGTTTAAAATTCATCGACAGTGTACGAAAGGATTAATTGTATCTAAAATTCGCCTGTGAATTATATTTGGCCTTGTCGACCACTCAATTAGTCCACAAGTTAAATTTGATAAACAGTCGAACAAGGAAGACGAAACTCGTTCGTTCATTTTCTTGTTAAACGAACGAACGGAGTTATACAAAAGTATTTAAAAGTAAGCAAGGAAAGAAAGTTGAGAGGAAATTTATTAATATTTTTGCATTAAAAATGTAATAAAAGTGATTTTATTTTATTCAATTGAATCTAATTGAAAACTAACTTAGCACAACCGAAATAAAAGACTGAAAAATTTTTTTAATTAAACGTTGCACTAAAAAGCGGAAAACACTCACCAAAGTATTCTGTTCTCTTCTTTTCGTTTGTGCGATGCGTTCAATTGTACCCGTTGGTTCATGAATGACCTAGCTCCAGTCCTGTACTTTAATTGAAGTAACTTACTATTTGTGGTACTCTTTTGTTAAACTCAGAGATATAATAATGTGTATTTCACCATTCTCCAACTTGAAGAAATATAACTAAATATCCCCTACAGCCATGTCGGATTCTAAATATTACAAATTGATACAGTCTTTTCAATTTTTCGACATTTTATCAATAGTTGATGTAATTAAACAAATATTGCGGTCCCTTATTCAACTATGACCCGCAAACAGCCATAATTGCTTCATTATTACTACCGACAAACCATCAGCTATTGATCTCCAACTAAATACCAGCAATATTTTTGAGAATACATCCTGCGTTTAAAATTAATTAGTAATTAGTTTTGTTTTTAATATTATCTTGTTGCTAATTTGAATATCTTGCCAATCACAACGCAGGGCTATTTTGTATTAAATTGCTAGTTTCTAACGACAACTAATCATTTTTATTTACATGTCATTGTTATTGATTTCCTTTTTCGTAATTAAGAAAGCCTTATTATCTTTGCATTATTATCATTGTGCACTATAATTTTATGTGCAATTTTCCGCATTTACAATACAATATGTTTCCTTCAATATTTATAATCATTATCTTGATATGAACTTAATATTTTATTACGAACTATATTTGTGTATGTGCTATTGTCAATAAGAGCTTTGACTTAAATACTAAGACCATAAATTCATCTATCTGTGAATTGAATGGTTTCCTTATAGTTTTGTTTAGAATTAATATCGATATTTTACACATGATTTATTTAATGGTCTATAATATTGATAAATGTGTTTTTAATATTCATGAATATTTGTGTTTAGATAAAATTATTCATCTTTGACATTAATAAGTTGATATCTTCAACAACAAAATGATAAGGTTGGCAAAATTAAAATATTAACCTTGCGAATTTTTAAAAACAAAAGGAATATCTAACCAATAAAAAATTGATGTTATAAAGTAGTGGCTATTTCCGGTGCGCTTAGCTATTCGAATGAGTATCATAGTAACTCGACATTTCTTCCAAGCCATGAAAGTTACAACAAATTTTCTTCCGCTTGGCGGATCTTATGGATCAGGACTTACCCAGTTGAAAACAGACATTGCGTATTTAACCCTACACTTGAGAAGTTTTTCGAATTTTATGAAAATCAAATTAATTTTTGTAATCGGTTTGAACGCATAAAAAAGGGGCTATTATCCTCTTCTGGTCCGCTATTTAAAAATATTAATACAAAATTTACCAGACGAATAAATATTAACTAGTGTTTTAAATTATATATTATAGGTATATTTTATATCTTGATATGCAAGAAAGATGCAACGTTTTTATTAACTGGCTTGCAGAAAATTTATGGTAAGTGAAGCCGGTGTTGGTTATACCATAGAAGAGAAAATCCTTACGACCTCCAGAATGCCGGCTATGCAGGGAATCTTTGGTAAGACAAACCGTTTTTGTTTCACGTGCGGACATTTAAACACTTTCAAAAGTGACACTATGACAATACCTAAGAGTATACAATGTGCATGGACGCATTAATGTTTTCCAAAGCAAAATAATGTCCACTTTTAAGTGCGACATGAACATAATATCATTGGACACTATAACTTGTCAACATGAAATCATTAAAACTATTAAAAAGAATACGGCATTTTAACTTAATAAAAACTGAGGCTACTTTAAAATAGAAAATTAGCTAAAATGAAAATACAGTTGTGTTCAAAATATTTTTTGTTCTTAAATTGTGCAAAATTGTATTATTTTTTTGCTAAATATAAATATAAATTTTGGCTTGCGCCATAAGACATTTGAGTTCTCTATAGGAACTTTTTCAATAGCGAAATGGTTTCCCAGTAATACATTTCATTTTTATCCTTTTCTAATTTTTTAAGCACTAGGTCAGTTCATAAATAATAAAATTTTTAATATATATATTTTCAATATTTCGCCACACCGTTGGGTGGCATCATCAGGAAACTGGAAAAAAAAAATATTAATAATAAGATGTTTTGATTATATTTTGTTTTTCAAAAAATCTAATAATTAATATTTTTTGCTTCTTGTTTCCTGATGATGCCACCCAACGGTGTAGCAAAATATTGAAAAAAAAAATATTCAAAAAAAACAATTATATATCATTTCATATTTAATAGTTAAAGAATAAATATTTTATGAAAATACCATAATTTTTTTTAATTTTATCACATCTAAGAGTGGTAGTATTTTGCATGTATGTTTTTTAACTGACTTCAAGAAAAGAAGGATGTTCTCAAATCGCCTGAATGTTGCTATTTTTTAAACGTTTGTGCCCGCAGAGCTTAGTCACTTCTGAACCGATTTTGAAAATTTTTTCTTTATCTGAACAGTTATACTTGCAGGTTGCTTCTGTTTTAAAAACTGTGTATAATTTTACAAAACAAAGGGCGTCTCCATACAACATACTTGAATCGTTATAGACAAGCTCTTGCACATTGAACATAATGTCGATTGCTATGACCGTTATAGTAACAAGTATTAATATTCAGAGTTATAAATTAAAAGGTGTCCCAATATTCATTTAATTTTATGTAATTGGCCATACTTTTGAACAGTTGTAGGCAGACGCTTGAAATTTACAAAGAACCTGTATTGCTAGCTCTGCTATAAAAACAAGTGAAAAAAATTGCATTAAAAAATAAAGGGGTGTCCCAACACATGATGTAATTTTATGTATATATGTAACCAAATTTTTATACCGTTATAGACAGACAGCTAAAACTTACAAGGGTTCTGTGTTGCCAAATCTGCTGAAACAACAAGTTTATAATTTGAGTTTAAAATTAAAAGGTGTTTCCAAAAATGTTATAGATTGACCTGTATGGCCCTATCTTTTGAACCGTTGCATACTAACATTTGAAAATTAGACAGAACGTCCACTACCTTGTCCTGTATAATAAAAAGATAAATATTTATAATTATATATTAAAGGGTGTTGCGATAGTTATTATAATTTGAGGTACATATATGGCCAAACTATTGAACAGTTGTAGACAGACGGTTAAAATTTAAAAGAAACTTTATTGTTAAGTCCGCTACAACAGCAAGTATATAATACGGATTTGGAAATT
Organism: Gymnosoma rotundatum; assembly: GCA_916610165.2. Classification (NCBI taxonomy): domain Eukaryota; kingdom Metazoa; phylum Arthropoda; class Insecta; order Diptera; family Tachinidae; genus Gymnosoma; species Gymnosoma rotundatum. The sequence goes on along the minus strand of OU744336.1, from coordinate 138,961,802 downwards.
AAAGGGTGGCCCAAAAGTGAATGTTATTAAATTTATGTGTTAAGAATTTTTAACCTTTATTGATAGAGAGTTAAATCTGTTTTGAATTTGTTTTTTTAGAAATAATTATAAGGTAAAGTTTTATTTTAAAATGTTTAGTTGAATCTTCCTTGATGATGATTCTTAGTTCATAGTTAATTTATTCTTGATGATAATTAGATTTGCAAATCTATTCAATATTGATTTACCTGGAATTCAGTTTATCTATAGTGCTTTTTTAATAAATAATAATTATATTTTTTATAGTTGTATTGTTCTTTTTAAATTCGTTTATAGTATTTAAGTTGCAATAATTTCTATTCATTGTGTGATGCCTAAATACAAAATCATTCACATAAAAAAACAGGCTTCTTTCTGTCTTTCGGGTACATTGCGTTGCAAATAACATATTAGAAAGACTTACAAACATGTATGTATTCACATATGCTATTACATTTCTTACTTAACAAAGTATTTATTTATATAAAATAATTTAATTTATAAGTATGTTTGCTTTGTTTTTAACAATGCTAATGACAGGCATTGATTTGTAATCTGTCATTCAATATGTTTTCTTCCGTAAGTCTGCTCTTTTGTATGCCATTTTGCTTATGGGTTGAAATGGAATATTACTTACACAAGTACATCATGTGTATATGTGTTTCATATAACAAAAGATTTAACTTTAATGGATTTATTTAATTTTAATTACACTACACAAATAAACAAATAGAATTATAAAGAATGTAGATGAGATTTTAATTTCTGACCAGGATTTTAATTACTAAATAAATCTTAACTAATTGATAGAGGTTGTCTTAGATAAGTTTATAAAAATAATTAAAATAAATTTTTTACATGCATAGGATTTCTTTTTAAATTTGCAAGGCTATGTAATGTAAAGGATTTGAGATTTTATGTACAAAATTATAAAGGAATTTTATTTGAAATGTGGTTAATTTGTTTTAAATATTGTTAAAATTTGTCATTATTATTTCAAAACACTTTGAATAATACTTTGAATAAAAGTCACCTTGTAGTACTCGTATTCATCACCTCAGGTTAATATTAAAGCAACAGTTACTACAAGGCAGCCACATACAAAACGAATTGTCTTCCTTTTTTCCAGGAAAATTATCATGAACTAATAACCCAACATTGCTTGCCGTGCCTGTTATAGCCTGAAGAACTTTAGGTTATAAAATAAACTCTTGGAGATAGTAATTTGTTGATTTTCATGACGTCAAACACTATAAGTTTTAAAACCAACATATTTAACATATAACCAAATAGCGTTCATCACTGAAATCCTAGCTATTATTAAACTTTAAGTTTCTTAGTAAATATTAGAGAATTACTTATTTTTTATTTATAAATAAAATCTATTTGGGTAATTTATATTAAAAAGAAACAAACTATTTTTTCATTTTTCTTTTATATAAAAACAGACGTTTTGGGCGACAGTTACGTATGTTTTCAGTAAGTTACTAATACGTGTCTTCTGCCCTTATCCTTTTACATTTTGACATCACTGAATTTAAAAGCTACCGCAAGACTTGCACATAATGACATGCATCGTTTTTTTAACCCAGTTGAATGTTGTTTTCTTTTTAATTTTTTCTTCTAATGTTTACAAGCACGGGGTCAGTTTATAAAATAAAAATATTGTTTGTAATTTTTTATTTTTTCGATAGTTTGCCTCACCATCGGGTGGCATTTTCAGGAAACAGAAAACAACAATTTTTATAATTAAATTTTTTATGTTTGTGGCTCCATTACTCAGTCATTTCTGGATCGATTTTAAAAATTTCTTTTTATTTTAATGCTGATGCTTACAGATCGGTCCGGTTTTAAAGGGTATCTCTATACCATAAAGGACATCAATTTAAAATTAAAAAAACTATTTATTACTATAGTTCCCAATGGAAAAAAGTAATACAAAAAGTCGTAAAACTAAAGGGTGTACCCATAGATGATGCAAATTAACCTATATAAGCCTATCTTTTGAACCCTTATAGACAAACGTTGCAAATTAAACAGAATGTCGATTGCTATGACCTTTATAGTAACGAGTATTAATATTCAAAATTATTTAAGTCTGCCCCAATATTCATTTAATCTGATGTATGTACCTTTTAACAGTTGTAGACAGACGCTTGAAATTTACAAAGACTTCTAAATCCGCTACTACACTTATAACTTTAATTTAGAAGTAAAAGGGTGTTTTCAAAATTAATTTAATTTGACATATATACCCGTATCTTATGAACCGTTAAATGCAAACACTTGAAAGTTAGGTAGAATGTCTCCACTATTTTGTTTGCTATAAGAAGATGTATAAATATTTTCAATTACAAATAAAAGCATTTTACAAAAATTGATTTTAATTGGTATATGGTCAAACTATTGATCCGTTGTAGACAGAGGTTTGAATTTTGCACAGAACGTGATTGCAAAGTCTACTACAACATCAAGTATAAAATGAAAATATATGGTAATATTCATAACGTCATTTGCAGAAGACTCATTAATTTGTAGTATTTGGCTATAGTTAATTATCTTATATGAAAACATCAAGAGTGTATCTATTATTGTCTGTCTCTGACAGACAATCCGTTTCTGTGAGAAACGGATGGATAGATAGTGCTGTACTTACTGTTCGTTAAGACTAGATAAGATCTTTTAAATTTTTAAAACAAGCATTAAATATTTTCATAGGATATATTTATTTCCTGTTCGCCTTCCTGCTTAAGATCGTTATTGTATGTCATTATTTGTAATCAGATTAGTAAAACGACAACAAATTCACGCACTCTCCTTATGGATAAATTCTTCCTTTTTAAAAGAATATCTTTCATCTGCCCATATAATCGTGCAGGTGGTGAACTAGATAATTTCCAATATTTTGCCGAGTAAGCAAAATGTTATGCAATGTACATCTGAAAAAGTATTGATCATGCAAATACATACACATGCTAAAACACGACGAGCTAGCTCCTAACAAAACAGGCATTTTCAAACAAAAAAGTACATTTGCAAATTGTAATTAAATCATACAATAAACTTTGTTACTAGACATATATTAATGTTTTTAAATCTAACCATAAAAACATACGAGGGCTGCTATATATATTTCTGGACTGGCAACACTGAGTGCTGCCAAGTGCAATCTGACATTTCCATTGGAAAGTTTGTCATTTTTAGGCATAATCGTACTCAAAACGTTTTGACGTACGACCATTATTTGTGTTGTTTACAGTGACTTGAAAAAATTAATATAGAAAAAAATGGAATTAACTCGTGAACATTTTCATGCCATAATTTTTCACAACTTTCGACGTGGATTATTACGACAAGAGTGCATTGATGAACTTAAATCTTTGTATGGCGATGAAGCACCATCCTATAGCACTGTGAAAAATTGGTATAATGTTTTAAATCGTTGCCGAAGCTCGCTCAAAGACGAATTCCGTGAAGGTAGTCCAAAAACGGCTGTTGTGCCAGAGAACATTGATGCCGTGCGTGAACTCATAATGCAAGATCGACATGCGACATACCGAGAGATAGAGACATCCTTGAACATTTCTTCCACCAGCATACATTCGATACTGCATGAAAAAAGGGTTTGTTCTCGTTGGATCCCGCGCAATTTTAGTCGCTCAAAAAAAGGCTCGTGTCGATTGGTGCAAAGAAATGTTGCAGAAATACGATTACGATGCTTCAAAAGACGTTTATGAGATCGTCACAGGTGACGAATCATGAATCTATACGTATGAGCCCGAAACGAAACAACAATCGACGAGCAAAATCCAACGAAAGTTGTTCGTGGAAGAAGCACTTCGAAGCAAATGGTCGCCTGTTTCTTCGGCAAAACTGGTCATGTGGCGTCTGTTCCGCTTGAGCAACGTAGGACGGTCACTTCTGAGTGGTACACTACAATTTGTTTGCCTGAAGTCATCGGAGAAATTCGAAAAACCAACAAGAGAAGACGAATCATTGTTCACCATGACAATGCGAGCTCTCACACATCGGCTCAAACCAGAGCGTTTTTGACCGGCCAAAGCGTCGAATTAATGGGTCATCCGCGTACGTGGCACCTAATGACTTCTTCTTGTTTCCGCACATCAAGAAAAAAATGCGTGGTCAACGATTTTCGTCGCCAGAAGAAGCTGTTGAAGTGTTCAAAAACCATGGTTTATAGGTGTCTCAATCGGAGTGGAAAAAGTGCTTCGACAACTGGTTTGAGCGCATGCAAAAGTGTATAAATCATGCTGGAGAATACTTTGAAAAACAATAAAACTATTTTTGATTATAAATATTCGCATTTTCACTAGTAGGCCAGAAATATATAGAGCAGCCCTCGTATAACAAAATTATCAAAAATTTAATTCTTTTATTTTTCTTAATGTAACAATTTAATTTTATAAATATTATAATTTTAATGAAGAAACAATCTCTAGTTGGCGACCTTTGCTTAGATATCTAAAACCGAGCAATCAAACAAGCAAAACACAACAGCAACACAAAAATTAATGAACTAATTTGTAATAAAAAAATATGATATTATTTACTTGTATTTTCCTATAACGTTGAAACACACTCTGTATTCTTTCTTAGTTCTAGCATTATAAAATATTTTTGCTATGAATTGTGTGCTATTGTTTTCAGAGTAAAAACTATAATTTATTAAACTTTATAAAAATCTATAGAATAATACGATAAACATAGTTTTAATGTTTTTAGTGTTCTCGTTCTTTTGGGAGTTGCATTCTAGTTCTTCAAAATAAAAAAAGAAAAGAAAAATACTATAAATCGTCTTCATTTCACATAGTGAATCTTTATAGATTTTTTTATTTTCATTACAATTTTAGTGTTTTAAAATCCATTCAACCGAAATGTCATCGACAATACTAGTGTCAGTATATGAGAAATGGAAAAGACACACACGTATACACATTTATATAACTTACACACTCCCTTGGCTGTGTATATGGAACAGCAACATTTTATTTTTATTAAAACAAAAAAATATAACAACCAGCTCTTTTAATAAATGTTGTATTTTAGAAAACATAAAATTAAATAGAGCTACGAAAGTGGCTGATATATGAGGAGGAAGTGGTCACATTATACTTTTTATTGCATAGCTGTAGTTTAAAAACAATTCTTTTCTCTGTAGCGTACTATTTAGAGCAGGGAAGAACAATTTAAAAATTAAAGAAAGTTTGAAATATATTTGATGAAAAATGTTTCACAATTTAATCTTTTTTTATGAAATTTGGAGTTGAACGGAGGATATATGAAATGAATTAAAATTGATTAAAATTGATGATGAATTCATATATTAATTAAAAAAAAAATTAGAAAGAAAAGATTATTTATAAATGTATGCAGAAGATTTCCAAAGAAACCAAAAAAATTAGACACCATCAAAATGTAATTCATCATTGTACATTGTAAGCTTCATCTATTTAACGAACTAATTTAATCAATATTAATTTGGTTAGATGAGGTCCACACTTTAAAAAAAAAAACTTTAGCCAAAATCAATTTAATTCACTGAAAATGTTTTATTATAATAAATTTTTTGTTGTCAACTTTATTGGATAAAACTCTTTCCTAAGAAGATTTATTTTAAAATATTATACGTAACGTTTCGTATATACGTATAACATGTCTTCAATTTATTTAAGCTCGAGAATATATATCCGCTGCTAAATAATACAAATCAGTTTTTTTTTTATTTTTTTTATTATGTTTTCAGGAAGGCCTTGGAGCTCTAGCTTCGGTGTAACCTCTTTACACGTTTTTAAAAGATGATATGTGTAGTTTGAATTTTAACATGAATAGACTGACGGCTTAACAACGATTCTTGGATTCTTGAGAAGCTTTAAGATGAAACTGCAATTACTAAATTATTTGGGTTAAATGCTTTTTTACATTAATTAATATAGACAGGTAACTAAAGATAAAAAAGAACTTATATTTTCCGTTAAAACCTTAAACAAAATAACACAAATAATAACTTAGTCGACTAAATAATCACTATGAAAACAAATAATAAAGTATAATTTTAAACATTATTTGAACCTTGGGTTATTAGATAGTTTTAAATTTTTTTTTTTTATTTGAAAACAAGTAAGATTGTCTATATTCTGCTATACCAGATTTTATATATCCCACAAAATTACTGTATAACCCAGTGTACGATACTGCAAATTTCCCATTGAAAAGTTTAAATAAAAATCGCCCTAAGAAATGCTTTCGTTCCATAAAATTTTTCTGATCAAAACAAGCTCTTGTCGAAAACTGTAAGTTTGCTAAGGGTTGTGGGCCCACCACGGTAAATGAAGAAGTTGGTTATTCACAAAATTTTTAACCAATCAACCATCTGCAGGAATCCATACAAAATTCGAAACCAGCTTAGAAATTGTTCTATTGATTTTTGTTCGAGTTTAATATAACAAAAGCCATTGAAATAACTTACATTTTTGAAATTTTGTTAAACAACACTAATTATTTGGTTCTGACTGTATTTTTTCAAAGCATACATGTCTCAATGTAAAGGTATGCTTACGAGTGCAGCCGTGACGGTATATTTGTCAGTAAAATCAACTAAATGAAGCTACTTGAATACGTAGTACTTACAATTTATTCCGTACAGACTAAAAATAAAAAAGACAAATAAAAAAAACATTCTTTGAAACAAATAGTTTTCTATCATTTTTACTTTCTTAACGAAAAAAAAAGAAGACACAGCTCATACTATCGAACATACTACATACATTAAGAAAAATTGTTGGAAAAGTATATGCAATACACACAAAAAACATATATCTATGTTGATGATGTGTTAGAGGAGTATTTTCGGTTTTTATTTTTTATAAGAAGTTTGCCGTTGATTTGTGTCCGCACTGATTGCTTCCTGGTGTAATGCAATCTTTTATATTAATCTATGGCATACGTATGTACGTATAAGTGCATTAGACTGTGTACACTTGGCGACTGTTTGAGTGGGTATGCAAGAGTTTACACAAGAACAGTTGTTGCAAGAAAACACATACAAAGAAACATACGTAACATTGAGTTATATATGTAAAGGTATTTCTAAACAAATATGTATATCAGCGTTAATCTTTAGCTGTTTCTTTCATACCTATTTACGAAGTAGTTCTTGAAAGAGCTTTGTAAAAAGTGAAATGACTATTAAGGCAGAAATGAAATAAATTAAACTCATTTTCTTTATTTTATTTTTGATTCACAATAGCTGCCTAACAGAGACCTCAGCCGTTTAATCTGTAGGCAATGTCGACTGCAGAGAAAGCATTAGAAAAAAACTTAGTTATTTTTAAACACTAATCCATGTCTCAACATATATGTATTCAAACTAGGACATATCAATAACATACTTATCCATGGAGTTTGCAATTAAAAAAAAAGAAAACGCTGCCTCGGCGTAGGACTCAGCTGTTTAAAGTTCGAAAAATTAATGAAGTATAATCGAGATAATGTGAGAAATTATATTCAAGCGTATAGAGTTTTAGGTCGATTTAATTATTAAAAAAATTATTTCAGTTACGAAAAATATCAAAAAAAAAAACGGTCTAGTTATTTCTAAGTCTGCCAACTATTGTATACTACTAATACTTTTTCAATAAGAATTATTCATCACTATAAATATTTATCGCACTTGGTTCCTTTAAATTGTTCATTTTGTAACAAAAAATATTTTCGTTTTATTCCCACGTAACATCAGATTATAAAGATCATCAATTGATTTTACGCAAATATTACTCAGAAATCAATATAATATATCTCAAAAAAGATTGATTAAATGAGAATTGTAATTAATCAAAACACTGAAATTCCAAAACTTTTATGAAACAAAAAAACATGTAAAGTGAAATTATATTTAATTTTTGTTTCGTGAGAATATCAAGTCTTTTTGCAAATATAAAATAAACATATTGAAGGAATCGTGAAGAAGAACTGCTCTGCTAAATTAAAAATAAAACTGTCAGAAAACCGAAAGCTTGAAAAAAACTAGTAATTAATTGTTATTACAGCTTTCCCATGTTGCAATTAAAATAAAATAGTATTTCTTGCACTCTAGAATTGATTTTGATGTTTTTTTTTTCTATATTGAGCCGTCAAGGGCAGAAATCTTAACGATCAATTTAAAAAATATATATAAATGGCTACTTAAAAAAGACAGTATTATTAAAAAAATATTAGATTAAAAAAGAAATGTTTATAGAAATTTGAAAACGCAGGAAAACACATATATTTCGTATATTTTAAAAGACTTGCCGATTGTCTTCGTATATAAGAATACTTGATTGTTTCAAGTTTAAGTGGGTGTATAGATTTAAATTGCCAGAGTTTGTTTTATACTTCATATGCCCCATGCGTGTTTCAGCCAGCAACATTTCTTTTAAGTTTTCGTTTTTGTTTTTCCTACAACAGCCTTAATGTCTTGTGTCACATTTATCATGAAAACTTTTTCATACTTCGTTCTTTTTTGTTCTTTTGATATAGAAAAAAAAGAGTCAAGCCAAACTGATGAAACTAAAAAGAATCTAAAAGAATCTTAAGTATTAAAAAGAAAATAAACTTTTTTCTTTTTATTTTACTCTTTTGGTGAAATAAAAACTTGAGTAAATGTAATAGAAATTGATTGCTAAGATTATGTGTCTAAGTGTTTTTATATATTGAATGAAAGATAGAAAAAATGCACTAAAGTTTTCTCAACCGTATTTATGTAAGTGAGTGTGTTTTTTATTCACTTCGTAGAAGTGCATGCAATTATGTTTCGTATTTTCATATGATGGCAGCTGTTGTAGTTAGTAATGGTATATTTATTATGTGTTTACCTACACATTCTATTTGCAGTTTATTAAGTTTTACTGAAGTCTTTTGTAACTTTAATAATTTGTTTACACTTTGTACGAGAATTGAAAGGGGATTCTTAGACAAAACTTTAATTTAACAACAAGAAAATGATTGCGAGACAGAAATTCATAAGTGACTATATAAACGAGGACAATATCTACATGTATAATTAATAGGCAAGATAGTTTTTTTTTATTGTTCGAAAATAAAAGCTTACGTTATTTAATACGTTTTGACGACAAAATACAAGATGTTCTTTGCAGTTGAGTATAATCTATATTTCATTGGTACAGTATTTTGGAACCCATAACTTTATTTGTCACTTATATATACATTGGCAAATAATGAACAAGGCATATTAATATCTACGCAGTAAAAATTTGGACAACAAACAAAGTTTAACTGTTAGCAATCACAATTTGAATAAAAAGCCAATTTTATATCATAAATTTTTATAAGCTATTAAATAGATTGTAACTTCGTTGATACTGGCATTGCTGGAAAATTTATCTTTAAATGTGTTCACTAAAAATTTTGAGCAAATTTTGCTAAATAAAAGTTTTAGCAAAACAATTTGGATTTTCCTGAAAAGTACATATCACACGTTCTACTTTTTTTCACCTTTCGTAAAACCAGAGTACTTTTGTTAGGCAAGTTACAGATCACAATAGCGTATTACTTATATAATTTATTTAATAGATAGAAATGCTCTCACACTTCTAACACATTAGAGAACTGTATAACATTTTAGTTTTGCTGCTTCTTTTCATATATGTGTGGGAGGCTAGAAATTATTTTGGTTTTCTCATTAATGAATTTGATGATCGCATTTTTTCTTCTTTCTATTAAAAAATGAACAAATGAGAACATATTTTTTTCGTGCAAGTGCTCATTTATGAGAATTTACGATTTTATTAGTTTTTCATAAGTAAGAAGATCGTAGAAAAACGTTTTTATTAAGCGCTCGTTCTTCTGCCGGCGTATATACGCGTATGTTACAAATAATTTTTTTGTTTTTTTTGTTTTCGAGTATATGCTAAAGATGAGCGTAAATCATATAAAAGAGTACAATACTGTCTGTTTTTCAAAAGCGGATATTGACTGTAGCGGTAAGAGAAATTCAGTGAAAAATAAACATAGAGAACAAATAAACAAGCACGCGCAAGTTTGTAGTGCAATAGTTGAAAAGAGAATAGTCTTACAAGTACAATGAAATGTTATACAATACTCGATGTTACACTTGTTTATTGCGTTGGCATGTATTAATAAAGATAATATTGATTTTTTAAAACGCAATTTTATTTTCATTTATTTTATTCAGCAACAAAGGTAAACAGACCAAAAAAAATCATTTCAAAATGAGAAAATGAGGTTAGTTTTAAAGGTAAATACCTGTAAACTCTGCAATGTTGTTATGCTATGACAATATTTGATAACAGAATAAATTATTTTAACTGGTGAAATTTTGATATCGACATAACAATAAACAGTTTCAATGCAATGAATGAATGGTGTCGAATGATTTTGTTGAATGAGTACAGAAATATTAGTATACTCATATTTCAAAAGCAATAAACGAAGAGAAAAATTTACTAGTAAACAGTATAAATAGAACCAAACAAGACGATTTTAGCTCATCTCTAGTATATGTATGCATATGTAAAAATTTGTATTCTTGAGCTATTAGGGCTTACTATATTCTTCAGTGTATCAGTTGAAGTCAGTATTTCGTATTAAAGAAAATTAACCTTAAGAAAAATATTGTTTTAATTTTATACATATTATATATAGTTACATACATAGTACTGTTTCCACTACATAACAGAATTAAAAAATACGTATATACATTGTTTTCTATATGCTTAATTGTTAATGTCTTAAAAATTTTACCAAGTATAGTTATAAAATGTTCACGTGGGAACCCAGTCAGACAATTATTTTATTGTTCGTTAATGACCATGAAAAAAAAATATTTTTCTCATTTATGAGAAACTTCATTAATCTCATTTTTAAATTCTCATAAATGAGAAGTTTTCAACGCTGAAAAATTCTTTGCATTCTATTATGAAAATCAGCATTATTGAGAATGATGTTTTTTATCCCTAATCAGATATGAATGCTTAAAAACGAGTGAAAAAATTTTTTGATGGTCGTATATGAACGTGAAAAATTAAATTTGAAAAGTATATAACATTAACTTATAAAAATTCATTTTTTAGTTGTTTTTTGTATTTATGCAAGCTTCTAAATAGTTAACTAGAATATTATTATAAAATGGCTGACCGTTAAGAACGTTCAAGACTTCGTTTAAGTTTAGTTGAAAACAATAGCATGGTATGCCTTGACGCGTAAAATGCGAATAGTATTTTTACTTTCTGCTGTTGAAGCATCATAAGTGACAAGCAAGCAGGTTAGCTGATTTAACAGCGAAAAATCGGGTAAATAGTTTAAAAATTCCAGACTTTTATTAATTTTTTTTTGGTATATCACGCCACTGTGCGATGGTCACGATTTTGAATTTCCTAGAATTAAGGAAAATAATTGGTGTTGAGAAGCCGTCATAAATAAGTTTAAAAGACGAATAATAAACAATATTGTAAACCTTCCGGATTTTTTGTAAGTGAAGGAAAACAAGTTTTGGGTAACCGGGGTAGGTGACTTAATAAAGGTCGCATAGTAAAGGTGCCTGCATGGTTAAAACCAAAACGCGTGTGGTAGTCGGACCTTAGTTGGTTGAAAAGCGATGTTTTCTTAAGCAAAAGATTTTAAATTGAGTCTCCTCGGAGTCATTGTGGTGGTAATGGCTGTGTTATTTTTTATTAACGCATATGAAGCAAACAACACTTTATAAGTTCAAATCTGCCCAAATACAATATAAAACATAAGGTAAGAATAAAGCAAAGAACAAATAAAAACTGACGTATCAAAATATCCTAAACGCAAGCCTTACAACACATTTGCTTCAGAAATAACTGTATTATCTCTAAAGAAATCCTGAAATTACTTTAATAGCTGATTAAGTGCCATTATTACAACAAACGTTTGTTATGTAAGTATATCTTAACGACAAAATGAAATACGGTCATGAATATTTAAGCATTTATTAAAACTTCTGTTGAGATGCTTTTATATGTTTTGATATTTTTGTTTAAAACTTTTGTTTATATTTTTTATTGCCTGTTTATTTTTCTAGTTATTTTTGTTTTGTTAAAAAATTAATAGTAAATTCTTATGCATTATGAACCGATAGCTCATAAATAAATCAATGAACAACTATAAAAATATTTTGCCAAAAGCGAATTCAAAACAAACTTATTTGCTTTTGGTCACACTTTAATAACATATGCACAAACTTAATACGTTTTGTTTATTAATAATATATTATTTTTATTAATGTTATACTATTTTACGATAGTTTTAAAAGTTTTTTTGTTATTAGAATTAAAAGTTATTTATTAAAAAAGTTAAAAAGTTATTAATTTCAAACCAACAACGTTGCAGTTTTAGTGCTCACAGAAACGTGTTTAATTTGTTTACCGCAATCATATATCGTTACAGTGAATATAAAATATTTCTTGTAATTACACCATAACCATATTTATTTCATCGAGTATGTAGAAGGCGTTTAAGCGATCTGAAATAAACACAAATACTCTGTCATAAATGTACTTTAGAAATTTCATAACCCTTCAATAAGAAAAGTCGACAAAAGAGTATTCATAAAAATTGAATAACCTATATAACCTTTTATAAACCTTTAATAAATATAAGTATTTTACTGTTGCCTTTACTTCATTTTTAAACTTTAAAAAATAACATTAATTTTAACAAATTAATAACTTTTTAAAAAAATATCGTGCTATTTTTTATCCCGATTAAATTATTAAATCACCGATATTTATTAATGCGGATGAAACCACGTCTCGATGGCCATTTCGATACCACTTATTTAGCTCTTCAGAAAACTTTTCACAAAAGCTTTGAATAAACTAAAGATTTTTGTCTAAATAACCACATAAAGACATAAATCAAATTTTGAACAAAAGAATAAATAAATAAAAAAAAACAATAGTCAACAATGATCTTATTTTTTTATCCCCTGCATACGGCTGATTTTTTCGCCTCTCTTATACAGTTAAAAAATGATGAAAATTGCAAAACACTGCGCTAATTTATTTTTGTTCTATGAATTGGCACTTTGCAAAATTATTTAATACATTAATCGGGAAAAATTTATTAATTTAATTTTAATTTATTTATTTAATTTTTTCAGTTCTTAATGGGTTAAACATTTTTTAAAAGTTTTAGTATTACCTTAAAGATCTCTTTATGGCTCAAAACCGTACTTTACAATGAACAGTGCAGACGTCCATAACTCAGAAAATATGGGTGAGCGCCTATTTTTTTACTCGTAGTTTTTATACCGTTCACCATAAAAAGTGAAAAAAGGGTATATCTAATAGTGAAAAGCCTATACAAGCGACATGTGGCGACAGTATTACCTATTTGAAAAAAAATAGTTTCTTAATAAAAATATTTTTACAAGTTTTAACACTTTGAATTTAATTTAACTGGGCAATGCCGTTAAAAGCGGCCGAGCGGCAATGTTATATAGTTTTACTTTAATTTGTCAAATCATTCATAAACTTCTTTTCGTGTTTCGTTTCTTCACTAAATCGTTGTTCATTTTATTTATTTTTCTTTTTAAAATTTTTATCCATAAATTTATTTATTTCTGCGTGAAAAAAACTAAAACTGTTTTATATTTTTTACACAAGCTTCTACTTCAATAAGCCGCGTTCATTTGCCTATGTAAAATAAATTCAAGTGGCAAAAAGAACAGCTGATTGCCACCCATGTCCGCATGCCGCTTACATTGGCCATTCACCATAAGTTTGGCATTCCGTGTGTAACTTCTACAATATATATATATATATATATATATATATATATATTTATATATTTTGACTTCTTATGCACAGCCAAATTTATTGAGCGATAACCGCGTGTCCTTCCATGTTTGCCGAGGCAAACTTGATTCCCAAAACAAAAATCAATAAATATGTCAATCGATCAGATATAGTGTCGAAAGAGGTGCTATTGGAAATCAGCATGATAAGTCCATGTCCTTTGAGCCAGCAGTTAAAACACCACGCCTACCTCTAATTTGTTTATGTAATTTGGAACAATAAAGTAACTCCATTAAAACAAAAAATAATAATAAATATATATGAAGAGATCTTCAAAGAAAAATAAAAATATTTTAAAAATGCTTTACCGATTAAGAGCCGATGATATTTTAAAGAAAATGATATATACATATATATTTAATACTTAATTTTTTTCTGATTTTGTAATTCTCTGTCACAACAATATTTGCTTTTCTGATTGGAGTTACTTCACTAAACTAGATTTACATAGAAGGTGAAGGTTATATAAGATTCGGAATAGCCGAATAAAGCACTCTTATTCGTTTATATTATGAACTAAAAAGCAATATTAAATATTTAAAGTTGGTTACAACAACTGTTAGCAAAGTTTACTTGACGGATTTGTGTCTCTACTTAAATATATTCTGTTAATTGGGAGATTCACCTTAACTAATTCAACACATTTGTATTAACACCCGTATGTTGGTAGTTAGTAAATCGACGCTACTACTTCTGAAAATCAAAATATACGGCATTTACACTATGCAATTTTTAATGAAACTAGCATGCAATTTTTGTTTGTTGGTGAAGCAGAAGGAGTAAGCAATATGGTATTGCTTGAGTTTTGAGGGGATGTTACTGTTGCTAATGTTTACAATTAAATAGAAAATTGAGAAAAAAATTCCTCAAAAAATTGCATAATGTAAATCTGGACATAGTTTTGATATATGTACATAACAAAACCAAAATTTATTTATAAAAATATTTTAGTTTTAAAATAAAAAAAATTTTTGGGAGCAAAAATTCGCCAGTTTTGTCAGTTTCGCGATTAACTAAGCGGAATTTTGCAAACAAAAATACTTTTTAATTTTTTACGTTTCATTTACCGAAACATGTTATATTTTCGATTGAAATGGAAAGTGGTGAGGCTGAATCTTACGTTTGGTATCATGAAATTTATTAAACATGTTCATATTCTTTTAATATAATTTTTAAATAAATGTAAAAATGATAACAATTTATTTCAATCACAAAAATATTTTATATTGGTATCGAATAATTTTCTAAACATTTTCGGAGTAATATATTAATTCACCGGTAAAATTTGGATTAGCAACAAATTCGGTTATAATAACGAAGCCGTTTTCTCTGTGTACATACGGAAAAAAATAATGAAACATACATATCTTAACAAAATTAATAATTATACTGAAAATACAAAAAAGTCTAATTATATTGGATTACTAGCAGTACCCACGACTTCTTCTGCGTGTCATTTCTAATTTTCTTCACATTTAACTTTAGAAAAATGTGTTTTTAAATATTTTTTCAGAGTTCTGTAAACAGTGTTAAAAATTTCTACTTACTTAAATAAAATGTGCAGACAACAGTTTGAGTAGCATTAAACCGGTAAAACTGAGTACTTTCACACTTTTATCTCTATTTTCTCTCTACGAAATGATTTATTTTTACGAAAGTATTCTATAGTGGAATCAAGGTTCTAAGGGACTTTCTTACAAAATTTTATTTAAATCCATCTAGTAGTTTTTATGTGATGCGAACACATACAGACAGAAAAAAATCCAAAAAAAAGTTTTTTGTATTCTATGCTGTTACGTATCCAATTGGCCCCCAGGCTGAAAAGTTGCCGACTAGTCTCTGTTCGAAGTCATCCCAGTGTAGGTTCTACCTTTCGTCCTAATACCAGGACAGTAGCAATAAAATTTATGTAACAAAAAAAAAAAAAAAGCAAGCACAGATACTAACACTAACACGCAGACACATCAACACAGTAAGAAGGTGATGTTGTCTTTCAGCCGCCCTTCCTAACCATTGCCACCAAATCACAACTTTCGTCAATTGGGACCCCAAAAACTTTCACACAGTCTATACTAACACCAAATTTTTCTAAAACTATATCATGTACAGAAATGACACCGTTACAGTTTTATTATACTCGTATGTAAAGATGTTATAAAAACGGTGTATGCTGGCATTAAATATGCTTGAACAAAGCATCAGATAATGACCGCTATTGTAACATGAACCAGGCAGTTTTCTTTTCATTTAATAAATTTCTGCTTGGATAATTTACATTTGTAATTAATCGCTATTCAAAATTTAATCTTATTTGTTCACAGTCTTAAGAATCCTGACTGAATATTGTCACAGTGCTTTCAGTTTTGTGTGATTTAATTATTGAACAAAAATCGTTTTTTTTTTTTAATATGTGAAAAACTTTTTAAGAAACTTTTATAAATGATAAAGTATTTTCAAACGCAAAAAAAAGAGAATTTAATGACAACAAATAACCAAAAAAACTACAAGCAAGAGAACTATATTCGGCTATGTACCCTTACCCATATATGTATATCTAGTTTGATGAAGTAACTCGAATCAAAAAAGCAAATATTGTGGTGAATAAGAATTAAAAATAAGAAAAATATAATTTTACATAAAAATGTCATTGGCTCTTAATCGGTTAAGCAGATTTCAGAGGCCAGTAACTCAAATAATGTGGATGAGTGCTATTTTTTTCACGTGAGGTTTGTTTCATATTTTTTAATTCACTATCGCCCCATGTTATTGTTTTTGTGATTGGAGTTAATTCATTGTTCCAAATAATATGGAAAAATTAGAGGTAGTCGTCGTCTAAGGACATGGAACGATCTTGCTGATTGGCGTAATTTTATTTTTTAACCAGGACGGACAGACGGACATCGCTATGCATAAGAAGTCGAAATATATATATATATATACTTTATGGGATCGGAAATGGATATTGAAGAAAATACACACGGAACGACAAAATTATATACTATATACTAAGTATTAAATATACAATATATAATTAAATATACTAGTTGTGTACTGAACATATTTAATACCGATTTTTTCGTTTATTTATATTTACACTTTATTCATCTCTCTATAATTTTTAATTAATCTTTTTTCGTAGAAATGTATATTGCAAAAAAACTTCACTCGAAGTTAAATTTATATGTCCACTAGTGTTACGCTTAAAGGACTTTTGTTATATGTACATATAGTAGTTATAATTCCCTAAAAATAAATAAAATTCTATCAAAAATATCTTAATTACCTGTCAACAGTCAGTATGTGACCATCCCGTACACGTATCCAGGATACTGATTTATTTCCCAGTTGTTTCACCTAAAACGAATAAATAGAATTACAATTTTATAAAAAAACAAATAAACATCTATAAAATTGTTTACAAAATAAAAAGAAGAAACTTGGAATATCTTTATGATTGAAAAAAAATTTTATGTTTCTTTTGTTATTCTTAATTTCAACGAAATTACTTAAACTTCACTTGAATGTATTTTAGAATATAATTTTCACGTTTTGTTATTTGTTATTTTTATGTGTTTTTATATATTCTGCTATTGTTTAATTAGTTCACAAAATAGTAGTAATAATAAACGCCACAATATTAATTATACTAAAATTTAATAATAATAAAAAATGCAAATTAGTTTTACGATATAAAAAAAATAAGTCGCATATTCATAATTATGGACTAAAGTCGACTCTTGTTAAAGTATACTCTAAAATAAAAGGCTCTTATTATATTTTTTGCTTTCATAGTCAAGAATAAAGTATACTTTAGTTTAGCCGACTTCCACTGGGTGTCAACTGTAACTTGATAAATATTTTCATACAAGTTGTAAACAATAAAAAAAGTAGCCTTGTTTTTATTTTGTTCACTTTGGTATAAAAATCAGATACAGAGTATTGTGTGCTTAAACCAAAAAAAAAAAAAAAAAAAAAAAAAAAAAAAAAAAAGGATTATGAATTAAAAACAGCTTCAGGTAGTTTTAAATTAAGAGTTGACCTTAACGCCAAAAGTATATTTTAAATTGTCTATGAATGAGTTAGAATCGAATCTAAAGTAAAACCAACTTTAGTTCCATTAAAGTATAGTTTATTTTATTTAATTGATTTTGGATTAAGTTCATTTATTTTAATTTCTAAAAACTTTTTTTAGAAAAAAATTATTTTACAAATGTCGTTTTCCAAAGAAAACAAGAAAAATTGGACACCACCACTACTCGTATTCCTATTTACAAAATAAGTTGGTTAAATAGATAATAATTACAAGTACACAACTAAGGTCGATTGATGCTAAGAATGCAGCATTTACATTCTGCTGGTGTCTAATTTTTCTTGTTTTCTTTGGAAAACGTCCGCATACATTCTGCTGGAGTATATTTTTTTTGTTTTCTTTGGAAAGCGTCCGCATACAGTTGTAAAATAATTTTATTTAAAGGCTTTTACAAATTAAAATAAATGAACTTGAACCCAAATCAATTTCGATTCATTTGAGAATAGAAATCAATGTATCAATAATCCAACTTTTATTATAGTGTAGTCCAGTCGTTTGAAATTTATTTTGGTCATTATGCAATAAACTGAGAAAAAGTGGAGGTGTTTCTCGATGGCGCCGCGAACGGTCGGCAAAAATTAACTCAGTCATTTCTGAACCGATTTTGAACATATTTTCTTGGTTGGCTGTCAAAAATTGCATGTTTGCTCAAAAAGTAACATAGTGTGGATTAAAAGTGTATGTGTGACAGACTTTTTGACAGATCAGTACGATTTTATAATATTTTGAATTAAATTATAAAATATTTTTTTCTATGCGATCAGGGTTGATTTTTAGGATGATGAGGAGAAAAAACAACAAAATTGTAAAACCGTATGATTTTGCATCTACTTTGTATAATAGTGTGGCACGGTTTTTAAAGTAGGACAGAATTCTGTCAGTTTTTTAGTCATTTAATCGTACAATTTGGTATGATAGTGAATTCTGGCCTTTACAGATTAATCGCGTTTTAAAATCAGTACATATTTGAAGAAATTAAAGGTTGTCCTCATACGGAATGAAACGTAAAGGGCACGGCTTAAAAACTACAAAAAAAAATGCATACCACTGTACATCCCAATAGTTTAAAGTAATACAAAAATATCACTTAATATTAAAGGGTCCAAAGGGGACTTAATTTGATATTTATAAGCCAACTTTTTGAACCTTTATAGATAAACGCTTGAAATTGGACAAAATGTCGATTAGTCTGACTATTATAATAACAAGTATAAATAATCTAAATTATAAATTAAAGGGTGTCCGAATAGTTGATGTAATTTTATGTATATAGCTTTACTTTTGAACAATTTTAGACAAGCAATTGAAATTTGCAAAGAATTTGTATTGTTTAGTCTACTATAACGACAAATATAAAGCATAGATTTGGAAATAAAAAGGTGTCGCAATAATTCATGTAGTTTGATGTATGTGGCCAAAATTTTGAACCTTTATAGACAGGCAGCTAAAATTAATAAGTAATCAGGGTTGCCATATCCACTATGGATGACTATGTTGATTGGAGGTATACAATTTGATATTATTATAAGAGTTCCCATAATTGGTGTTATTTGACCTATATGGCCCTATCTTTTAAAGCGTTATAAATAAATACTTGAAAATTAGACAGAATGTCTACTATTTTGTCTGATATAATAAGAAGAAAAATTATTAATTATAAAATTATAAATTAAAGGGTGTTACAAGAATAGATGCAGTTTGATGTATATGACCAAATTGTTGAACAGTTTTAGACAGAGCGTTGACATTTACTAGTTCTATTGCTAAGTCTGCTATTGCAACAAGTAAAAAATCTGAATATGAAAATTAAAGGGTGTCCCAATATTAAATTTATTTGACGTATGTGCCCAGACTTTTGAACCGTTATATACAGATAGCTTAAATCTGTTCTGAAGTCAGTTTGTGCAAGAATTCCTGATTTGGGCCAGATCTCCATAGTAAGTTACGCTTGTATGAAAAAGTCAAATGTATTTGCCGATACAGAATCAAGGTTTTGCACTTATAAATTAAATTAATTAATTAAATTTTTAATTGACTTAATTATAAATAAATAATATAATCAATTGTATATTTATTAAAAAAAAAAAAAATTTAGTTAAAAAATATTGAATCAATTTAAAATCCAATACAATAAAAATCTGAAAAAAAAATTTATAAAAAATTTATTTCTGTGAAGAGTAGTAATTTAATTAATTAAAACGTTTAGATTTTGTTTGACATTAATTGATATTCCGTGGTTTTCTGTTACATCGCAACGATATGTGAGATCTAAAAACATTATGTACTCAAATTCGCAAATTCATATTGAACATATCTTGTCCGTTACTCGATGTACAATTTATTTCAAGTTTTATTCTTTGTCCAATAGCATTATATTTAAGTCTTGACATAACTTGGAACCTTTGTAGGTTAAAGAAGAACTCTGTTTCACGTTCTTTTCTCAATCATAATAGTTTTAAAATTTCTTTAAGTTTATTAAAAAAAATTTTTTTAACTAAAAAAATATATAAACTCAAATTTTCAAACGTATTTAGACCAAAAAGCAAGGCAGAAATACATTTCTATTTTTGGATCTACATGTTTGATCATTATTTAATCATCTTTATTAAGTTAAGGATATATTAATTGCCATTAATAAGTCTGTTAATGAGATTTAATTTTTTCACAATGATTCTATTAATGATTAAGTAAAACATAATTTAAGTTAATGGAATTATCTAGTCGTAGGAAATATTAATATATTAATAACAACACTGATAGTCATAAATCATTATCTAAAAATCAATATATTTTGTGGCAGTTATTACAAAGACAACACTATAGAAAAGGTAACCTGTTTTGCCACTAACTTTTTCATACACCATTTTTTTCATATAATATTGACATCACTTAATTATAAGAAAGCTCTGTGTGACGACAGGGTTACCGAAACCGTACATTCTTTACTGGACGCCTTTCACATTTTTTATGCAATAATTATATTAAATCCATCTGCCTAACTGTGAAAATATATTGAAATACAGTTCTTTCTGTTTCCATAAGTATATCTGCGAAAGACTAGAAATACACCAACGAAGTTTATAATTATTTCAACTCTACTTGGTTGATTTTTTATTGACTAAAATAAAAACAACTACTTTCGTTACCACTAAAAATTAACTAACACAAGTAAAAATATATACATAACAGGCAAGTTCATTAAAATTGTATACAAAAACTTTTATTATTCCAATTTATATTCACTCCAATTAATATTCATTTGATAGCACTTACAAAATGTATCTGGCTGGGTATATGAATCTGTCTATGCAATATTCATAAATACACGCATCTAAGCACTTGTCTAGCGTTAATATTGTGTTTTTTTTTTTTTTTTTTTTTTTTTGTTAGAGTGCGTGATAGAATTTAATCACATTATGTATTCTTAAAGTACATACTTGTATGTGGCGTGTTTTAAACGTATGGCCTGAATTCATGCATTCATAAATATAAGAGTGGTTCAATTGCGATTTTAGCATAATATACACATCCCTCTTCAAACATTTGTTACTAAATAAATAATTTTAATAGTTTTCCTAACATCAAAATTCTGAGCGATAATGCTTGTACGATCCTCAAATCTGAATAAAATTTAGTTTAAAATATTCTATTTTTTCATATTTAATTGAACATTTTATTATAAAATGCCAATGTGAACTAACGTCACTTGTATAGCAATTTTTTATTAACACTTATGTTCTTGTTGGACCGTCACAGACTATGTTCATAGTTTAAATATTGCGGTATAAAATTCTGTTTAGTCTAATGTTATTTTACATGCTTTTATAATATTTGAGAGAAAAACTTTTTTGGTTCTAATTATATGAAATTGCACTTGTTGTATATAAGGTATATTTAACTGTTTATTAATGTTATAGTTTATATTCAATGAAATTGCATATCTACGCAACACCTCCTATATACTGAATACTTAGTGGTACTCCATTAACTATAATAGCTTTTATTTTAGTCTATTATCCATAGAACTTGTTGATTCATTCTAAAAATTAATACGATATTTAAAGTTTTGTTGTGCTTTGTATAAAGGAAGAAATATAATTAAGTTGTGTTTTAAACCACAACAACCAAATTTTATACATGACAATCGTAGGTAAACAAGTAAGAGTGCTATATTCGGCTATGCCGAATCTTGTATACACTTCATCATATATGTAAACCTAGTTTAGTGAAGTAACTGGAATCAAAACTAACTATTGGGGTAAAAGAGAATTAAAAAATATGAAAAAAATAAGTACTATAAATAATTTTACATAAAAATGTCATCTGCTCTTAATGTGTAAAGTATTTTTAAAAAATAAAAAAAGATGTTGCACAACAGTACTTTTTAAGAAAAACTACAGAGGCCAATAGCTCGGAAAATACGAACGAACGCCAATTTTTTTCCTTGATTTTTTTCTTAGTTTTAATTCTATATCGCCCCATATATTTCTTTTTATACCCTTCACCTCAAAAAGTGGAGAAAGGGTAAATATAAGTTTGTCAATCCGTGTGTAATTTCTACAATAGCGATTTCCGACCCAATAAAGTATATATATTCTGTCTTCTTATGCATAGCGAAGTAGATTGAACAATGTCCGCCTGTCCGTCCGCCCGTTTTCCTCGGCAAACTTGATTTCACAAATTTTCAAATTTTTTTCAAATTTATTTTTCTAAATTTGAATTTGAAGAAAATTAGAAACAACATGCTAACGAATGTAGTAAAAAATAAGCAAAATGTTATTTGCAATGTCTGATTTTGAGCAAATACCATTAGAAATGAGCGTGTAATATAATTCGAAGAAGACTCGTATACAGCTAATAATACGATCAAAAAATGACTCAAAAAAATATCATATTTGATTATAAGTAAAATTGAAAACAGTATCGGAAATGAGTCAAAAACGTGAGTCATAAGGGACTCGTTCAGAAGACTCGCAGCATGGGTACTATTTTCGCTTCCAACAAAACAATAATTTTCAACTCTAAAATGAGCTCATAAATGATTATTATAATCGTGTAGAAGAATCAAAAAAGACTCGAATATGATCAATAGTTCAAAAAGTTTTTATGTATGCAAATATAAGAACGTTCTAGTCACCAGTGATTTTTTAATCATAGTGATTCAATCACAGGTACTAAAATATTGCTCATCATCTCTAATGCAAATACGTGTTTATCCCACTCATAATTATAATGCAGTAAGCATAAATGCGGTTTTTACAGCTTTTATGAAGAAAATCTTTTTTCCCTCTTAATTCTATGAAATTAATCAAAATTGTGTGAAACTTTTGTTTATTTTAAGAAAAATTATGACAGAACTAAAATTTATGTAGCTTTAAATCTTTAATTAATACAATATTTCCTAAAAATTTATAATTTAATTTTAATCGAATTTCAAATTTAATTATCATTACAATACGCTTTGTATTCAATTAAATTAAATAAAAAGCTAAATAAAAAACGTTTATCTGTTTAATGAAAATGAAGACTATAAAGAATACAATGACAACGACTAATTAAATAATTTATGTGCACAAAGTTCTATGATAAAATTTCTTTGTTTAAAGTTAATGAATTGACAATTATTTGGAAGAATTTTGTACACGAAAGAAACTTTCGCAAGAGCAAATGATGTTGTTTTCGTATTTAAGAGTGGGTGCTATTAGCGAATCAATAAAAAATATTTAAAGTTTATTACAAATTTTAATTTTCTGAAACAAAAAATTAAATGCCATCTCAAGTCAATTTATGTCAAAAATTCTGTAAAATAGTTTGGGGTGCTAAACTAAAAGAAAAGACAAATATGATAAAACTTAAAAAAAAATGAACAAAATGGCTGCAAGAGTAATGTTGTGTAAATATACAAAAATTGAGAAAATATACTTATAAATTATTGGGTATTTACAGCAAGTTCAATAAGTGTGCCGAATTCATAAATAATAATTAGATACAAAAAAAATTTACATCTGCCAACTGATTAGAGACATTTGTGATTAATAGAAAGCGGCTTATATATTCTTTGACAGTTAAAACATCTAATTGGAAATAGTAATGGACATTTAAATAGTTCATTTCAATATTAATTGGTCTTTTTTGTTGACATTGTTTTTAATTGGTTGGTACTATATACCAGCATCGCACATTATACATATATCGGTTATACACTTTCTCAATATGTGTCGCCATAATCGCTCAATTTCAAGAAATTTCATTTTACTACCTCATGACCTTTTGTCAGCCCTTGTTGGCTGGCCACTTTAAAATATTGAAAAAGAAAAAAAACGTCACATGACATTTCTCACAAATGCCGTCACAATAAAAAATATTTTTATTCTTTTAATTTTGGTTTAACTGCTTTCTAGGAGGGATTTCTCATTGGCGTGAAACATTGCAATTATAAATTTTTTGAAAAGTGAGCATTCAGAATAACTCAAGGAGATTTAAGAAATACTAGACATAGTTCTTTTAGATTTCTTCTTCGAAAATAATTTTACGTGCTACACTGCAATGAAGTCTGGGGTCTACAAAGCATTGTTAAATAAAAAAAAGTCCCAGCATTCATGTCGGATTTTTTTTGAATTGAAATCATAAATTAAAACTACTAGAATATGATAAGAAAAAATAAGGCACTACTCTAGTCCATGTTGAAGTATTGTAGTGTTCAGAGAGCTAACAAGTGATTGGCGAAACATGGCTCACAAAGTGTCATTGTTTAACAACGCTTTTGGTCTGAAGCCGATAATAACGGTTATCAAGTTATGGATATGCTTTCCCCGCGGAAAGCTCGATTAAAGTAATTAAGCACGATTAAAGTAAATTAGCATAAAAAAGATTCCGCATAACAAATATTCATTATGATAAACTTTAATGATTATACGATGCTTTTTCAGAGATACAACAATACGTTTTTTGAAACGGAATAAAAAAAAAACGAAGGCAACGCTGATATTTTATTTCAGTATTTCAAAGAACATAAGCATTTTCCACTCCATCTCACTCAGCATATATTAAAAGGAGGCGATAGAGATATTACCGATTTCTCAATGTGACCGGTTCAGCTGGTTGCTTTTTATGCTAAACTGTCCAATGTAGCGAAAGAAGAATTTAAGTTTTACAATAATTTACTCCATTTGATCTTCGTAATATTTATACCACTGGCATAAGCAGTAATCACCTTAAAGATGGCTTAGATTAGACGTGACTTTTTTCTCACCTCCTTTGGAGTATGTGGATTCAGTCTCCTACCCTACCCCCTTATTCGTCGTCTTTCAAATAAACGTTGTAAAGGGCAGCATAACCTGCAATCTCATTATAATTTTCTTCAAAAAATCTAATCGGATTTATTCGATTAATATATATTTTTTTTGTAGTTGGACCAAAATGGTTTGTGTTTTTTAACCGACTTCAAAAATAGAAGAAGGTTGTCAATTGTACTGGATGTTGCGTTTTTTAGGTTTGATGTTGCAGAGCTCAGTAATTTCTAAACTGATTTTGATTTTTTTTTTTGTAATTTGATAGGTTATACCAATCTGTATCGTTTAAAAAACAGTTAATAATCTTAAAAATTAAAGGGTATTCCCATACAACATATATGTATTTTAAGTGTATTATGAACTGTAAAGGGCACTTCTTTAAAATTTAAAATGAGCAATAGCAAAAACTAATGCAAAAATTGATCTTAACATTAAAGGGTGCCCCCATAGGTGATGTTAATTGAATTATATGGGCCTATCTATTGAACCATTATAGACAAACGCTTGCAAATTTGACAAAATGTCGATGACTATGGCCGTTTTAGTAACAAGTATTAATATTAAAAATTGCAAATAAAAGGATGCGCCAATAGAATAAAATTTGGATTTAAAAATAAACAGGTGTCCCAATAGTTGATATAATTTGGTGTATGAGGCCGAACTTAAGAACCGTTATGTACGGACAGCTGAAACTTACAAGGGACCTGTATTGCTTAGTCCGTTATAACAAGAAGCTTATATTTAAATTTATAAATGAAAGGGTGTTTTCAAAATAAGTGTAATTTAACCTATACAAGTTTTGAACCGTTATCTGCAAATACCTAAAAATTAGACAGAATGTCCACAACTTTGTGTGGTATAATAAGAAGTAAAAAAACTTTAAATTATAAATTAAATGGTTTTACAATATTTTATATAATCTGATATATGTATATGGCCAAACTGTTGAACCGTTATAGACAGACGCTTGAAATTTACAAAGAAAGTGATTGCTAAATATACTAACATAGCAAGTAAATAATTTGAATTTGGAAATTAAGGGGCGACCCTATAGTTGCTGTAATTTGATGTATATTGCCAAACTGTGCAAGAAGTATTTTCTGAAAAATTTTAATGCTGGTGCAGATAGTAATCGATATGGAAAACACCCTTTTTTGGAATTTTTATCTGTCCATCTGTCTGTCTTCGCATGACGAAAAAACAACCGGGAAATTCGAAAAAATTGTTTTTTTTTACAGAACACTTTTTTTTTAAAAAATAAGTCGTTTTATAGAGAAAATATAGTTACAAATATGAAAGCACCTAATTCTACTGGTTGTTGTCAGCACATTTTGTTTTTAGAATTCTGAAATAAATATTTAAAAGCAAACTTATCTAAATTTGAATCTTAAGAAAATTATAAATGATACGGAGATGAACTCTTGGGCACTGTTTTTGTCTGTTGAAAGTCATACGGAAAAATCCGAAGTTTAAAAGGAGAAGATTTTCTGTCACGTATTGAGATAAGAATAAATCCATTGTTTGTGAGTTGTTATAATGTCGATTTTTTAAAATCAAATTTCTTTTGAACTTTTCTTTCAGCCGAAGTTATGTACACTATTTTAAAGTACTCTAAGGCTTAAAATGAAAAATTATGCTTGCGTACACTGTCATTTTTGCTTTAGTTGCCAAACAGCGAGAACTTTTTTGTAAGGCCACAAAAATTATTATATTATTAATCATTTAATATATTAAAAAATCGTACTCTTATGCTGGTGTCAATATACTTACATTCGGTTAAAATAATATGTATGTATAAATGTCGCTGCTGTTCTTTTGTGATACGTACAAGTTTTTTTTTTTAACTCAATGTTATAAATTTCTTTCAAAACGAGATTAAATTATCTTTTTACATTTCTCTTCTTCTTAAATAGATTCAACGAAAAAATGCCCTTAAGAAAAATATTAATTACATGCTATTAAAATGAAAAGGAAAGCGATAAGGGTATATACAAGACAAAAACAACCATCAATATTAATTAAACCATAAAAATTCCCTAGTTTTTTTTAAACCCTTTAATAAAAACCAATATTTATTTTCGTAATTAATAACACATTTAAGTTTTTTAGTACAGATACTACAGTGTAAAATATTACAATATGCTATTGCCGAACTGAATGTTCCCTAAAATTTAGAATGTTTTTGATTAAAATTTAATAAGTATATGTATGAACATTTTGTCGACAAAAAATCGCATGTTGACATTTTTCAAAAACAAGAGTGCTATATTCGGCTATGCCGAATCTTATATACCCTTCACCATCTATGTAAATCTAATTTAGTGAAGTAACTCCAATCAAAGCAAATATTGGGATGACAGAGAATGGTACTGCATATCTATAATTTTACATAAAATTGACATCGGCTCTTAATAGGTTAAGCAAAAAATGATACTCATATTGATATTTTAAAAAATTTTAAAATTCCAGAGCGTCGTAACTCGAAAAATACGGGCGAGCGCAATTTTTTTCCCTAGGTGCATTTTTTTTTTATTTTTTAACTCTCTACCATCGAAATTATTTATCTTTTTGATTGGAGTTACTTAATTGTTTTAATGTCATGAAAAAATTAGAGGTAGGCGTGGCGTTTTGCCTGCTGCTTCAAAGGACATGGACCGATCATGCCGATTTCCAAGAGCACCTCTTTCGACACTGTATCTGATCGATTGACGTATTTTTTTTGTGGAATCAAGTTTGGCGAGACACTAACAGGCGGAGGATAGAATATATACACATTATGGGGTCGGAAATGCATATTTTAGAAATTACAAACGGAATGTCAAACTTTGGTATTTACTTATGCCTCTTATAGGGTTCCAGTAACCGTAAACATATTAATAAAAATGTGAGCTTGTGAATAATTTAATGTTAGTCATAAAAATTATGAAAATAATATTAAGTTTATTGAAGTAACGAGAAAATTTTATGTACGAGTTTATTTATATTTTCATTATTGATAACATTAATAGTACAAGGAATAAAACAACATCCACTACTTCTGTTTCTTTGCTGGTTTGATGGTATAGTACAAATAATATTTGACACATATTATTTTAGGTGACCATCATAATGGCCATAAACAATTTATATGTAATTTATTATCTCCCTTTTACAAATGACAGCAATAAATACACGACATAAAAGAAATGTGTTCTGAGAAGTTGTTTAATGAAGGAAAGCTTTATTTCTCCTCTATTTAACTTTATTTAATTATATTTATGATAATTATAATTTGACTGCAATATATTTAGATAAATGACGGTTGGTTTTGACTCAAAATTAAACTGATATCAATGTTAATGTTGGATGGAGTTATTTTTTTTATAGTTTGCTTTCTTAGAAATTATTAAAGTCTACCACAGCATTGTATGGGAATTTTTTATGGAGGTAAAAATAACTTTATTAATTTTGCCCGCGAAATAAATAAATTTCAAACACTGAAACTATCAACAATTTAAAGTTTTTTAGTTGTAGATGATTCTACTAAAAGTAACGCTGCGTCTAAAGAACTGAAACCATTTAAAACGTATTTAAGTGGCATCAAATCATGATTAAACGTTTGTGTAATTTAATAATTCTTGCAAAAAAAAAAACCGACTTTAAAACAGATTTTATCTCTCGGCCTATAACGGTTCAATAGTACTGCCACATAAATAAAATTACGTTAATTATTCCATTATTCCATTAGAGCAACCATAGGGCCACCCTTCAATTTCTAAATTCAAAATTAATACCTGCTGTTTTAGTAGACTTAGCAATTAAGTTCGTTGTAAACTTTAACCGTCCTTCAATAGCGGTTCAACAGTTTGGTCACATCAGATTACTATTGTAAGAATATTTAATTTATAATTTGAAATATTTATACTTCTGCTTATAAAAAATACAGTAGTGGAAATTCTGTCTAATTTTTAAGTGTTTATATTTAACGGTATTTTGAACCGCCATATAGGTCAAATTACATTAATTTTAGGAACACCCTTAAATTTCTAAATTCAAATTATAAACTTGTTGATATAGCGGACTTAGCAGTACAGGTCCCTTGCGAGTTTCAGCTATCTGTCTGTAACAGTTTAAAAGTTCGGCCACATACATCAAATTACATCAACTATTGGCACACCCTTTAATTTCAAAATTCAAATCTTATACTTGTTATTATAGCTGAGTTATTTCAGATGTCTGTATGTAACGGTTCAAGTGTTTGGCCACGGACATTAAATTACAATATCTATTGGGACACCCTTTAATTTATAATCTTGAGTGTTTATACCTGTTATTATAATCGTCACTGTAATCGACATCCTGTCCAATTTTCAAGCGTTTGTCTATAATAGTTCAAAATATAGGCGCATATAAGTAAATTTACGTTACCTATGGGGACACCCTTTTATTTTACATTTATTTTTAATATATTAAATATAAATATATTTTATATTATAACGAATTTTTTCTAATTTTAAAGAAGTGCGCTTTACGGTTAAAAATACACTTAAAAAGCATGTATGTTGTATAGGGACACCCTTTAATTTTTAAGATCAACTTATTTTAAAACGGGACCAATCTTTAATTCAGTCGAATTGATAACTCCCTTCTTTTTTTGAAGTCGGTTAAAAATACGTTTTTCTTAAATTTTTATCTTGCAAAGAATGTTTTTTAAGCCCGATAAAAATTTAAATCGTGAAAAATAACACAAAAAACTAAATTTTAATCAACAAAATATTGTATTCGCAAGATCTAACATTTGGAATTTTATAATTTCGAGCATTGCTTGATATATGTTACGAAAAAACGAACATTGTTTGCCTTATCCAGCGGCTTCACGAGGCCCCACAGGAAATCACCAAGAGATGTGATACCTCATGACCTTGAAGGCCAACTAACAGGTCTATTTCCGGAAAACAACTTATTGCCAAATTTGAGTTTCAATAAGCGATTAAATACGACCGCTGTATGGCATAAAGCGTTATCCTTTTGAAACCACATTTTGCCCGGATCAATGCCAGCCATATTTTAAAATAAGAAATTATTCCAGGTTAATTGTGGACGAAATAGAGTACAATGATACCATCAGCATACAAACTGTATTTTTCTGCATGTTATGAAGATTTTAGGGACTGTTTCGAATTGGTTTTCTTCTACATGGGACAATTTTATTTATTAACCTACCCGGTAAGCTGAACACAATTTTGCGATAAATCGATTTCTTTTTTGGCAGGCTAAATTTTTGATATAGAAATACAACAAATAATGTATTATGTTTGTAGATATTGTCGGGCATTACTGCACTGTTTTTATCTCATTTATATCGGTTTTGTATATAAGAAATAAATGACCCTTCAAAATTGTACAACTACACATGCAAAAAATTCACATGTATTTCACATATGAATGCGTACATGAGATAAACGAAAAAGTGTTTAAAAATAAATTTGGTGGAATTTTGACTATACGGCAAAATCTAGTTTGTATAAAAAGATTACTTACGGATCAGATATTGAAACCTAAGTACCTATTTCCATTTATTTTAAATATTTTATATTAAAAATAAAAACTATTTAGCTCTTACTGTAAATTCACATTTCACAGTACGTCGTAAGTTATTAATGTCTATTTGCAATATTTCCGGACATCAACGCCAGCTTTGTGTGCTTTAAATAACTGGTAATATAATCAACATTTAATTTGTCATTTAGTTTTAATAGTTAAATAATAAGTTCAAAAATAATAATTAATGGTAAAATAATAAGTTCAACAAGAATAATTTAAATATTCATTAGTCACAAATCAGAGGTGTTATTATTATTAATGATATTTATTATTAAGTTTTCATTCATTCTCTTGCCTTTATAAAGTTTCGGTGAAAATTAAATTTATTTGCTTGTTTTGGAAGTTGCGAATCTACTTAGAAGCAAGCGCCTTAATTGTGCTACGTTGTAAAAAACCTGGGGCTATGAAAGACGGGTGGCTTTATGAATTTCAAACAATTAAATAAAAATTAATGGTTTGTCATTAAAAAATAATTATGACAATTGTAAACAGACAAAAAATTGCCGAACCAAGTGACGATAAAAATAACAGTACGCAAAAATTGTGTAAATAGCCAACATCCATGGTTGTATATCCTTGACAAAAGGAAAGCAATAAATATAGTGGAAAAATAAAAAAATAAAATAAAATGGAAGAAAACAACAGCAGAAATAAAACAAAAAAAAAATTATTGTTAAATGTTAAAAACATTCACATAATATATTTATACGTTTGTATGCGTATTTATATGATGTCAGTGTAAGTGAATATTATGACAAACAGCAAACAAGACTGAACATTTATGAAACTGGAAAAAATTCTTTTTAACACGCACATTTTTCATAGAGATGTTGGATTTTCTATATAAAAGTATTTTTTTAAACGCCCACATTTCTTTTTTATTTATTTTTTTTTTTGTTCTTTAACCCATGATGGACAATAAATTAAACCATGTTCACTATAAGGACATTATTAATAGAAATTCGATTGATTTTTCAATTATGTTTTTTTCAAAATAAACAATGGAAAAAATTAGTTAATTGCCAAGCTTTATTAATTAAGATTGGCATTGGCATATAATTATAAAATTGCGCGTTTATCCTCTCCGTCACTCCCCCTCTTATTCTCTTTTTTTTAACAAATCTAAATTATTTTTTTCTATTGTGATCGGTACAGATCATTTATCTCGTTTTGCTCTTTGTCTCCCATCTTGGTCCTCGCGCTGGAAAAAGATATAGATGAAAAGCTATATCTTTTTCCAGATTTGCCTAAACTTTGTTGATTAAGACACATAAAAATGCCCGTTTCGCCTTTTTCCCCCTCCTCGTCTGCTATTTAAAAATATAAGTATCCTATTTTTGCCCGTGTTTCAAACTTTTATTAAATCCGTTCAGTCGTTTAGCCGTGATTGACGCACACACAAAAAAACAAACTTACAAAGATATTTAAAATATGTATTAGATTGGTTCCTACTTCAAAAATTTATTTAATAAGCTATCAAGCAAGGTTGGGCTTAAAAATAATTTTAAAGTACTTAGCCATTTCTCTCTAGCTGAGCTTTTTTAAATTTCATCTGCAAATTTTATTGTGTTAATATATGTTTGGTAAATATTTCCTCAAGGAGCTAAAATAAACAATATCGTACTTTGTTCGATTTTACATTTTTATTTATATTGCTACATTTTTATCCACTTAGCTTAAATTTAGGTGTTTAATTTCATTAAAAAATCTACACAATAATATTCGCTTCATTTAAAAATACAAATTTTTTTCTATTTCTTACTTATCGGCTCTGGCTAAATTTGTTTCATCTATCTCTTGTTTATCACACAGACGATTTTTTAAACTTTGCAGCCGTCTTCGTTACACGACTGTGTTACTTATGGGATACACAATCATATGCCTTTAACCCATTCAGTTACACAGACAACAATACGCTGTAGTTCCAGAAGAGACTCGAACTTAGAATCCCTATTATTTTTGCTAACCAGCTTATTTTAGCTGTGTGTACATTATTTCGTACATTATTTCATAGGCGCATCATTTGTTCTGTTGTAAAGGAATCTTCACTAACTTATCGACACCGGTTCCTTGCTTTACTATACAGATGGTTTTTAACAACTCAGCTGCGTTTGCCAGTTGCCGACTGCTCCTTAACCATATCACCTGTTGTTCTAACATGCAGGCGACTTCACTTTAAAATGCCGGAGGTATAGCTATATTTTAGCCAAGAATCAATACAGAATATTTTAGAAGACAAAAGTAGTTATTTTTGTAACAATATGGAAAAAAAGCAAAGCAATTACTTCAAAACTGAGATAGAGTTATATCGAACGCAACGACATAGCGAAATACTTTTAATGGGTGAATGATTCTTAAGTCCATGACTTTAAAGGCTGAAAGATGATATCAATCTATTCTATTTATTTATTTTGCTATAAAATCTTCAGTAAATTTTAATCTTTTTATAAATGAGTTCTTTGAATGCTAACGACATCCCACAAATTGTCTACTATTGTCAAATCACTGACTCTAGATGGCAAGCTGGTCCTAGAATAAATTTGACACAAACAAAAAATTAAAAGCACTATTGTACACATGATGCAAACAAAGTTATTATAAATGCCTATGTTGATTTTTAAAAACCTTTACATATTGAATAGGTGTAATGAAAATTATTTCTTGTATCAATCTCAGTAGCAGATCTAATTGGTGTTAGTATAATAAAATAATTTAACCTAACTGATGCATTTCTTTGTTTTAAGGATGTCTACATTTTTTCAGAGGCACTTGTTACCCGTAAGATATCTAGGGCTATATTTTTCCAATTTTAGGACTCATTACTAGTGATAACCCTTTATAGCTCAGATTAAACAAATTTCACTTAGTTTAGGGATAGGAGACTGCATCCTGAAACATAAAATTCCTGAGTATGAAAACAGCTGTCATTAAATAAAAAATTTTAAGAAAACTCTGGCAGTCCGTGAACGCCCATACTATAAAGCGTCTTTGCAAATCATGGCCCTCTTCAACTTCGACTTACACTCATACAATTTTTAATTATTTTTTAATGCCTAAATATTGTATAAATGTACTTATAGATATTTGGGATGAAATCGCAAAGGAAATATCAGCATCCGTGAAATGTTAATAAAATAGTGTCAAAAAATATTACCGTTGAATTTTTAATTTAAAATTTGATTTTAATTTGCATTCGATTAAAATCAAAACCTTAAACCATGTTTAAACTGCCTACAACAATTAAATTAAAAAAAATAAATAAAAATTAAGGACCATTGTTTTTAATTTGACACTTACCCGACATGGCAGATATGCGTGTGTACCAATTTGTGATGTTACATTTGTTGTGGCATAACCATCTAAATAGGGTTCCACAAATGCTGAAGTTGATGCCGCTGAAACAAATGTTTCTAATGACGGCGCCTCTGCCTGTGCTGACGCCGACGTTATCGACGACGATGTATACATTGTAGCAGAGGAAGATGCTAAAAATGGAGATATTAAATTGCTATGACTTATATTACTACCACTGCTGCTACTGTTGTCGCTGCCACTGCTGCTGCCACTATTGCCATTATTGTTTGTGTATTGTGGTGGTGATGCTAAATCAAAATTTCTAATAACATCGGCATGACTGGTTGCTGTACATTATAAATAATACACATTTAGATATTCGACAGACATTTAAAAATGGAGGAGAATATGAAAAGAAATAGAAAAAATTAAAACAAATTAAATTTTATTCAGTGGTTCTATTAAAAATAAATTTGAAGAGAATAATTAATTATAAATAAATTATAATACACATTTTGTGTAAGGATTATTAATAACATTAGAATAAGGGGAACTATTAAATTTTTATTATAATTAAAAATGTTCATTTAATGGCTCAAATCGCAGTAAATGAAAGATTTGTTGCAGGTTGTGTATTTAAAACAGAGGTTTTTGCTGATGTTTATTTCAATAATAAATTGGAAATACTTTTGTGATTACTATGCGAAAAGTGTATACGTTTATTTGTTTTAATGATCTGCTCAATGTTTAAAGTCCACATTGTAGTCTTGTAATATAAAGATAGATATAACGTGGCAGTTATGAAAGAACTCGGTCTTTCAAGGAGGTCAAAATAAGATAACATATATGGACGATACATGCTTCCAAAGTTACGTAATGTTTGGCTTAGAAGTTTGATATATTGTTCATTACCTGCAAAGATGTTCGGGCTTGTGGTCCATCTAGGAAATAACTAAGATTAGGTTCATCAATGAAACCGTCTATGAAGATCCATTTTTGATTAAGCTCTTAGAAATGATAAATTTTGATCTTATTTGAAGTCAGTTAACAAACTTTTCTAGAAAACATCAAGTGCCGATTTTAAATATGGCACACTGCATTACATTTTATCTTTATTCAAAATAGCAGTAACCAATAAAATTTTACTGATAATAAAACATAACAGCAGAAATTTTTTCTGAAACGTCTCAAAGCAGTCAGTGAGTTTGAACTATTACTTCAATTAAGTTTTATTTACCACTAAATTTTTACTTATTTTTTAAGGCATTACAACAAAATAAACTGGTTTTTGATTTAAATAAACATGTGTGTGTGTGTTACATTGTAATTTTTAAGTTAAATAAAGAAGTTTATTTAAAGATATTTTTATACTGCGGCCTACATCAAATACTGATTTTATTGCCAGCAAAGTCTTACTGAAATTAAATATCAGTATCAGTAAAAATTTACTTGTACTGCAATTTTACTGCTGCTGCAAAGTATCTATCTAAAGATATAGCAAGAATGGTAAATAAAATTATGAAAAGATTTCTAAAACTTTAAATTAATAATCTAGTTTTAACGATTTTAAAAAATTAAAATTATTTTAGTGCAAGGTGTAATTATAAAATAAAATAATCCTTCATCACAAAGTGCAATAGGAAAAGTATGAATAGCATTAAATAAAATTGCTTGATTCAAATACATTTTGTTTCATTCAACACTCAGAGAACGGAAAACAAAATTAAATTTGCTGTGGTTTACTATTTAGAATAAATTATTCCATCCACCAAACTTCATAGACTTAACATTTACAAAATATTCATGAGTATTAATTTGCAAATGAATTTACATACACAGTCACTTTGGCTCTTACTATTATAAGACAGGAACTATTCAGCATATTAGGTATGGTATTTTATTTGTAACATATATTTGCATGACGATTGCAAATGAGAATTATACTTAACAATTTTTGAAAATAATTTCTGACGATTGAAAAAATAAAATAGGAGAATTAATTTCTATAGCGAGTGAAACGTTTTTGGAACGTTATCTTGGCTGCTCTTAGAATAAATAGCATTTTGATGGAAACACCTACTGGTTTGGAAGCGGGATATGTCTACTTCTTATATAAAGTAATTAATTTGACAAAGGTTGCTCAGAAAGCAATGTGCGTTATAAAAAAATAAAAGCCTGTTGGTATAAGAGAAGAGCGAGTTATCGCCTGCCATTTTTAACAGATCTAACGATTTAATTTCATATTTGCTTTCAAAATAATTTCTATTAATTAAAATTAAAAACACGGGAATATTTAATTAACCGAACTTTAAAATTTTCATCGATGGCCATTTTAATTTAATATTCCCGTGTTTTTAATTTTAATTATTAAATTGCAACTGCCTGTGCATGGAACGGAAAAAAATATCGAAGTGTTTTTGTGATATTTTATTTGTTGTTTTTATTATATTTTTCAACATCCCTAAACTATATGGAGGAGCCGAAAAAAGTCAGTCATATACAGTGAATAAAGAAAAGTAAAATCATTGTTGATTATTGTTGTTTTTGCTTGAACTTTGATTTTGTCTTTAGTTTATTTTTTGAACAAAAATCGTGAGTTTCTTTAATATATTTTTGAGAAGTTTCCTGATGAGCTTAGTGAGCGAAATGGCCATCAAGACGTGCGCTCACCTTCTGTAATTAATATCGGTGATTTAAATAATTTGTTCGCGAAAATAGCACGATGAAAATTTTAAAGTTCGGTTTATTTCTATTTTAATTTTTTTTTCTTTTTTGTAGTTAATAGTGCGCTATTCCATCAGCCTGATGTCTAAAGTAATTGCTTTCCTTCATTTGCATAAGTAGGCCTTAAATTTTAAATTTATTTTAACAGTAGTAACTATAACATTTTTATTTCCATTTTTTGTTTTATATTTAACTAAATTAGTTATATTATACAAATAATGGAACAGCAGAAGTATGATATCTACATATATATATATATATATATATATATATATATATATATATATATATATATATATATATATATATATATATATATATATATATATATATATATAATTGTTGCAAGTGTGTTGTAATACCGCAACTCAAGAACGGGTAAAACGAATCCAATTGAATGGATAGTTTGTGTAAAGTTTTGCACCAAATCGTTCCACGCGTTCGTGACAACATGTGATTTTGTGCCTATAAAAAAATCACCCTGAATTTTTGAACTAGAAACTTCAATATTAATATTAATTCTTTAGCGAAATACTGTATCGATAGCGAAATACTGGTGTGATACCTCTTATACAAAGTGATAAATTTTTGTCGTTTACTTAGGGAACCTCAGACTCCCAAATGTTTATAGTATTTTATAGGCGGAAATATCTGCTATTAAATGGGCGGTGTGCTGGTTGAGGTACTATAACATAGGAATATTTTCATTTGTGCCGACAACAAAGCCGCAATCGTGTCTCGCAAAGGTGTGTCCACCACATCTAACCTTGTCTCTAAATACCGGACATTCCTTCATGGGATGGCTGAGGTTTCGATAGTCATCTTAAAGTGAGTGAGGGGACATGAAACCGTTTTGGGTAACCTCGTTACCGATAAACTGGCGAAGAAGGGAAAAATGCTTGACGAGGGTGCCATTAATATCTTCTGTGGCATACCCCTCTTTGCTTGCGGACAGCGCATCGACGCTGTTGTCTACGAACTGGCCCAGACCAGATGGTCTAACGAGTCGACGTGTTTGACCTCTTTAAATCGGGGCAGTGCGGCTGCACTACTGGAGCTACCGAGGCGTCGACTACGAGAATTTGGTAGCTGCGGGCACTATTTGGAACCCATGCTATGAGAATGGGTATCCATTTTAACGACTGACTCATTCAGGGGGATGAGCGCAAACTTTTTTAGACTTGCTTTGCTTGGCGGATACTTCTCTGCATTTTTCTCGGACCTTCTCCGTATTCTCATACCCGCGGTTCTTTCTGTCTTTCCCTCTCTGTCTTTCTCATCTCTTCATCATTTCTTTTTCTAATTCCTGCCTTAATCTTCTCTCTCCCTTCTAACAGGAGGTAACACAAAGGACTAATCAATAGACCCAAGTGGTCTGTGGGAACACAACTGCCTGCCTGACCTAACCTTACCTAACCTAGAGAACAATGAGACGAAGGGTTTTAAAATTGCGTACAAGTATCTTTCATATTAGCGTGCATAGTAAAAAAAAAGAAATTGGCTGGATTGAGATAGCGAAGCGCACCCGGAATAGCTAGTATGTAAATTATAAATTTATTTGTATTTATTTATTAAATGTTATTATTATTATTTCGAAGTTTGAATTATTCTACCCGTGAATTTTTTATTGAGCAGTTAATGTAATATCTAACAAAAAACGATGTATCATTGTATGGAAAAATTGCAAAACGTACGCTTCTTACAGGAACCTGCAGCTCATGTTCCTGAGCTTATTCAGACTTTTATTCAAAATCTCCTATTGCTTATATATATGCTCTATATAAATCTAGTGGTATCTGGAAAGCTAATGACTTCTTGATTAATAATATTATAATGATTTTTTTCGCGCTCCATTTTTTAGATGATAAAAAAATATGACAAAACACTACGATAATTTATTTTTATTCTATGCACGGGTACTTGCAAGTTATTTAAATTAATTAAGCCCCGGAAACATAGAATTAAATTAATTAGTTTTAAAAAACAATCGTGCTTTTTTTATCCCGATTAAATTATTTAATTACCGTTATTAATTACGCTAACGTGATTTTTTGAGAAATATAAATATATTAACCAATATAAAAATATTGTAAGCCAGTTTTCTCCCAAACTAATATAGATAACCTTCACATTTTTTGTGGTTCATTAGATACCGAATTATGTTCAAAATAAATCGTTTTCGAACTACTGTGCAATCTAAGGACACAACTATTTTTAACATTCTTATAAAAATCATAAAAATCATGTAGGAATAATTTGTGGCTAAGGCCATATTTCAATTTTAGGTTTTAAAACTGAAACTGGCACACAATCAAAAAATTTAAAATATAAATAGTCCTTTCAGCCTGTTGGTAATAAGCGTGTTAAATTCGTCGCGACCGATCATTGTGCTCTTTCAAAAAGTTCATTTGAAATTGCTTGCTGATTACTGTTTCAACAAAACAACACTCAAACGTATAAACATTTTAATGAACAAAAACAAAAAAAAAAAACAAGAAGGATTTTAAATGAAGTTTGCACGTTTGCTAATGTTGTTTATGCTGTGTATTTTAGTGGTGGTTTATATGAAAAACCATCATTAGCAATAAAATTGGTGGTTTTAAACATCATTTACAAGATTCCTCATGTTTTAATGAGGTCTATTCATTTTGTGTTTTAACAAGAACATAGATGCAGAAATAATTCGTTTGTAGGAGTTGAATGAAAAACTAACCCTTTTAAAGAGTTTTTCTTACAAAATGAAGTTATTTTTATGTACAAGCTTTTAAAATATAAGAAAGCAATTACGTCGTTAATAAGGATGCAAAACGTTTTTTACAAATTTCTTTTTATGTTATGTTGAATGACTAAGGCAGCTCTTAAAGCTATTGAAAAATATTAATACAAAAGCATATGAGCAAACAATTAAGCATTAAGGTTTTAAAAAGTGTCAACTTTCAAAAAGGTAGAATTATCAGAACGAAAGACATCTACACTGATGTAGGCAGCAAAAGAGTACTTACATTTTAAACTTTTTCCCGAGCACAACGTTATTAGATTTATGCTATTCTGGGTGAAAAATTAAAATTTTAAAAACATTTAGTGACAATTACGATCACAAGAATATGGTAATCATAACACGATAACTTATACTGAAAGTTCAATAACCGGTTTTACCATTTAAAGTACATTTTTATATGTATTTTGAAATAAAAAAATCAAAAACCTCATATATAAAATACTCGTAGCTGTCAAACCTCACTCACTCATAATACATAAAATTATATTATAGCTTCCAATTTATTGCGGCAGCGAGTAATTTTTTTTTAATTTTCGAGCACTACCGGCAAAATGCCACTAATATCAGAAACAATGTTGGGCTTTAATCCATGCTTATTTATCAGCATAAACGGGTGGCTCCCTAGGAAATAATGTGGAGGTGTCAAATCGGTTTGAGGTTAATATAGAGATTATTTTCTCGAAACCAACTCGCAAAATTTTAATTTTAACAAATTGAAGGTTACGGTAGCATCATCTGCTGAAACTACATTTTGCACCGATCAATCTCACCAATAGTTTGAGTTAGAAAATCTTTCTTCAATTTTTAATAAGACCGTTACACCGTCTTATTAAAAAAAAAACACTTTATCTGGTAACGCCACCAGCAAATAAGCAGCACCAAATGGTGAATTTTGCTGGATGCATTTTATTTTTTAACAAACCTGTTAAGTCAAAGCGAACCTAATCACTGAACACAATTTTGCGTCTGTAAATTGCTCAAATAAATCTGGATAATTTCACGTATGTTCGGTAAATCACATGTTTTGAAACCACGAATCGTTTTGAAATCAAGTCAACAATTTGGTGCTGTTCTACAAATCACGCGATTTTAAGTTTTTCAGCGGAGTTTTAATTTTTCGAAAACACAAGAAAGCAGCTGTTTTTTTTTAATATGCGTTTTGTTTGTTTATTTATTTACATTAATAATTTTATTCGAGTACTTCAAGATGACTAGAGCTATTTTTTGTTTTAGATTTGGCACTATTAAATGAGCATTTGTACGTAGATACAAGCCGACCTGAATCATGTCCTGATTCCCTTGTTTGAAAAATGACCGATGGCAGCAAATACTTTACTGAAATGTATGAAGAGCGACTTCATTTTTGGCTTTTGGGGGACTCCGGGTATACGCTAAAACCCCAAAAATCCTAGCTACGTTACTGCACAAGACACATTTAACAAACGACATACCTTAACAAGAAAAGTTGCGTGTAACCTCTTTTTGAACTTTTTTTTTAAATCTGTTCAAAAATGTCTAATTTATTGACTGTTATAAATTATTTTTATAACAATAATCAGTACACTTTTCTTAAATTAAGAACACGATAACATAATTTGTACAAATTTTACATTCCCTTTTAATACTGAGCTTATTAAACCTTAGAATTAGCAAACAAACAAACTTTTAAAGAAAAACGTTAATCACGAACATTCCTTAATAAAAAAAAAAAAATAAAAAATAAAAAAAACATAATAGTTGCAGTTTCTTCAAAAATTTATAAATATTTATGATTTTATGTGTATAAAACATAAATTTTTTAATAAGAATTCACAGAAGACATGACGTTTTAAGTATATAGTATCAGTATTATTGAATTCTTAACAAAATAAGTAGAAAAATTGACCAAGTTATTTCAAATCGGTAGTCCAAATCACGTGATTTCTGTTTAATTTGTGCACAGAACACCTTTTGAGTGATTTAAAATCACTGTGACAAAAAGTGATTTGCAGAACAGGCTTTTTGGTTTGGTTTTTTTAAGTGTCAGTCTATTCAAATTCATGATGATTTATTGGAGTATACTTATTATAAATATCAATAAATGAGGGCAGTATAGCAGCTAGTTTGACAGTTAAACCTTACGTAAATTCGTTCTAACGGGCTTAAAGAACACCCGATAGTTATTACTTCAGTGCATCTTTTGCTAAGATATAAGACGTTCGAGCAAAAAATCGATGTGTACCTCTTTTGTAAGTCTCATATAAATTTTCGGACTGCAAAATAATACATGATCACGAATTTACGTGTAAACGAAATATTTTCGTCGTTTATAATGAAAAGGTATCACTTATTTCGAGATATTTCGAGGTTAAAAGGTATAAAACCCTTTTAAATTTTCAACTTAGTTCTGAAGTAGCAATTCAATTTTTTTTTGGAATTTAAAATATTTACCTGCACCATTTAAAAACAGAACTCAATATTTAAAAACTATTTTTGGAATTTTAAAAGAATTATAAACTTAACTCTAACAGACTAATTAGTTTCAATAAAGAGACGTTCCTCTTTAATTTCATTATTACTACAACCGAATAATCAGCTGTAACTGTTTTTCTTTTGGTTAACAACACTTTAGCTTAAAATAAAAAATATTCAGTCTTTTTTTTTTTTTTTTTTATATATATATGTATTTATTCAATGAAAATATTAATTACAAATAATACATGTTGTCTCAGTACCAAGTATGGTTGTTAGAGGCTATTTGGCATTTTCATTTAGTTATATTAGAAACAAATATGACAATAGAATGTTGCAAATCTTATGATGTAAGAAGCATTTCGACATTATTAAGTAAAAAGATTCTTAAGTAGGTTTTAAAAGTTGATAAAACCAAAATATTTTTAAGATAGACTGGCAACAAATTGTATACTTTCGGTCCTGCATAACGAATTCTTTGTTTAGTGACTTCAAGACGACACCTTGTAACGCTTAAAAGACCAGACTGCCTTGTCATTCTTTGATTTAAAGACATATTTTGCTCGAACTGCATAGAATTAGCACCAACATTCCTTAAGCATTTAAACATATGTATTAACAATTGTTGTTTATACAGTCCTCTTACCGGAAGAACAGACTTTGCATATTTTGTATATAAATCTAATGTACTAAATTGCAGCGGAAGATTAAAAACAATTTTTAAAGATTTGTTTTGTGCTGCTTGAAGAGTTTGAAGAGCTGAGCTTGTTTCCATCCATAAATCATTGGTAAGTACGTAAGATGTGAATGAATAAGTGACTGATAGAGTAGTAGTTTAGTATTAACATTTAACTTTGTCTTAAATTTCTGCAAAATACCAATTCCACGTGACAATTTAGCCTTGATATGTGCAACATGTTGATCCCATAAAAGATTGCGATTAAAATGAACACCGAGGTACTCAACGCTTTCCGATTCATTTATTATCCTTCCCTCAATATGAACATTCATTATGTTATTGCTGCTTGAAATGTGTGGTTTAAATTTGACGAATTTTGTTTTGTCAGCATTTAAAACCTGTTTATTAAATCTCAAGAACTCGGATAAAATAGCAGCATCATACTCAATTTGTGTTCTTAATACTTTATCATCTTTATAATTATAGAAAAGACTTATATCATCAGCGAACATAAATAATTTTCCAAAAAAATCTAAATTTTTTATATCGTCTATACAGATTTTGAACAGCAAGGGTCCAAGTACGCTTTCCTGGGGTACTCCACATAAAACAGGCAGTGAATCACTCTTTGAATTATTAATTTGTACAAATTGCATTCTATTTTTTAAATAATTTTCTAATAGTTTTATAGTATTGTGGGAAAATCCAAAATAATTTAACTTTTTAATCAGGATACAATGATCAACCAAATCAAATGCTTTAGTTAAGTCAAAAATACCCCTGCTACTCCTTTGTATCCCGCATCCAAACCATTGCAAATATTGTCAAGAACATTCACCACTGCTTGCTCCGTCCCAGAACCTTTTTTAAAGCCATATTGTCGTTGGAATAGAATGTTATTATCTTGCAGGTAATTGGAAATTTGATCAAAAATAATTTTCTCAATGATTTTGTCAATAGTGGATAAAATGGAAATAGGCCTAAAATCCTGTATTTTATTTGTACCAACATACTTTGGAATTGGAACTATTTTATGTATTTTCAGCACATCAGGGTAATTGTTTTCTCTAATCATATTATTAAATATAACAGTTACGATAT
Organism: Gymnosoma rotundatum; assembly: GCA_916610165.2. Lineage (NCBI taxonomy): Eukaryota > Metazoa > Arthropoda > Insecta > Diptera > Tachinidae > Gymnosoma > Gymnosoma rotundatum. The sequence goes on along the minus strand of OU744336.1, from coordinate 138,917,929 downwards.
CTAATATAGATTCTTTACGCACCAATAACATTTTTGGAGTAATACTGTCCTTGCCTGGACATTTATTTGCTTCCAAGTTATTCAAGGCTTGATCAACATGACTGTTCTCAATTTCATTTAAGCCAAAGCAAGTGGAAACGCGAGTTAATGTTCGAAACATATTAATGTTGTCTTCAATATTTACTGCTAAATTAGCCCGCAAATTACAAACAGAATTATAAAAATATGTATTAAATGCTGCAGCCTTCTCACGATCTGATGATACATAAACATTTTCGCTAATCATTAAATTCTTGGGAGATACTGCATTTTTACTAAGTTGCTTGTTTATGAAATGCCAAGTTTTTCTTTGGTCACCTCTGCATTTCAATAAATTGTGCTCATAGTAAGAGTTTATTAGTTTGTTATTACATAACTTTATCACTTTACTTATTCTTTTGACACGTTCTGCAATACTTGTGTTGTTTTTATACCGTCTTCTTGCTTTAAGCAATTTATTTTTATAGGTTATTAAAGAGTTCAGCGCCTCAGATATCCATGGACAAACTTTATTTCTGATGTTTGTGTACTTTGTAGTTGTGGAGTAACTATTTGATAATGCTGCTGTTAGAGTGTCCACGAAGTTTTTACATTGGTCTGAAGAGTTACCGTTGTAAACTCTCAAATGCTCATCTAAATAAGATCCAAATTTAGTGTAATCTATTTTGTTAAAATTCTCCACAACGATTTCAGAATGGGAAAAATTCAGTTGCAATTCACAAAATACAAAATTATGATCTGATATTGAAGTAAATCATGACTTGACAAAAAATTGTACTCAGAAAAAGTATCTATCGTAATCTGACCACTTCTTTTTTTGAATTTCAGATCAATATTAAAATCTCCAATAATAACGCAGGGATAGTTTTGCATTCTGGAAAGGAGTTCCTCCATCCGGCTTAAGAAAAATTGTACACTACACTTCTGAGATCTGTAAAGTGATATTATTGTTAGCGGTTTTTTATTAATTTGAACATTTTGAAGGGATATAGTTATATAGTCCAGATAGTTTTCAGTTTTAATAGACAACACATTCCATTTCAGTTTTTTGTTAATATAAATAGAGGTTCCACCATATCCATCTTCTCTGCAACAATGAACCACATCAAAACCATTTATTGAATAAAGATTTGCTAGTAATTTGTTAAACCACGTCTCTTGAATAGCAATAATTTCTGGCATAACTGACATTTGAAATAACTCTGATTTTAGTCTATTAAATTTTACTAATGACGAGATACTTCTTACATTAATTGACAATACACTGAATGATGGTAAATTAGATTTATTAATATAAGCGTTAAAAGAATTTAAATTATAGAAATAGTTTTGAATCATAAATTATCAAAATTATCAAAATTAAAAAAAAAAAATATTACAAACTATGAATTTAAGATACATAATTGTTTTGAAATTAAAAATTACAAATCTTCATCTTCATTAACACCGACATCATTATCACCATTATCATCACAATCAATAGCTGTAGTCAAAATATTTTTTTTCACACCTCCAATTGTCTTATTTATGGGAAATCCTTGATGTTTAACTCAAATTGTTTTTTGTATCCTTCGAAAATTTAAAGTTTTTTATAACTACTCCATTGTTAAACAAGTGTGATATCTTATAAAAAACTTTCATCTTAAATATACGTTACCCAGATGTAAAACAATTTAAGGTCTCTTTTGTATTTTTTAACATACAAACTAATTTATTCATTATGTGTCTTTAGTTAGTATTTTAGAATCACTCATTAAATCATAAGTTAACTTTGTTGCCAATTTTGCTTGAACATAAAGGAACTTTATTCAAATACTAGTTTAGTTTAAAAAAATATTTCGATAAAAAGAAAAAGATGTTTGTTGATAGTGAAATTTACATAAATACATATCCAGTAACCTTTTAGTCTTATAAAGCTCTGGAAATAAAAACTAAAAAAATTAGAAAAAAAGTCTTCTAAAATATATTGAAAACCGCAAAAGGGTGTATCACTATAGCTCTCAATAGTATAAAGTAATACAAAAATAAATACAATAATTATAGGGTGACCCCGTAGGGGATGTAAATTGACCTATGCGGGCATCTCTTTTAAACCATAAAAGACATACAATTGTAAATTGCACAGAATGCCAAAGAAAAATATTTAAAAATCTTAACCTTCATAAGGTCCTCAAATTTTACTTACGTTAACGTTCTTTGGGTCAAATTTGACCCAGTTAGAAAATTCGATATGAAAAAACTTGTTTTCTTTAATTAAGTTTGTTTTTAAAGTTAGTACTTTTTTTTAGCTTTGTTTTGAATATTAAAGCTGCACGTTTTGTTTATTTATTACGAATTCATATATGTATATGTTTATTTTAAATAAAGAAAGTTGTGTTCTTGGCAAGGAATTTTGCTGTTTTATATAGGGCGTGGCAAACTACAATCCTAAATATTCCAAAAAATGACGACGTTTGGCAAAACAGGTTTCTTTCCAACCATTACTAGCCGATGTAAATAATATAAAAGCATTGAAAGCTGATATATCTAAAATGTTGCAAAATACAACTTGAGGCCATCCATTGGTTTTGCTTTTGCAAGTGCAACATGAACAACTTTATCCAGAGTATCAACTTCTCCTTTACATTTATTACAGTCTAGTATCATTTGCGGATTATGTCCTCACGATTGCTTATTTCTGGACTATGATGCAAAGTGCTAAGAAGATTCACAGACTTATTTGTCTTTGGAATATATGAAACGAGAGTAGTGACCTTAGTGAAGCAAAAAAAAATGATGAAAATAACGGTCTTCCTTTAGTTGACAAAAGCTTAGGTGTCAATTCAATCCTTATTGTCAAATCTTATTACTCTAGAATGACTTTTGAATCTTCTCAATGGCATAATTGCTCTAAAAATTGGTATTCCTTTCTCAGAGTCCCAATCACATTCTGTACTTTCATTATTTGATCTTTACACTCCAGCTAACAAAAGTGTACCCATAAAGGTGTCGTCAACTTCAGTCCAATCCATATCAAAAACACGTTTACCTTTATTATTGGTATATGTCAAAATAATGTTTATTACAGGTGGCGGGAAAAACAATTGAAAACTGGAAATTTCTTCCTTTGTGATTATCGAACAAGGGTAGCGGGTGAGGTGTGGTTTCACGCTAATAATGTTCTTGCTCTGGAATCTTCCTTGACTATTTGTAAGAGGTTGTCTGAAATATCTTATTCCACCTACTTTTGTTGTCATTGCTGCAGTTGTTGCTACATCAATTTCATTTCCACTAAAACTATCAGTTGTCTCCGCGATTCTAAGTTATCTTCATATTCTGAACAAATCTCCTCTTCGTCCGATAGTGCATTTAGCAAATTTTCTATTTCACTAGTATTCATTTTCCGATAAGAAATACAGACTCGACACTTTATAACGTTGATACGTTTGATTAGTTCCGTGTTTATTATATGACTGAAAACAGTTTTCATAAGAAAATAAGCTTTGCTTTTTACATGGGGACCCATTTTTCATACCAGTATTGTTCACCAAAAATGGAGAAAATAAAGGAGACAGATATATTGACTTTTAATTTTGGTGAAAAAACATTTGCCATTTTTCTTTACAAATAAATTATTTTAACAAAACTGTGTAAAAACATAAAGATTTTGTTACGGGTCAAATTTGACCCGAAGGTCTTAAGTGCTAAAAACTGCATAATTTTTTTTTTGGTACAATATTTTCTTATAAAAACCAAAAATAGTTATTAGTATTCAAAAATAAATAAAATTCATAAAATATCTAAAATCGTAACCCCCTACTTTCGGAAAAAAATGCAATTTTCTTGCAAAATGGGTCAAATTTGACCCGAAGACCTAATGAAGGTTAAATTAAGGGGTTCCCAAAAAGTTTTTTTAATTTGATGTGTATTGCCATACTTTTGAACAGTTGTAGACAGACGCTTGAAATTTACATGGAACCTGTATTGTTAACGCCGCTATAAGAACAACTTTACAATTTTAGTTTAGAAATTAAAGGGTGTTTCGGTATTTGATGTATTGACCCTATCTTTTACATCGTTGTAAACAAAGACAAAATTAGACTAAATTTCAATTTATTATGTTATAATTATAAATCAGAGGGTGTTACTATAGTTAATGCATGTTGATTTTTATTGTCAAACTGTTGTACAGCATTAAATAGACGCTTAAAATTTACATAGAAACTGAATTTTTAGGTCCACTATAACCACAAGCACTAAATTAGGACTTGGAAATTAAAGGGGTCATCCTTTGATGTTAGTAGCAAAAATTTTGAATCGATAAAGAGAAACAGCTTAAATGAGTTTTGAAGGCGCAGTGTTATAAAGCCATAGGTAATAAAGTCATATGGCTTAATTTCTTAAAAAAGTGGGAATTGAATTCTTATGGTTTTAATTCCAGATAAGGAATGAAATAAAGCCATTATGGTGTCATTGCTCATTTAATTTTTTTATATAATTTAAAATTATTTAATTTTTTTTGTGTATAAAAAAATGGAAAACATGAAAAAAAGTTTAGTTCACAAATGAAATGTTTATAAATTCTTAATAATTAAAAATATATAAATATGCCATTTTTGATAATGACACGACAAATTACGCACAATGTGTTTGTTCCTTTTTCCTCAGCACTTTCTTTCAGTTGTTGGTAACATGGTTGGCAAAGTTTAAAATGTTTGCATGGCTCAAACAGTATTTGCCTTTCTCTTTCACAACAAATAATACACGAAAGGAAATGTTGTTCTCCTACATCTGTGTCAGTGCTGTCTTCTCCACTGCTATTTGCTTCCGATTCGTCGTCATTGCTGTCAATTGTATTAATGAAACGTTTCTCAATCATACAGTTCTTCATTTAGAGAACTTTCCGAGTAAAGTATTCAGTGATATTTTCTTCTCCCTCAGTTGCTGATACTGCTTCTGTATACATTTGTAACGCTTTTCAATGTAACTGTTTTTCTTTGTGTACAACGATGTGCATCCGGAAATAGGTAATATCATGTAATAATAAACGTATTGATATGAACTAAAATTTCTTAACATATGTATAGTCAGTACCGGTACTTTCACTCTTGATAAGTTATTAACTAAGTTCAGTACCATAAAAAGCTTGATATGTTGGTTATAGCAACGGACAAAAATGTTAAAATGCAATAAAGAGCGCACCTGCCGTGGATGTCGCGGGCCCACCGCGCGCTCCGGACTCGCTGCGATCGCTCTCTGGCCGCGCTTTCCCTCACCTCCTCAATCTTTTGTTTTTAATTGACAATGGCAACTCATTCTTTTGGAAATTTGTAACCATGAGAATATTATGGCGTTATTTCCACTTTGGGTAAAAAAATTAAGGTTATATTGTACTTGGGTGGAGGCAATAAAGCCATATGACTTTATTTTCTGTTGAGAAATAAGGCCATATGACTTTATTGCCTATGGCCTTATAACACTTTATTTGTATACAAATTATTGTTATTAATTAAAAGACAAGAGTGACAAAATCAAAAAAATAATTGCAGAAACCCCACGAAAAGGACTTTAAGCGCAGCTTAAGGTTACAGTTCTTTATTCTAAAGAGGTCTAGCTTTTTCTGAGAAATGAATATAAAGAGGTATAACGGGTTTGTGTAAAGTCATTACGTAAACTTCATATGATTATTATTTAAGTTAAATCAAACAGTTTATTCACGGAATCTAAATAGAATTACAAAATAATAATAATAATTATTTGAATTTTCTTAAACTTTTTCCTGTCAAGTTTTTATTTCGCTCTCGCATCTAAAGATAATACAAAATACAAAACGTCAAAAAATTAACTTAAAATCGATAAGATGTGAACATTGGAGTGCCTTTTTCTTTATAAAGTAAATATTTTTCAGAGTGTATAGAATTTTTGGATACACTTTTCTTGCGTTTATTAGAAAGAAATATTTAAATTCTGCTAATAGTAAAACGTATAAAGTAATTGCTAGAACTTAAAATAAATTAAAAAGAAAATAGTTCTGCTAATATGAAATAAAAATGGACCTTTAAAATACTGTTGCATTACACAATAATGTTGTTGTTCTTACTTTTGTACTTTAAGGTATTTTCAAGTATTAAGGTTTTAGCAAAAAAGAGAATGTTACGTGGCCTAATCTGATCGAAAAGGTATAAGAAAACAAAACCACAATACAAGTTAAATAAAATAAAAAACTTCACTCATAGCAATTATAAAAACAACATTGACATTATTCTTAAGGCCACGCATGATTCAATATCATACTCAGTCGTAAGATCTGCCAAAATTGCATGTGGGCTCGAAAAGTAAGACAGTGTGCATTAAAATTATATGTGTGTGACAGAATTTGTTAAAGATCTTTATGTTTTTATGATATTTTGAAATTATTCATAAAATGCCTCTCTATACGATCAGAGTTGATTTATTTATGATGAGGAAAAAAATCTTTGTTATATAAAAGTGTGGCAACTCTGACGCCATTTTGAAACGAATTTTAAAGTAGGAGAGAATTCTCTAAGATTTTTGTATGATCAAATCGTACAATTGTGATTGATAGTGAATTCTGGCCCTTAAATGCGTCGCTGTGCAGCATCATCAGTGCTATACCACTTTATTACAGAAATTCATATCTACATAAATTATGTAAATTCTAATAGTAATTATTCAGAAAATTATTTTTACAGTGCTATTCTCGATCGAATAATATTTGTAACTAGCAGTGCCTACAATTTCGTCTGCGTGTCATTTCAAGTTTTCTTAAAATTCAAATTACTCTATTTATTCTAGATTTTTGTAGACAGCGTGAACAATTTTCCATCTAAAAAAATAATAAGTGCTAACAACTGTTTTGTCACGAAATTACCTATTAAAAAAACAGTATTCTATATTGGAATCAAAATCCTAAGGGACCTCCTCACAAAATTTAGTTCAAATCCATCTAGAAGTTTTCACGTGATGCGAACACAGACAGACAGACAGACGGACAGACAAAAATTCCTAAAATAGGTGTTTTGTGTTCTATATTATTTCGTGTTTTGTATTCCATACCGATTATTAACTACAACATAAAAATTTTCAAAAAATATATTTCGTGTACAGAAATGACCCCGTTACAGTTTCATCATATGTATAGGTGATGGTAAAAACATATATGACAAGACCAAAAAATTACTATTCTAGGTTTTAACAGTAGAAATGCCACTGTGCAAAACTTTGTCCCACAAGCGAGTTGTGTGGCCATTAACTTCTTTATTTTTTTATTTTGATTTATGAGACTTTTTGACTTTTATTAATTTTATGTACATATTAAGCTAAAAATGTATAAAATTTAATTGTATGCAAATATTTAAAAAAAAGTGTGTTTTACCTTGAACTGCCGTTAAGTCATTTTGTCCCCTTAGTATTTTTTATAGTTAGAAAAAAGTACGTAACTTTTGCATTTGCAAACTAAAATACATCCATGCGGAAATAAAATAACGGAGTTTCGGGCCCCTCGCGGGCGTTCGTCAGCAACTGTTACCTACAACTTTGACGCATAAACGTACAGAAATATCAGATTCAAATAAAGCTATTTTTTCGCCTGATGGAACAGCTTGGACAATAGTTGAAGAAGGTAATACAGCTGGCTTTTAGGGACCGCAGTGAACCCACCTCGTATGCGATGCGTAACGTAGATGAAACTTGCGAAAGTGCTTAGAAACTAATATTTACAAAAAGAATGATATTAGAATGTACAACGAAGGGGGGCAACGCGAATTACAAAATGAAAGCTGGCATATACCTCTGGAGGGATTGGAGGACTTTATTGGTATACTGTACATTCGAGGAGCAATTGTTGCAAGTAAACTAGATATGGACTCATTATGGTAAATAAAATAGCACAATTCAATTATAAAGGCAATTATGCCCCGAAATCGATTTCGAGAAATAATGAAGTTTCTGAGAATTGATCACAAAACAACTAAACGAGAAAGACTGAATAAAGTTTGGTATGACCACCGAAATTTGATATGAAATTATCGCGAGCTCACTAGCGTATTACGTGCCCGGCCCATACATAACAATTGACGAACAACTCTTTCCCTCTATTTACTCAATTTATGAGCTCAAAACCTGATAAATATGGTCAAAAGTTTTCAATGGCGGTTGATAGCGATGAAAATTATATACGAAATGCTTTTCCTCATCTTGGCAAGGATGACAATTGACCAAATGAGAAGCGTTTGCAAGATTAGGTAGCGAAGAAATTATTGGATCCTTATATCAATAATGGCAGAAATGTTGCTTGTGACAATAGTGTTATTCTACAATAGCACGAAATACGGAGTAGATGTCCTGGACTCAATAAGCCCTAAGTATACAATAAAGGTACCATATAGACGTTGGCTTGTTTACACATTTTATAATATATAAGATCTAGCAGCCATAAACTCATGGATAATATTTGAAGTTATCAGCAATAACAATATTAAACGCAGAGATTTTCTACTGCAACTAGGAGAAGAGTTAGTATCTAAAAATATGAATAGTAGAAATAAATCAATGCCTTTAGATACCCCAGAATACATACCAGAAGGGCAGGAAAAACGTTCATGATGTCAGGTCAAAATAAACTGCACAAATAACAAATCATTTGTGAAGTACCATCAGAGCAAAAAATAGTGTGCAGTAAGTGTACCAGCCATGAATATTATTTATTCAATACTTGCTTTTTAATTACAAAAAATTAGCTAATAAGAATTCAATTATCTTCTTTTATAATTAATCTTTTAATTTTTTTATTAGACCTTAAATTCATAATTTGTTGTGTTTCTGTTTTTTATGAATAAAAATTTTTAATAAGTTTCATAGCATATTTCAATGAATTTTGTAATATACACAATGGGACAATTTTGGCACAGTGAAGGTTCTAGAGGAGTCGTAAGTTCCGGCGCTTCTAGTCTTAAATAAAAGCTATTTTTGTTTTAGTTTACAATGACAGTTTTTATGTTATAATGAAAACTAATGAATCATAATTCTCACGCAATCGAAAAAATTACTTTTACTATAATTTTAAAGGTATTTTTGTAAATATAGATATATCCTAGCAAAAAAGTAGAAATTGCCTTAAAAAGTGCTTGCCATAATGACTTACTTTTGTGATTATCATATTTCGTTACTAACTTACAAAACACATTACCTTAGTTTACAAAAGAGGAAAGTAGTAATTGAAATTGTTCTTAAAATTAAAAGAGAATACCTTAAAATATGTGCTAGTGATCATCATAATTTCTTAGAACAATTTAATGTAATCATTTCTGAGTAATTGATTATAAAAATCTCATGCCTTTTTAAAATCATTAGGTTGGTAATTTAGTTGGGAAGTCCTTCCTCCAAAAATGATTAATTCCACACTCGATTTCCTTATAAAACTTTTTGCTGTGATAGGACTGTATTTCTATATACATTTCTTAAATTTACATTCCTAAGGACACAAACTAAGTTGCTTTAAGCTTGCTGTCTAAACATATATTAGTAGGAAAACAAGCAAGTATGGCAACAACCTTAAGACATAATAACAATTTAATTTCGCCATTATTCTTTATGTCGCCCACTGGCTAAATTTACAATCATTAACAAATGTATGTAAATTCTCAAGTGATAAGGTTAAATTTTTCTGAAACCAAAAATGTCTGAGCCAGAGAGGTCATGTTTAACATTTGTTATGCATTTTGCCAATATAAACTCGTACAGAGTATTTTAAAAGACAACCTAAGAAGAATTGCCTTTGTAAAGATATTTAGCTCCATGTTTATGAATGTATTTACTTTGTCCAAATATTTTTAATTGCAGAATACACTTACATACATATGTATATATATGTCTAGTGTAATTAATGCACGAAAAAAAAAAGAAAAAATAATGCACATTGTAACATCGTCAATTATATGCTGTAAAAAATGCCAATGACAAAAAAATGTCTATGTTTCAATAAATAAGAAGATGTGTGGGCATGACCTCTTTTTTGTGTACATTAAATTTCTGATGTACAATTTTTGTGTCATTGAACATATTCAAAGCAATATTGTTAGTTCGACATTTTTCAAAATGCTTTTTGTTTAAAAACAGGGTTACCGATTAAAAAAAAATATTTCAAAAAGGGGAAGGTAATAAATTAAGTTCCTGAACTGTTTATTTTCGTTATATATATTACAAGTTAAAATTCAGTTGACAGGTGAATTATTTAAACCTGCCTATAAAATTTTGACTGTAACTTACATTCAAATCAGATGTTTTATTACCTGAATATGTCATTTCAGTTTTGTTTCACATTTTATATTGAAAAACTTACTCAGAGCAATCTTTACTACTGATTTCAATTGTATTCAATTTCTTTGTTCTGTGCTCTCCTTACTAAATAATTTGGATAATAATAATGAAGCAGCAAAAAGGTACTTTTTTATATACTTTTAGTCGCCAAATACTCACATTTTCATTAAAATTACAAAAGTATACTTTTAAGAAATTATAGAAAAAAAATTAATTTGTAAACAAAAGCACATGACGAACAACAAATCAAAAAAAAAAATATATATGAAAAGCGAAAACTGTTTTTTTTTTATAAATTTTCTAAACTAAGTGTTTTTCTGGAGTATAAGAACAGCGCGAGTCACGCTAGTAACAATTTTTCTAGTGTGTGAACTGTTTCCAGAAATAATTATTTTAGTTCTAGATGTCATATTTGTTGCATCTGACGTTTAAATTTTTTTTACGTATATTAAAAAAAAAACAAATCATTTTTAGTATACAGTAATACTTCGCATAGTCCTGCTTCGATCAGTACGGTTTCTCTATAGTACGATTTTGAAACCTACAAAAGAAAAATTTTTTATTGAAAAAAGAATTGTTCTAAAAACTAATAAAATTAAATCTATTAAATGAAATTTTGTTATTTAAATAAGTATACTATCAGGCATGTCGCACATTTCCATCGAAATGGTTTTAATTCATTCTGATCGATTTCTTTTTACCTTCTTCAGGATCCGATCGATTTGTTATATTCCTTAAGAACGCTGAAACTCACTTTTAATTTTAAAGTTGCAATATTATTTGCACTAAAGTAACAAGCAATGTTATTAAATGTTAGTAAATAAACTTTGAAAGTGTAGAATACGAGTAGAGTAGGTTTATCGGCACACGAAAATTTAAAATCGTCGATTAAACAACCATTCTTACTAGCGCCATTCGAGTGAGGCTACTAGGGAAGAGATTAATTAAAAAAACTCTTGAAGTGAAAATTCTGAAAATTTCAATTCAGCTCCTATGGAAATTCCCAGAATACAATTTAAGTGCAAAATTGAAACATGATTATATTACATGTAAAAGTGCTATATCCGGCTATGTCGAATCTTATATGCCCTTCACCATCTGTGGAAAAGTAGTTTAGTAACTCCAATCAAAATAGCTAACATTAAGGTGACAGAGAATTAAAAAATAAAAAAAAAATTTGGTACTGCATATATATTATTTTACATAAAAATGCCATCGGCTCTTAAAGGATAAAGCATTTTTTAATATTTCCTTGAAGACGTCTTTAAAAGCTTTAAAATGATACCCAAATTGATATTTCAAAAAATTTTAAATTTCAGAGCCCCGTAACTCGCAAAATATGCGTGAGCGTAAATTTTTTCACTTGTTTTTTCTTATTTTTCAATTATTATTTTTTTATATTGAAATGCCTCTATTGGTTGATAATGGGGTTTTGCCTGCTGCTTCGATGGACATGGAACGATCACGCTGATTTCCAACAACACCTATTTCGACACTATATCTGATCGATTGGTGATTAATTTTTTTTTTTGTGAAATCAAGTTTGCCTTGGGATCGTTCAACATCGCTCAATCGACTTCGCTATGCTGTGGTGAAGGCAATAAAAATATAAAAAATACAATTAGAACTTTATAGCACATAATTGAATAGTATTTAACAATCTAACAAACCAGATAAAAATCGCGGTATAACAAATGATATAAAATTGATTTTGGCTTAAGTTAATTCTTTTTTAAAAATTGTCAAAATCTAAAATAAAAATGGACTTAACCCAAAATTAATTTAAAGGATGTTGTTTATCATTTAAATAATTTTTTATTTCATGCGAAACCCTGCCTGTTATTTAGGTATGAGGGCATACATATAGTACAAGTATGTATGATATAGCATGTACTTATAAATTTATCTCTATTGTATATGATACTCAAAAAGTATGTATCTGGAAATGAAAATACATTGTTTCTAACAAATCAATTAAAGCGATGTTTGAAGTAAGAGCTAACAATGTGCTTCAGACTTTGTTGTTCGTTACAGATAACAAAGGTAAAAGAATTTTTTTGAGTAAAACATTCTAATGAAACTTATCATGTTATACAAATTCTTAAACTGAAACACAATTTCGGCAATTAAACAAGCATTTTTACAGCCTTAAAACAAAAACACACACGGATTGTACTTTTTTTACCTCCTTAAATGATGCTAAAAAATTAAAAAATCTAGTGAACTAAAAGCACAAAATTAAGTGTAGAAAATGTCAGATTTTTAGGTAAATGTACCCTTAAATTTATGGTATTTAAAATAAAATACTTTAAGGAGACTTAGACCCATTATTACAACTTGCCGTTAGTAATAGGCAAGATTTTGTTGGACCGTTGTCCTTGCATTATGAAACCTTCACTTATTGTATTTTTGATAATAATAATAACATTACTTGTAAAGAAAACAAGTTTTAATAATGCAAGGCTATTTATTGGGCAGAAGAAATCCTGCTTTTAACTAATGGCACCTTATCTATTTGATGCTTCGTATAGAAACATAAGCCTTTGACCCGCACAGCCATTAATTATTCAATACGGTAAGACACCTGCGAGATACGAATTTAGCGTAAACTGTTTTACTTACTTTTAACCAACTCAGCCAGGTCAGCCACACACTTATTTTAGTATTGCCGCTTTCTTTACAACAGTTTACAGTTTAGACCCTAATTCCTTTATTTAAACTGTTGAGACACCTTTACAATGTCATCTTTTATTATAAAACTGAAAATCTAGAAGCTTTTAACTTGGGCTTTGCCATTTGTTAGCATTAAAAACTATAATAAGTTTTTGAGTGATTGCTTAGCTTTTGTTGGAATTTTTTTCCATATAATGACAAAGTATTCTGTGGAGAAGTAACAACTTATATTTCTCTACTGACCACACGTACGCGGACGACAAAAACCTTAGCTTTTGCTGTTACAAATGTGTAAAGGATGGCTAAATTTGTTATCAAAAAAAGGTTTACATTCAGCTGCTACAGAGCAGTAAATAATTAAATGCCATTAAAATTTAAATATTAAGTTAGTTAAATGTAAGCGAGCAAATTGATGTACAATCTTGACACATTTTTTGTAACAATTAAAGGTATGTTACGCCAATAAATTGTTAAAAGTTTTGCTCATAGTTTAATTGGTTGCAGTTAATATTTGTAGATAAGTGGTTTAATATATGTCATGAAAAAAAGACAATAGAATAGATTGCATGATCTTGATGGCTAATAAACATTAAAAGAATTATTTGAAATTATTAGAACTTTAAAACTGTGGCTTAATTACTCTATATATAGTTGCGTAGCATGAGACTCGTTCTGTTTGACAGGGTTCCCAGATTTTTTTCGAGTCGTATCCCCAATTAGATAAATCTTATCCAAAAAAATTTCCCAAATTACAATTTCAAATATCCCCAAAATTTCCCACTTAAAATAATACTATTTATTTTTTTAAATTTTAAGTATTAACAAAAAGTTTTTAATATTGTATATATATCGCACTTGATCAACAAAAGGTTACTAATTCAACACTAACAACAAAAGTATCTTTCTAGTGAAAAATTTCAACGCATTCAAACATTTGAGACTATTTTCGTGATTATATAGTGACTACTTTAATATCAACAAAATTGTATTAGTTATTTAAAAGTTATTATTTTGAACTATTAAAAATAATTAAATTGTTTTAATTAAATTTGATTTCATTTAGAGTTGATACTCGTACTATTTTGTTGATAAAATTTGTTTCATTTATGATCGACAAATTTCAGAAAAATAGATTTTTTGCACAGATTTAAGAGAAAAACAAGGTAAATATTTTTTCTCATAGAATCTGCTTACTATGATCCATCCGTATTTTCCAATTCTCTTTAAATGTAACCACAAACAGTTTTTTACCAGTATTGAAAATTTTAAAATTTTGAGTAAATACTTTCTTGTTGATCATGTACGATTATATTAGATAGGTTGATTTACAAAATAGAAAATTCTGAATTAAAATGCTCGTTGCATCTCGTTGCCTAAAGCAATTTTTATTACATATTTTTAAAGCTAAACTTTTAAAGCGTTTCTTAAAATGAAACAAAAGTGTCACCAAAAATTGTATTATTTTTAAAATGTGTAATAATTCTCAATAAAAATTCGAGCAACATTCATTTTATTTGCTATTTTGATTTTCATTGAGCTCACTGGTGACAAAGGCGAATTCACTTTTCAAATTAACAGAGAGACTTACATTTTATAATTTTTAACAATGTTTAGTTTTACCATATCAGGAAACTTGTACGTAGCAAAAAAAATTATTTTATAATAAAATTACAGTAACCAAACACAGAATTTTAAAAAATCCCCAAAAAACGTTTTTAAATCTGCAAAACGCAAAATACACCCTCAAATAATTCCTCAATCCCAAAATTAAAACTTTTATTCTCTTTTAAAAAATAAAATCCCCGATTTGCGGATAATTTCCCTAGCCTGACAAAACTACTTTTGGAACCCAATATCATCAGGCTTAATTCCATCATAATGCGACTCTAAAAAGTTAGCTATCATGTCATATCATATAAACCTATATTACATGAAATGCTACATGGTCAGGTTTACCGCTGGAAATTTTTCTAAAGTGGCACAATGTGTCGTTTTGTATAAAAAAAGTCGCACATAATGTAGGTAAGCCACTCATACCTAAGTTGTTTTCTCAGGAGTAATTTAGTATAACATACAATTTGTTAGAAGAATATATAGCGTGGTTGCAATTTTCCGACTAGAACTCATTGGCGTTCTATAACTGTGAACACATATTCCTAATTTTTTTATACGAACAAAAAAGCAATGTCAAATTAATTGTCAATGTTCACCTAAAAATAATTTTTAAGTAAAATGTTATAACAAACGCAAGGTGCATTCGAAACCATATCTACTCGATCAACATGTGCAATTACGAGAAATTAGTATAACAAATAGAAATTACTTTCACAGCTACTGAAAAGTTGGCTAGAAGCTAAAGCAAATTAATGTGACAAAAGCGAAAAAACAAATCTGACGATCCCTTGAAAAAGTAGACAAAAGATCTACGAAACGTCGGGAAAAATTGTAAATAAAAGGTATTTTTATTTATAACAAAAAAAATTCAGGTCCTAATAGCAAGAAGGTAAAAAACTAAAAAACCAACAACAAAGTAAGTGGCCAAATGAATACACAAAATCTGATTTTGGTTGGTTACACAGATGATGTTAACAATGTACACAACCTAAGATAGATAGATAGATGAAATTAATATTGTTGCAAAATGCAGCGAACCAAAACATGTTGCATTACATTCTGCTGATTTCAAATTTTTCTCGGTTTCTTTAAAAATTAATAGAAAAATTTGTAAATAATTTTTTCTTTAAACAATGATCCTTACTATGAGTTGCATTCGATTTTAGGTCTACACTGAAAACGAAAATCGAATATCGATTGTCAAACTCGTATGACGAGTTGGTAGCAATATCGGAAATTTCGTTGTGCAACGAATTTTTGGCTAAACAAAATTTTGCTTTAGGTCCGGGTAACTTTGAAAAACTTATTCAAATTCTAAATATTTGTAAATTTTTTGTTATTTTTTTTTTACAAATGGTGGCAATAAATTATTTAAATTACATGCAGGTCTAAGGTGGTAATAATTGCGTTGTAGTCATTTTATTAAATAATCATTTTAATTTTTGGTATAGATTAGTAAAACAATATTTCTTAAGATTGACAGCTGATAAATACGAAGATCGAAAGTTGCTCATAATAGGCACCAACAATATCAGAAATAAAAATTAATGAACTTATTCTTGATAAGAAATTACTTTTCTTCTAATAAAAATATTAATTACAAAAATTATAAATTGTTTATTAAAAATTGTTTGTGCTAAAGACATTTTAACCTAATGTGTCTAAAATATTGAATTTAATATTTTACAAAATAAAACTTTTATAATTTGAAATCAGATAACTTTTCAAGATAAAAAATAAATTTCGAAAAATAGTAAAATTTTTAATTTCCAAGAGTGAAAATATTTTTTTTTTCATAAGATAAAAATATAACGCCTTTTTTGTTTCCAAAAGATGTTTTTAAATTCGCTTTTTAATAAAACGTTAGATACTATTTTTGTAAGGACTCTGGGGATGACCCCTACTTCTGCAGCACATTGAGCCAGAACTATTAAACTAGGTTATGGGAAGGGGGATAGAAGGAAAAGTGCTTACGGTCATTTGGGGAGCACACAAAAAACGCTAGGAAAGACCTACGCAGAAAGTTTAATCCAAATAGAAACTATTGGGCTAAGAAAAGAATTTTTTCTGCAATGAGCTGATTAATCGACCACAAAGGGAAATGCTCTTGAAAAAGGGCATGTTGTGTGTACGAAATTATGGTTTTCAGGAACAAGTTCCCTGATGTCATAAGAGAAAAATTTGTTGTAGTAACAATGAAATGCGTCGATGCTTTAATGAGTCAATAGAGCTGGATACTCTACTGTCACTATTGAGCCTCTTCGTTTTCTCCTCCATTCGATCGAGTAACTTCAAAATAGTCTTTGAAGCTTCGGCGCATACATAAGAGTTGTATAACCTTTCCGGTCTGATCTAAGTTCTATCGTACAGAATCATTCATTGAGACATTTCGGAATATGAACTTCCATGTGATTAACAAAAAAAAACCAAATAACAAAAAATATCCTACTATTAACAAAAATTTTAAGGTTTAAAAAAATATGTGAAATATATTTCATAAAGAATGAAAGTTTCAAATGAAAGAAATCTTAATGCCTTGAATCAAATAAAACTCTGGTAACAACTTATTTTTCTTATTATAGTGTATTATCACATGTATGTAGTATGTTTTAATGCAAATACATAAGGCTTAAGGGAATCGTTATCCCGAGCAAAAGTTTTATAATAAAAAAGGTAAAAGAAAAACCCCAAACGATTTTTTTATACATTTGTTTATTTTTCACTTTTATTTAAAAGGATTTTTAAGTTCTTTTACATGTGTATTTTTTATTGTTTAATAATTTTCTAGACAGGAAACTAAAAACAACTGTTATTTTAAGCTGCAGTATAAATATGACTTTATTTAAAATAATTGCAAAATTCGTTGGAATTATTTTAATATTTAAAGGCTTTGTAAGAAAAAGTAGGACAAAATAATTAAAATCCTTTTAAATTAAAATAAATGAAATAGTTAAGTAAACTAAAATGAAGTTAAATAAACTAAAATTTGGTTTATATTCTTAGAAACTTCCTATAAAAATGGGGCAAAGGAAGACTATATGAAGATCCCAGCAAATGTTTCATGTGGCTTGACACAACTGAAGATTGGTCGAGTAGCGAAGGGGGTTAAAAAAAATTTTTGAAAACTTTTTGCAAGGTAATGTTACAAATAACACAATGAGAATGAGTCTAACAACAACAAGTTTGAAGAGACCTTTACGTTTAAAGAAATTAAAATGATAAATTTTAAATTAAAACAAAAATATATTTCAAATAAAAATTAACACATACAGAGCACAGAAGCTGTTTGTACATATGAAAGAATTAAAGATTTTGAAGTATTCATATTTTTTTGTTTCACAAAGTAAGATAGAATTTAAATATGTATGAGTAAAGATATAATAAACAGACTAACGCGGAACTGTTACTTTATCAATGCAGTCACAGTAGTAACCAGTGGTTTTTTAATTACAGGTACTGAAATATCGCTCATCTTTAATTACTTGGGATAGGTTTCAAATTTATATACAACAGTGTAAAAAATAAAACGCTTTACATGAAAACCACCTTTCCAAGGCAACACTCAAGCAAGAAATTTTAAAAAAGATAACCGATAATGGAATCAATTATTTACGGCAGAAGAATTTCCCAACCAGATTACTGAAACTTTTATATTTTGACAACATTAATTATTGCAGGAAATAATGATGGTCATTAGCACGTATTTTAAGATATTAGCTTTTTATCTAAAGAACTAGTTTAATTACTACTTTTATTATATATTACGATATAACGATATTTTTCGGCCGATATGATTTTACATTTTCTGTATAAATTCTAAATATCTACACAGCAAAAAATTTTTGAAAAGGTAATCGAGTGTGGAATTAAGCATTTTTGGCAGAAGTACTTCCCAACTAGAACTTTTATAATCAATTACTGAGAATCGATTACATTAATTATTGTAGGAAATAATGAGTACCATTAGTACGGTAGTCTCTTTTAACATAAAGAACTACTTCCATTACTACTTCCTTTTTTGGAAACTAATGTAATGTGTTTTGAAAGCGAGTAAGAAAATATGGTAACCACAAAAGTAAGTCATTATATGGCAAGTACTTTTTAAGGTAATGTCTAATTTTTTACTGGGTAACTACTAAGTTTGAAAAATTGAAGCAAAAATGCTATTACTATGCGACCACTCTTTATATTTTGGTTTTAGTTTTTAATACTAGTGGGCATAAAAATAGTAAACTGTTTTTCCATTGCGATTTAAATATAAGGCCACGTTCGTAAAAAACTACGTTGCTATTCGGACAATTTTATTTAAAGTTGTTTTCGTAAAAATTTGACATGAATATCGCGTATCTTTCGTACACTTGAGTGAATTTTTAAGTAGCCTAACTATTGGTTTCTAGAAGATAATGGCTTTTGACAAATATTTTAGCAAAGCACAATTTTTTAGGTAAAGCTTGAAAAATTATATCATAAAATAAATCAGCTTTAAGAATATTGATCCATATACATTTTTGAGATTCAACAACTAAGAGCGTTATATTCGGCTAGGCCGAACCTTATATACCCTTCACCATCTATGTAAATCTAGTTTAGTAAAGAAAACAAATATTGGGGAGACAGAGAATTAAAAAATTAAAAAAAATTTGGTTATGTATATATATAAGTTTACATAAGAATGACATTGGCTCTTAAAGGGTTAAGCATTTTTTAAAAAATTTAATATTTCCTTAAAGATCTCTTCAAAAGCTTTTAAACGATGACAATATTGATATTTTAAAAAATTTTAAAATTTCAGATCCCCGTAACTCGGAAAATATGGGCGAGAGCCAATTTTTTCACGTGATGTTTTTTTCTTATTTTGAAATTCTCTATCGCCCCATATATTTATTTATATATGACACTAACACGGACGGATAGACTAACAGACGGACATCGCTTAATCGACTTCGTTATGCATAAGAAGTCAGAATATTTATACTTTGTGTGGTCGCAAATGGATATTGTAGAAATTATACACCGAATGACAAACTTATTTATACCCATTTTCCACTTTTTGTGGTAAAGGATATAAAAATTGCAAATTGCAAATTAATTTACTTTTTAAAACATTTTTAAGCCTTATAAAATCAAAAGAAATTTTTGTAAATAAAAAGAATCTTACATAAATTTGTAAAACATAAATTATTTTATTTAACAATTTGTTAAGCCATGCAAAATGCATGCATTTACATGAATTTATAACACTAAGTCTGCATAGACACATGCAAATTGTTTTAAATGTTTACAGTTACAGAAACTTTAATAATTTTTATCAGAATTTACATACATAAATAAAACTATTTGTTTTGCATCCTATAGTTGGCATATTTTATCATTCTAGAGAGCTAGTTCTCTTAAAAGTAGCTTTTTAATTTAAACTTTTGGTGAAATATATAGTGTATCTTTAATATTCTATTCGTATTTAAAATTTTGTCCTGTCTTGTTTATTATTTTAATTTTCCTTTGTAACTTAAATAAAATATTTCGTAAAAATTGTTATAAGGGAGACTAAAAATGTGTATTTTTGTAACGTTAGTAAAAAATATTACAGTTTAATATTTTAAACTTATTGATGCAAATTGTGTTATCTTCAAGTGTAGATGTATTTAATGTTACAATAAATATTTGAGATTAAATTTTATAAAAGCCACAACAAATCAGCACCTTGTGGCTTCACATATATAAAAAATAAAAAAATCAAATTTTGTTACTTTGTTTTATTGTAAAATGAAAAGAAAAATTTTTATGGAAAAAACATACAGAGTTTTATACACATTTTATTAAAAAAGTTAAATCAATACATTATTTACATTTAAAATTTTTGAGTTCAACCACAAAATTTTATATTTAAACATTTTATAAAGTACATAATATTTTGTTGATTTTTTAGTTAAAGATTCTTATTTAGTTATTTATGTATATGCAACATTCCAGAGTTGTAGAGACGTACTGTGGTAATTTTATTAATTTTTTATTTTTTTAATGGAAGCATATGTCATTGTGCTCTGAGATCTATGAATATTGGAAGCAATAAAATATTTGTATACAACAAGCAATAGAGCACTATAAAACTGCAGAGCATGCCACTGCTTATTTAAACAATTTTTGTTCTCTAATATTATCGCAGGGTGATGACTAACATCGGTTTCCTCGTCGTCTCGTAGGTCTTATTACTTTGGTGCTTCACGGAATCTTGCGTTTACCACACAAACATTTCAAAACTTGAAAAGTGACACTGAACAAGAAATTAAAAATTTGGAAATAGATGTGTTGCGATCAATATTTCGAAATGAAGTAAATTGGCCACAAGCGTGATACAAATCGGAAAATAGTGATTTGACCGACTTAAGTTTTCAATCAATTTAAGCTTTCTAAAGCAGTTTACATTTTATTATGATACTTCTTTGGCTTCATCTATTGCAAGTGCACGCAAGTATTTGAAAACATAAAATATTGTATTATGTCTCAGTTCAAAGTTCAGTGTGGCTTTGGCTGATTCGTCACAAATTCATAGATTAAAAAATTATTCAAAATTATTAATGTTAAGCCATAAGAACATTATTAATAATATAAAGAATTAAAAAAATCAAGATTAATAAACATAAAATATAAAAGTTAATTTTGATAAAGTGTCTCGTGAATCAAGTATTTTTATTTTTTTAAGGAGAAAAATTGAATTTTTTTATAAAACAAATGTTTAGATCAATTAAATATTTAAGCAAGCAAGAATGCTATAAGGGGCTATGTCGAATCCTATACAGGCTCCACAATATATGTATTACAACAGTAGCTATAAATCGGCATAATAAATTTTTTCCTACCATAAAGCTTTTCTGTTAAAAAAAAGTCTTTTTTTAACTCAGGGTTGTTGTCCCAGCTCAGTATATTAAAAGATTACTGTATCAAATCCTAGTATAATTCAGTAGTGAATAAGTAGTAAATGGTTAAAACATTACCAAATTTTCTTACACGGATCAGTCGACTTCGCTATGCATAGGAACTCAGAATTTATACACTTTACAGAAACGGACGTTGTACAAATTACAAACGTAATGACAAAGTTATTTATACGATTTTCCATCTTTGGTGAAGGGTATAAAAATGAAACAAATAGCAGCTCTCAAATTTCGCGAAATATTTCTCTTTGTACTTTGGAGCAGAATATATTTCATGTGAATAATTTTTTTTTTTATAAATAAATCGAAATTATTTTGGCTTTAGTTCATTTATTTAAATTTCTAAAAATCTTTTTAGAAATAAAATTTATTTTAAATGTATGCGGATGTTTTCAAAAAAAAAAAACACAAGAAAAATTAGACGTTAGCAATATGTAATGCAGCACTTACTGGGCCGCTACTTCCTTCATCAGCATTTTTCGCGTCTAACTACTTTAGTTGTGTAATTGTAAACATCATCTATTTTTCTTGTTAAAATAAATGAACTAAAGCCAAGATAATTTCGATTCATTAACTCAAATCTAATTTAATAAAAGTTAAATGATTATTTTTTTTTTCTCAAATGTAGCTTTCTCCAAATGGAACATTATGTTCTTATTGTATTTCGGGTACTTCTAT
Organism: Gymnosoma rotundatum; assembly: GCA_916610165.2. Taxonomy (NCBI): domain Eukaryota; kingdom Metazoa; phylum Arthropoda; class Insecta; order Diptera; family Tachinidae; genus Gymnosoma; species Gymnosoma rotundatum. Next base: position 138,895,676 of record OU744336.1, on the reverse strand, counting down.
ATTTGCATTATTTGCAGTCTATAGGCTTGTCAATGTCACGGATGGAGCGCCACTTATTTTAACCTTTGCTACTGGGCACGCTAAAAAGACGCAGGCAGGTTAGCTGGCACATCCATGCTTAGATCGGAAAATGCGAGTGTGGAAATCACTTTAAAGCTCTTATATTCCTAAGTAGAAATAGACGAAGACTAAACAATGGCGTCCTCACAGGCAGCTGCAGATAAAGAAACATCTTCTTACCTAATTATGAAGAGGAACCCCCGGCGAATTTTATGAGACTATGACTAAGAAACTTCAAAGCTTATGTTGATGGATTTGAAAACTTTATGTTACAAAAGATAGGTAAGTACATACTGGAAGATAAAGATCTGCGTACACTAGAGCGGACAACAGTCTGGAGTTTCCTTAGGAAATTAATTCGTTTTAAGTCTGCAAAGATCATAGAACCCCGAGGAAAATAAGCATATTTTCCTTGGCATCATGTGAAGGATGTAGCGATTCAGAAATACTTTATGTTAAGCTTTTGGTTAATATTTCGTTTTCTCTAAAATTAACAAAATATTTAAAAATAATTTCTCTTTTATTGTATTAAAAATAGAAATGAATGAACGATCACGTAATAAAAAATTTACAGATTCAAAGTAGCAGTTTTTATTCGCAAAGCGGGTCGAAAATTTTGGAAAAATTTTGGTTTGACTAAATTTATATATAAAAAATTCTCCATTCATTTCAAATATCATTTAATAATTTTTCATAGTAAATATAATGCACTTTTTTACTTTTGAATGTTTTAATTAAATATATTATTGTCTTTTTTAATTTTACAAAACTTTAGCAACAATTTAACTAAAAACCGCATTTAATTAACATTTAAATGCAATAATTAAACTCAAAATATATAAACAAATGCAAATTAAATAAAGATTAAAAAAAACTCCAATATATGATGGCTTAATCAAAATTAAAGCAGGTTTTGACTTTAGTAAACATGTGAAAATAAAATTAATTTGTGAATTTCAGTTTTATCATGAATTTCTACAAGGACTGATCTATTTAAAATCAATAATCAAATTCAAACAATGTAAGCTTAAGTTGTTAATGTTTTTTAACATAAATTTCTATTAATGTTTTCAAATGTTTTTCTCTTACTTTAGCATTTAGGTCATTAATTTTGCCGATTTAATAAAACCATTATAATTTTAAATAGCTTTTAATAGTTTTTATTTACATAGAAAAACCATTAATGGTTTTTAAACAAATATTATTTTACGCTTTGCATTTTTTTACCTTTTAACAAATTTGCACTTAATAATATTTTATGACTATAAAAATCGTGTGGTTAATTCATGTGACATTTTCGCTTTATACAAAAAAGAACAAAATCGCGCTGTGGTCACTGCCGCTGAACAAAATTTGTTAAACTATAAAAAAACTGGTATAATTAGGGCAAAAACGACAAATTAATTAAGTTAACTAAGGAGCAAACAGTTTTTAATGTTATTGAGTCAACAAAGTTTAAGTCGGCCATGTTATACTTGTACAGAATTTAAATTTATTATTATTAATTATTTGATTAAAACTCATTTATAAAATGAGTTGAATGTGTGGGAATGTTCAAAATAATGGAACTTGAGAAGTATAAAATAAATCTTAAAAAAGTCTGTAGTAAAAATGTTACACCAAAATTAATACTTTTGGCATGATGCGTAACGCAACCTACAAATAAAAAAAATACCAAGTACGAACACATGATATTCTTCAAATTTTATTTTATAAACTTATCCATTACAGTGCTATTAAAAGTATCACTAACCTGCTTTTTATTAGATTTTGTACGTAACATTAAGTTAGTGAAATAAAAGAAGTTAATGTGTTATATTCCGCTATGCCGAATCTTATATATCCTTACGATCTATGTAAATCTAGTTTACTTAAGTAACTTCAATCAAAAAAGCAAATATTGGAGTGACAGATAATTAAAAAATAAAAACAAATTTGGTACTGCATATCTACAATTTTACATAAAAATGACATCGGCTCTTAATGGGTTAAGCATTTTTTTTTTAAACTTTAGTATTTCCTTAAAGCTCTCATTAAAAGCTCTGAAATGATACTCATATTGACAGAGCGGACAGATCAATCGATTTCGCTATGCATAAGAAGTCAGAATATATATACTTTGTGGGGGGCGGAAATGGATATTGGAAAACTTGCACACGGAATGACAAACTTAGATATACTCTTTATATTTTATACTCCAAAAAAAGATTATGAAACTACAAACATATTAAGTCGATGGCTTTGCATAAAACAAATTTTACTATAATATATAGAAAATCTTGGAAAAAAAGTTGATCAGCCATTTTTTATTGGCACTAAGGATTTCAAAGAAACTTCAGTTTGCCGTTGTTTTTTTAAATGTTACTAATTATGGAGTCAAGTGTAAAAACGTAAAGATATTTAATGTTAATATTTAAGATGATAATTGAAGCATTTTAAGAAAAATACCATGTCATTTCATATTCATTTCCATGTCCATATTAATTTCCGCAATTTAGCAATATAATCTTCCACAAGACGAGAGCCCCTTTTTTCTTACGTTTTTCGGATTTACTTGCGCTTTTTTTTTGTTTTTTTTTGTTTGCTGTGTTGTTTTTCTAAACTGCTACTTTAGAGAAAAATTATAAATTACCGGGACATTTCAGTATTACTGTCATCTAAATTTTTACATTTCATTTTTAGTTTAGTTTAAATTAATAAATAAAATCCACTGACGAGCTATTTGAGCAGTAGTGAAATGGCCATATGGATATGCTTTCCCCGCAGTAATAGATTTCATTTTTAGTTTAGCTTAAATTAATAAATATTTCATGAGAATATCTTGAAATATTTATATTTCAAGGAATCAAGCACGAATAAAGTAAATTAAATTTTAAAAGATTCCGAATAATAAATTTTCATATTGATATATTTGCATGTGCACGTTGCTTATTAATAAAAATTGTTTTCAATTTTTATTTTTTCATTGAATCTTTCAAATACATATGAATGCTTTCCAATGGGATCCCTTATGTAGAAAAATGAAATTAAAAATAAAAATAGTTACTGCATGTTTGCTGTGTTTTTTCTATAAAACATTTTTGAGTTTTTATTGTCTTTTGTCTTATTGATTCAATGGAGTTCTCATTTAATCAATTCGACTTTTAATATAAGACTTTCTAGGTTTCTATACAAAATTTGGGTAAAATTCACTGACGAGCTATTTGTGCAGTAGTGAAATGGCCATATGGATATGCTTTCCCCGCAGTAATACATTTCATTTTTAGTTTAGTTTAAATTAATAAATATTTCATGAGAATATCTTGAAATATTTATATTTCAAAGAATTAAGCATGAATAAAGTAAATTAAGTTTTCTCAAATATCCATTTTCGTAAAAAAAACTAAAATACAAATATCTGACATTTTCAGAAAATTCTTTTCGTAAGCATTGCTTACTAAGGTGCTAGTTTTTCGGATATATAAGATTGGGCATAGCTGAATATAGCACTCGTTCTTGTTATTTAATGATATTCACTTTTTATTCAAGAAGTAGAAAATTTTCAAATATTTTAATGGTCTATATAAAAAACAATGAAGATTGCTATATTCGTCTATGCCGAATCTTATATAGCCTTTACCATCTATATAAATCTAGTTTAGTAAAGTACCTCCACTTTTCTCTTTCCACTTTTTGTGTTGAAGGGTATAATAATATGCAACGGTAACAAAAGGTCTATTCGTTACATTGATTTCAGTTAAATTTAAAGATTTATTTTGTGTTTCTTGATATAATTTTTTATATTAATTAAAATTTTTTTAATTAATTAAAAATATCAAAAATTAAAAATTTAGGAATTATTATTCGATAAAAGACTGCTTTTAATTTAGCTGGTACACGATTCCATGAACGGGCATGGAATGAATAAATTGAAAGCTTTGAATTAAAAAAAAATTGCGAGTTAATTTTCCATAATTTTGTAAAAGCATAAAATGAGCTTTTTTGTTAGAGATTTAGAAATTTAACGGTATATGGATATACTTTCTTAAATTTACATTAGATGTACACGAAATAACTACCAACTTTCTTGTTCCTAATTTATGTAAATAGTCCAATTTTTTTGAAGTGTTGAATTATACACAATTTTAAATATAAAAATATTTAACAATTTTTTGATATTTTCATTTTCCTTCTTCTTAACTTTTAAAAGTTACTTCTTTTTATTTTGAATTATGTCAATTATTTCTTTGAAAATTCTTCTTTATCCTTGAAATAAACTTTATAAAAAATTTTGATAAAAGAATGTTTAAAAAGTATGTTAAACATTTTTTTATTAAAAAATTAAACATTAAAAGACATAATTCGAAAAGTTTTTATTTTTTTTTTTCAAAGTTAAAGAAGAAGTTATTAGACACACATATGAATGGATGTGTACATTATAAAAAATAATAGTTTATATTAATCATACGCTATGTGTGAGTAAGACAGAATAGTAAGATACTACACTGTATACACAAATTATTATACTAGTTAAAACAAGTGAGAGTGCTATATTCGGCTGTTCAGAATCCTATATTTATACCCTTCACCATATATGTCAATCTAGTTTAGTGAAGAAGCTCCAACCAAAAAAGCAAATATTGGGGTGACTATACATAATTTTACATAAAGATATCATAGGCTTTCAATGGGTTGAGCATTTGTTAAAAATTTTAATATTTCCTTAAAGATCTTTTAAAAAGCTTTTAAATGATACCCATATTGACATCTTAAAAAGCATGGTGCGCAATCGAATTTCTCTGTGAAAAGTTCAGAGACCCATGTCGGAAAATATGGGCGAGCAGTATTTTTTTACTTAAGGTTTTGTTCTTATTTTTTTTCTTGTTCTCTATCGCCCAATAATTTTTTTTGCTTTTTTTTATTTTAGTTACTTAATAATCTAGATTTGTTGCACATCATAAAAACTCAGGATACATACTTTATTGGATCGGAAATGGATATTGCCGAAATTACACACGAAATGACAAACTTAGATATACCCTATTTCCACCTGTGGTAAAGGGTATAAAAAATCAACCAAGTGAAAGTAAAACTCACACTCGAAGTCTATGTTTGTCTGTTGCGTTGTTATAAAAACGCCTTTTAGTTTCCAAATTTATTGTTCATACTTTTTTACAGGAGATATGTATACATACTCTGTATAAATTTAAGATTTATTTTTAACCGTTTTACATGTTCTTACAGCGGACATAAAAATACATTAACAATTTTATTGTTTGCTTATTGCAGTTTAAAAACAAGAATGCGTAAGTGAAGAATACGTCAGTATTGGTACATGCTTTAACTCAAATTTTTAGTTTTGTACTATTTGCTATTACGGATATAAATATACATAAAGTGTGGAAATTTGACGCATCTTCATTCTACAGTTCAAAAAATAACAATATTTTTATAAATATTGCATCACAAGCGGACCACCCTTGCATTCATGGTGGCATTTATGTTATGCAATAACATAACTGGAATCAATATAAAAATGAGTACATATTTGAACTATATCTCAAACTTAATAAATTTTAAATTTAACCAACAATCCTATCTACCACCTTTGCCAACTAAGGACTTATATAACGTTACTTTAAATACACTATTCGTAATTTATTTTATTTAAGATTTTTTCAATTGTTCAATAAAATTATAAAATGTTCTTATCATAAAACTTAATAATATATTACAAAATGTATCTTTTATATTTTGTTTCCTAGCGCTTATATATAAAAGCCAAACCGTATTCTCTATTCAGATTTAAATGACATTTGCTTTTTTTACTACAGGTGGAAAACGGGTATATTTAAGTTTACCATTCCGTATTTAGTTTCCAAACCCATGAAGTATATAAATATATATTCTGAGTTCAGATCGAAGTCGATTGAGCGATGTCCGTCAGTCCGTCCGTCTTTGAGTTGAAATTAATATTGACGAGGCAATAAATGAGCTGCAGAAAATTTAAATACGCCGATCGATCAGACAAAGGTTTGGCAGTTCCGAATACAGAACTCTTACTTGTTTCCACTAATTTTCATTTAGAAAACTTTCGATGTCTTAAGAACAGGGTGTGAAGATGAAATGACTTAATAGCAGGATTCAAATATAAAAAAACGAAAGGTTCGTTAAGGCTTTGTAGTCTGTAAAACAAAGGCAAAACAGAAACAGTGGGACGGATTATGAAATTTAATTTTTTAATATTTTTTCTTCGTGAGCACAATAAATTAAACGTACACAACAACTAGAAATGAAAACAAGAAGACAAAATTTGACAGGTTTGGAGAAAAAAAGTTTCGAAAACGTTTGCTGATCTCTGGTTCTGCTCATGTATAAAATGATAAAAAAAAATTAAAAAATTTATGCTGCGAACCATATGGTTTGTTTTTCTACTGTTTTTTTAATTAGGAGCAGCACTCAGCGTATGATCTCTACATGTGAAACGTATTCTGCTTGTGTACATTTGGTTTGAAAGTAACACGAAAGACTTCCGCAGGGAGTTTATTCCACATACGAACTCTTCGGGTAAACTCGAATTTTGTTTCTCTGTAACGCGTAGAGCGATTCACTGTCCAATCTACCACAAAGCGACACGATTTTGATGCAGAGCACGTTGCTGATTCCATAAAAGCATATTAGTAACGATGACGCTGCTGTAGTCAAGGTGGTAAGCACGTTGATAACAAATCTGGTTGCCCAGGGTTCAACACTTATGGCAATCAAAAAATAAAAAAAGTGTTTGTTTCTGTTTAATGATATAAATACATATTCAGAATTAACATTTAACATGCAGCCTCCTTCGTCGGTTCTTCTTTATAGTAAAATAATTAATTAAATGGATATATCCATTTCCTTTCACCATCTGTTTATCTCTTATCTATCCCGTGTCTAAAAGAATGTAGTACGGTTACTAAAAATAACTTTTTCTAAAAAAAAAAACGGTGAAACAAACCCTACATTACGTCGATGCTGCATATAAGTTTCTTCATTTTCTCCTGCACGTGGTTGAGTAACTCCAAAATATTCTTCGAAGCACCGGCCCAAACATGAGAGTTGTATTTTCCATTTTTACCTTTCAGACTAACTTCGATGATATTCAGCTATGTTCCTGTATAGACGTATATTTCATTAACATTTTCCTGGACCATACAATCACATAGTTGCCAAGAATTTCTTTCATGCGTAAATACAATGTATCGTAAATCTACATTTTCAATCGGGAATTATTTCCGTTTACTTTAATATTATAAATGTAATAAAAACGTGAATGGTTCGTTTTAGTATGTGGCAAGTTTATTAATAAAATAAACACCTCTCCATTTTTTTACACACTTGATGATGACGACTGTAATATACAATTCTTGTTTTTCTATACAAGATTGTACTTACAAAATCAACGGTATATAAACAAGTTTATATTCTGACTGAACAACATATGCGAGTTGCTCTAAAATTATTTAACCACTTTGTTTTCTCTTAAACCATTATTTCATTTTTCACTATAAAAATACTTTTTACCAATGCTCGCTTATAAGTTAGCACTGTGTATAAAATTTTAATGTCTCTGGTTTATTATTTCAGTTTTTATCACTTTTGTCGTGAAGGTGTTTGTTTTTCGTGATATCTCTTTATTTTCAAATAACTAAAGGTTTTAGAAAAGTAGTCACTTGTTACTTTTTCTGCTGTCTTGACTTCTTTTAATGATCATATAAAGTTTACGTGTAAAACATAAATAACTTGGTTTAATATAAATTGATGATTTTCTCCCATATACTTCGTTCAGATAGTTTTTTTTATTATTTATTTTTAATGCCTCAAGCTCTTTCCTTCTATATTATTAACACTTATTTTATAGTTATTTATCATAATAATTTCAATTGTGAGTATAAAAAGTTTATTATAAATGGTTTACTTTTAATACACACAATAAGTTTTAACTTATGTACTTCAAAAATAAAACAAAAAAATTATAATAGTAATCTTCTATTTATCCAAATTCATACAAAAATGGGATTTAGATGATTAATCATCATCTCAGCAAAAAAAAAAAATAGAAATGAAGCTAAATTCTCCAGTACCTAACAATGCGTTGTCTAAATTAAAAATTTATTTCTTCTTTTAAAATAATTGCCCTATTCACAAGCCCCTAGTAAGTGCTAAGTGCTAACAAAATACAACGGTGCTAGCTGTGTTGTTGGTAATTTTCATGAAAACATGCGATACAACACTTAGTACTTTTTTCATATGGTTTTCAAACGTTGTATTTGTTTAAATGTTTTATGTTTAAATGAATTGTTATTTTTGTGTTCATGTGTGAATTATATTAAATTAAATTGAATTAAAAGATATTTTTATTAGTTTTATTTATTTAATTTATTGATTTGACTGATTTATTAGAAAGTTGAAGTTGAAAGTTGCCAATATAAAAACTGTTCTTTTAGATTTAATATTGCTTTAATGACTCGATTTCTAAGATTTTGTATGGTACCGCCATCACCTATACCAAAAAGAGATGCTACCTTACGAACACAAGCACCATTTCCTGAAGATCCCAAGCAGTAAAGTACAATTTTAAGCTGCGAGTCAATGCGTAGTTGGAGCCTTTCGCCAATTGTGTGAAAAATATCGGCATTTTTTATAAGGTTGAATATATAGGCAAATTCCTCTGGCCGTAGTCGTATCATATGAAGAAATCTGTTTTCATCAAAATATCTTAAAACCCGATTATGCCCTAAATGTATAATTCTGCGACTGGAGAGCAAGTACATTAGGTTCATCCTAAAAATGTCTTGAATTTCATCCTCACACAAAAAATTTATTAATTTACATTTTTCTGTTTACTCCCCCATTTGGCTTATAAATGATGAACAGCACTTTTCTTCTTCTTATTTACTTTTTGACGTATGAAGTACAATGTAAATTGGCACACTGATACAATGGTTGTTCACAAAGAAGTAAACAAAAGGTAGTATGCATTACTACCTACACCTTAGCAGAGCTTGTGAATACGGCAAATGTTTTTAATATTATTTATTTTATTTCTTAAAAATATAGGAGTTAAAAATACCAAAAGTTGAGTAGTAAAATGATTTCCAGCCATTAAAAAATTCTACATATGGTTTTATAGCTTGAAATAATTCCAAAGAAATGTGTAAAAAATTATGGAGACGAATTCTTAAGTGGGTTTTAAAGGTGTACACTTGAATGTACAATCTGCTTTAATGTATAAATATTTTTCATTTTAATATTTAATTAAAATGTAATCAAAAAATAAGCGAACAAATTCATTTTTTCATTATTTTAAGAGAAACTTTCACATATTAAAAGCTGCGTCGCTGATGAGCAGCGAAAATATACGAAACTGATCTCAAGTTGTCTTGAAATTTAACAGCCTCTTAAAACTGAAACAAAAATAAAACAACGAATTGATAACTGTAAATTAATTGCATTAAGTGTATGTTAGAATTTGTACCAATGACGGTTTGATAAAGCCGATTTTATTATAATGTACACCACGCATCAAAGTGTTAGATTTTTTTTTTTGCAAGCTTGGGTATTTAAACATACACGATCTTTAGCCAGATATAAATTATTAATTTAGTAATAATAGTGAAATATCGTAAATGCGATACTCGCTGCTAGAGATGAGCGATATCTAAGTACATGTGATTAAATCACTGTGATCGAAAAATCAGTGGTCACTACAGAGTCTGATCAAATAACAGTTCTGCGTAAGAACATTCTTTTATTTTTGCACACATACAAACGTATATTTAATTTTACTTTGTCAAAGAGTACTTCTTTTGACTCTTTCATTCTTTCATATGTATATCAAAGCAGCTTCTTTGCTAAGTAGCTTTTTCTTGCTTCTACTAATTAACAACAAGTATTCTTTTTTCCAAACTTCACACAATACATACATATGTAGCAAAAAAAAAAACGATGTGTGCTTATTTTATTTAAACCTGGGCAAGCTTAATTAATTGTAGAGATCAAAAATACCTTTTTCCTTATGATTACTGTTTGCATAAAATATTATTTAGTGTTACATTCTTCCTGCCGTATTCATAGAAAATCAAAATAGATTTGAAATATATTTTAGGATAAAATTTTCATATTTTAGGACAAATTTATATGAAAAATTTGTCATAAAACACACTTTAAAGTTAAATAAAAAAGAACTGCAAACAGTTATTACGGTAACTATTTAAAACAACTGTGATTTATAAATCACGTTCAGTGTTTATGATTTTCCTCAAAAATCACAGGACCGCTCATCCCTACTCGCTACGTTTAAAAATTCGAACGTGCCAAACTAAAATTCCACAAATGATTAATACAGCCCTTGGTACTTAACAAATTGAAACTTACATACATGCAGGCATTAAAGTTTCATTGGTTAAAGCCACACGCGTTAAAAATGCAAGAATTCAGCTGGTATGATGAAAGACTATTGTCTAGCACTGACTGGTCTTAACAAAGCATTATAAATAGATTAAAGTTTTGGATATCTTATATTAGATCATTAATCATAAGTTAAGAAATAATTTATCAACAAATTTTAATATATAATTTTCTTCATTTTGGCAAACTTTTAAAGCTTCTTTCAGTTTTATTATTTTATAGTTGCTTGTAAAATGTTTATTTATAATTTACTATACAATACTTTTGAATTAAATAATACATTGTATGAATTATATATTTAATTAGAAAGAAAGTATATATTTTTTAATTAAAAAAATAATTGAATCAATTAAAAATTTAATTAAATTATAAAATTTATTTAATTTAAATAAATTTTTCATGTATATAGCTTTCAATTTTGTTATGTATATAGTTTTGTTTTTACATTAAATATTTTATAAATAAAGTGTTTATGATTGTTTGTATTTAATTTTATCAATTCTCAATTCTGCTAAACATATACAAACCGCGTAGATATTTTGTAATTAATAAAAATTTGGTTAAAAGCACAAAAACTAAAATAGTTTCTTCTATAGAAAAGCAATTATCGTGTCTTTAATAACTGTCTTAATTGTTTTCTTGTTTCACCTAAATAATTTAGTCTCTGTTCTTTAAGACGTATTCGATTTAATTATTTGATGTCTGCTTTATTAACAAATGGTAACAACTTATAAAATTTATTACTATTGATCTAACGGGATGAACTTAATTTTTTAAATGTTTTCTGGCAAGCGTCTGTGAAAATAAGTATAGAGCCGATTTCCTCTGAGTAATAATTTGTGTTTTTATTTAAAAATATTATGAGCTATAAGCATAGCATTCTTAATAATATCATTACTTCCCAAAAACAGACAAAAATAAATGGTACAAAAATATTTTTTTCGCCCCATCTTCTTTTTTGTCCTGCATGCCAGTTTATGGTTAAATATAGTTACTTTATTTACAACCAATATTATAAAAAAATAAATATTTATTTTGTTAATTTTTTATTATGAAGAAAATAAATAACACGCCTTTCATCCTTGACAGTAATACAGTTGCTAGAGATAATAAATTTTTATTATAACTTTATGTGAACAATTAAAAATTCGAGAAAAAACAAACAGATCTAAAAAAATGGAATTACAAACAGCTTAGTTGAAGCTGTTAATTTTTTTAATTTTTACACTTTATTGTGTCATTAACAAAAAGTTATTTTAACGATTAAAAAAAGAAGAATAAGGATAAAGAGCTCAACAAAAATTTCTTTGAAGCCTAAACACTAACACTACAACACATACAAAAAACTATAAAACCTTGTTGGAAATAAGATATTTAGAATTCTAAACCTCATTTATCTTCATCTCTGGAAAACTAAATATTTTTATAGTATTGCAATAAAAGAGAAACAAAAAAGATAAAAAAAATTCTTATACTTAAAATGATATAAAAACAGCTTTTTTGTACAAAACTGTATTTACTAGTATTTATATTATAACTACACTACTTCCTGTTTATAAATATTGTATAGAATTAAAGTAAACGTTTTTTACTCAACTTCATTTTTCTGTTTATTCTTTTTATTTTTTCTTTTATGCTCATTTTTTTCCTGCAATTTCTGCAAATCTAGTATAAGAGTTCTGAGAAGTGTATTTACGTATATGCGTTTTTTATGTCAAAAGAAATACTTTTTGTATATTTCACAATGCTGTGTGTTCGTATTGAGTCTGGTGTTATTATTTTTCATGATTAAAAATTTTGTGGCAAACTTATAATTTAATATTCCTTTTATTATTTTATACACTTTGTGTACCGTGATTTATAAGGGAGCTACTATCAATTAAATTTTTAAATGTAATCTTTAAAATTACAAATAAATTAATTTCTTAGAATTCAAAGTTAGATTTAAATTTTTTATTTTGCATTTTAATTTTGTTCAACTTTTTTATCCTTAAAGCTATTGTGCATTATTTTTTATATTTTTTCAAATAATTGTTTAAAGTTTTTAAACGATTTCGGTATACATTTACCACATATTTGTTCAAGCAATACACTTATATTCATTTATCTTGTAGTAGAGAAAGCTGCATTGGTTGTCAAAAAAATTTACTTTATTAACACTGCATAAGTCTAAGTGTATTTATTTTATTTATCTTTTTTATTTTCTTTAAAATTTTCAAAAAATAATATTTCTGAATTTTTTTAGTTTTTGGTTATCGGTTATAACCAATACAACAAGAAACGCTTTTGATTAATGGAATCTTTCGAATTTTAGCTTTTATAGAGATAAAAGAAAATTGAAAAAATGTTAACAAAATGAATGATTGATTTCTGGTTTCATATGTGTTCTAATAGATAAATCGTTGGTTTCTAATAAAAAAAGCAATATTTATAAATTTATATAAAATTTTTTAAGGAATTTAAATTTATAAAATTGGAACACTTTGATAAATAAAACGCTTTCGTCAACCAAAAGGTTTTTGACCGATTACCAAAAATTTATCTATTCTTTATAAATCTTTTTTAATTTTAGTTGATCGAATACATGCAGTGCATCTGAACCAATAATTCGGATTTAATAAGAAGAAGACAGCGCTTCTGCTACTTTTCTTCTTCTTCTTAATAACGTTAAAATATTTGAACAAGGCTTATTATTTCAATCAAATCAACGTTTACTATAACTTCTCTTCTAAAGTTCGCCTGTACCAAGAGAAACAGACATTTTCTTGCATACAATCATACGCACATATCAATCGACATTGTGGACATGTACGTAATAATACCCAAATAAAACTCCAATTCTTGGAAGTCAATTATGTCGGCACTTAAAATCAAAGATCCATTAAGATGCAGAGTTGTCATAGATGGAAATAAATGTGGTATAGATTAGGCCACTCATTGGCAATTTATCAAGTAAAAATCGCGAAACATTCGGCCACGTATCGGGTGTTTTTAAGCACGATATAACTCACGAACTAACTGTAATACTGCGATCACTTTTTGTTTATTATAAATATTATTTAATTTGAATGTAATCATAAATTTGCACAACTTATAGCCGACTTCGTGACTAGATAACTGTACATCTAAAACGTTAGTCTATGGATAGATTTTATGCCACACATTCTGACGTGCGCCAAGATAGCGTCGAAGAAATAGCGGTTATTTTGGGAATTAAAAATCGGGAAGTAAAATTTCCCGGGATTGGGTATTTTCAATTAAAAAATAAAATTAGAATAAATTTTGGCATCTAGAAGAAGAAAAATTGACTTAAATTATAAATAAATAAATAAAACATTTGTGTATTTAGAAAATAATTATAAAAAAGCGTTTTTAATGATCACAAAAAACCGTTGCTGACTTTTCCCTTGGAAACTATTATACTCTCGCCCCAAATGGCCATACATTATTAAAATATAGACCTTAATGAACAAAATTAGTCAACCGTGCAATAATTCTGCCGAGCCGTTTCCGAGGAAAGAGGCTTCATCCTGAGTGGGTCAAAAAAGGGTTGCTAATTTTTTTCATGGAATTTATCACACTCTCGCCCTAAATGGCCATACATTATTAAAACAGAGACATTAGTAAAAATAAATTGCCAACCATGCAATAATTCCGCCGAGCCGTTTCCGAGAAAAGAGGCTTCATCCTAAGTGGGCCAAAAAAGCGTTGCTGATGTTTTCCATGGAAACTATAACACTCTCGCCGAAAATAGCCATACATTATTAAAATAGACATTAATGAACACAAATTGCCAACCGTGCAACAATTCCGCCGAGCCGTTGTCGAAAAAGTGGCTTCAAACTGAGTGGGCACAAGAAGCGTTGCTGATGTTTTTCATGGAAACTATCACACTCTCGCCCAAAGTGGCCATACATAAATCAATTTTTCTTCTTCTAGATGCCAAAATTTATTCTAATATTATTTTTTAATTCAAAAAACCCAATCCCGGGAAATTTTCCCCCGGTTTTTAATTCCCAAAATCGACGCTATTTCTTCGACGCTATCTTGGCGCACGTCGCATTCTGTGCCTTTTTAAATGATGTAATAACACCAGCAGGTCGCAAGAATGTTCGTAGTGGCTGAAAATCTACGTTGTAAGCAAAAGAATGGAAAAAGTTTCAAATTTATCGACTCCTCTCCGGTCACAGGAATTGGGGCTTTATCCGTCCATTACGTAGATAGTTTTGCGTAAAGATTTTGGCCTACATTCGCATAAAAATCACCTTATGCAAGATTTACAGCCTCGATAGCATAATATGCGTCATTTTTTGTACAATGGCCTTTAGAGTAGTTGAAATTTAAGCAGATGTTTCATTAAAAAATTTTGTTAAGCGTTTTAACCTGTTTTTATATTAAAGAATTTGTTAATAAACAGTATTTGGAATATAAAGTTAAACGAATCCACAGGAGATCTTGCAGACTACACTTCATTAGACTTTATTTCTTCTAATATTCACTCAGAACTTTGGTTTTGGTCGATGGAGATGCCTACGGCATAATGATTAAGGAATCTTTTGTTTAAAAATATGGATGGTATTGATTCAGAAAAAAAAATGCCATATGTCATATGGTATGAAGATCAATTGGCCTCCAGGCTCGTGTGACTTAAATAGCCGAGTGCATGAAATCATTTTCAAATGTTAATGTTATGTATTTTTCTCTTAAACGAAGAACATTATTTAGTTTTTGTTTTATTTTTTAAAATGGGCCTTAAAAATCATCTTTATAAAAAAATCATAATAATTATACCAAACCAGAAGTCTGAAGTAGCTTTTTTATCATAATACTTTTCGGAAAAAATTCTATATTTGTTTCTTTTTATAGCAATTTCTTTAAATAAACGATATGAATGAATGTAATATTTTGGAATTTTTTTGCTTTTGTTTTTAAGTTTTTAGCATAAAAATATATTCACCCCCATCTAATTTCGTTTGACCACGTTGCACTAATATTTCATATAAAATAAATGTAATTAATTTAATATATATTTGCAACCATCCCCTCAAGTAAGCAATATAATTACTAGGTCTGTTGTTAGAAATGGCCGATAAAGTATTACTTGTATAAAAACTTTACTCTTTTATTACATTTCTATAAAAAAGTTAAAATCCATAAACAAATAACAATTTTAAATCTTGAGAGAATAAAAGTTTGGTAAAAGAAGTGGTCTTAAAAAGTCAATCACATTAAAAAATTTGCAATAAAACTACTTCTTGCTTCCAAAATAACACAACTCAAGAAGTACATTTACCTCAATAACAAGATTTTCAGTAAGAAAAATATCAATCGTCATTGATTGCTTTTAGCACACAAAAGAGGCTATAAAATTTTCCGCAATTGCATGAGTTAGATTTTACAATGTCAATACGATTGTTTCTTTTATAAACAAAAAATCAATTGACTCCCTTTTACAAAGTACTCGTGTAATAAAAGCATCGGTGCAATTTATCGTTAACAATAAAGCCACATGGATAAGTGTTATATTTTTCTTAGATTTGCTTTTACTCTTGCAGTTAGGTAAACACATAACGATAGGTTTTTAGCCATAAAGTTGTTTAAGAACACATATGTATGTGTTTATATGTTCATTTAAATACAACATCATACAATCAACTGTTGATATTTGCGAGGTGTGTTAAGATTTGCTCTTTAATTTTCCTTCTTTTTTTGTGTTGGAGTATACTGTGAGCAGCACCAGCAATTACTTCATTAGATAAAAAATTTTGACGCTACGATAATTATCAAAATTTTATGTGTAAATATAGCTTATGGGACATATATAACACAAGTTTAAAATCTCCAAATTTTTTAGACCAGCACCAACAAAATTTTAAATTTTCGTTTAATTTTAAAACAATGACGATTTTATTCATAAATAAGCATAACTGCAACTTCATTAGATGAGGAGAAATAAATTTCGTTCTTTATTCAAGCAGAGCCATTTTCAGTTCATTCTGGTTTAAATGGGTACTACACAATTTTTTATTTGAGTTGAGAAAATTCCAAATGAATTTTAGAAAATTTTAAATGAAAACAAGAAATTAATTTTAAAATTGACAAAAATGAAAATAAGAAGTTTTGTTTAAATTAAGAGAATTCCAAATAAAAATACGAGTCTCAATTTGAAATTGAGAAAACTCAAAACGCAAGAATTTCAATTTAAACTTGAGAAAACGCCAAATGAAATTTTTTATTTTAAAATGAGAAAGTTCCACATGAATATTAGAAAATTAAAAAAATATTGATATACATATACTCCTGAAAATGAATATAAATTATTTTTAAATAAATAATACCAAACATTGCAATGTGGTCCAGCGGACCACTTTTCTTGGCCAAAACTATTTGAATACAAAAAACACAGGTATACCGCTGGTGGTAGGAACTTGATAATTGGCACGAAAGTCTATCCTCAAGCATAGACGCTCGATTAGATGTTACTTTTAAAAATTCCTACGGGGAGGGGCAAAAGGGGGAAAATGTCCCGCCTGGCGTCCTGCCCAAACCTCTTTAGCTAGACAGCTAAAATTTTCAACATTTGTTAACTGGAATATAACCGAACTCCTTGGTATGGTACATTGCGGAATTCTATCCAAAAATGTGGTAAAATAGGGGCTAAAATGGATAAAAAGTCTCCACGGCCTAGACAAACCGTTTAAGCTAGGAACTTGAAATTTGGTATGTGCATTCTTTATCAGAAGTAGATATCTATATATATATCCTCCGCGGGAAGGGGTATGAAGGAGAAAATTCTACCCCTTGGCAGCCTGCCAGAACTCCTTTGTTTAGAAATATATAAGAAAATAAAAAATTTTTCATCATAATATATCCTAATATATTTCAATATATAAAAATACCGGCAACGAAGTATCGGGCTCTTAAGCTAGTGGGAAATAAAATATTTAGTGAAATTGTTTGTTTAAATTTCAAGCATAGGTTTTCAATATTATTTTTTTTAATTCAATGTGTAATACATATGATCAATTTTAATTTAAATTTTACGGCCAGTTATATGCAGTTCGTTTTCTAAAACTACATATTCAGCTTCATATCCTGTTTCTTAATTTTTTTCATAACCATCATCCGAACTTTCACTATTTTTTACAGTTTATTCATCCTCCAAAGTTTCGGCAATGTCTTCACAGCATAATAATTGTGTAACTTCTGGTGGAAGAACTAAGCTAGTGGGTCTTAAGTATCAAGAGCTCTACTAAATACATCGCAAATATTATCAATGCGACTAATTCGGAGTGCATGGTGTAATCTGTCATTTTGTATATTTTGTTCCGCGCCTCATCCGCATCTTTGCCAAAATAGCCAACAGGAAGTACAATATTCTCCACTATTTGTTTAGAGTGGATAAGGACCTTATGTATATCTGCTTGGATGTCCTAGTCTCCACTTTTTTTTATTGAATATTTTAGCAGAACGTCCTTTTCATCTCCTCTCTTCTCCATTGTAAGCCAAATATTAAAAAGTTCAGATTTTTCCAAACAGTGCAAAAAAGTGCACATTGATAATTGAACATGAATGTTCAAAACTGTCTTCTCTTATTTTGGTTTTAATTTTATGCTTGACAAATGTAGACAATTTTTTAAAAGGTTTCATGAATTTCGAAAAGCTCCAAAAAATATTAAAATATAATATTTCTTCAAAAATAAATAGTAAAGATAAATGTACCACACGAAAGCCACCCCTATGTAGGAAAGCAGCGGCATGTTTTTTTAGAAGAGGTTATCAATCTTTTAATAACATTTATAACTGTTGGACATTGTAATAGAGCTGTATAACATATTACCAATCTGCTCTGGATTTGGAAGACATATCTATTGGTCCATAATTCGACATAGATGCTTATGTTCAATAATATCACCTGATAAATTTAATAAAATTTGGAATTTTCTCAATTTAAAATAAAAATTTCTCAATTTTATATAACAATTTTCAATTTCATTTACAATTTTCTCAATTTCAAATTAAAATTCTACTTTTCACATGAAATTTTTTTAATTTCAAATCAAAATTCTCATTTTCATTTACTCAATTTTAATGAAAAATTGTGTAGTTGATATAAAAAGAAATGAAACAATTATCACAACCTTTAACAAAGATGCGGGGAATTTATTCCTTTTTACCATTCATTTTGCACTTTAAACAATTACTACTTGCAACCCTTTTAAGATTATAAATTCTCATCAGTCTGCCCAATTGCCTACGATATTGACAGGAAACTATAAATTTAAAAATCAAATTTTATACAAAATAACTATTCAATCAAGAGATCGAAATCTTAAGCAGGAATTCCAAATTTCACTAAAAATTAAAATCTTATCAGAGGGCAGTATATTCTTTAAAGTTAAAAGTTTCACAAAAGTTTGAAAGTTCATTTAATAATGTGAGTCAGAAAATACAATTTTAGCAAAAAATTATATGTGCCTAACAGAATCGAAAAGTTAAAGAAAACTGTCACACAATGAAAATTTTCATGCGAAAATATAGTCATTTTTTTTTGTATTTTACCAACGTTGACTATAAATCTGGCTGACCTGGGTTCAACCTTTGCGGCAGTCAAAAAATAAAAAAAAGTTTTTTTCTGTTTAATGGTATAAACACATTCAGAATCAACATTACAACATGCAGCCCCCTTCGTTGGTACTACTTCTTCATAGCATATTCGCCCACGAAGTAAAATAATTAATAAAATAGCTATTTCTATCTCTTTTAATCACCTGTCTTCTCTCTCATCTATCGCTTTCCTAAAGAATGTAGCACGGTTACAAACTAAGTAGGTATTAATGCCTGAAATGCTACTTCTCTTTAAAAAAAAAAATACGTATTCAGTTCGCTATATGTTCACACTGAAACACAATAATATGATAAATACAACGTAACATTCTCATTTCATTTATATTAAAGTAAGAGTGCTATCTTCGGCTATGCCGAATCTTGTATACACTTTACCAAAAAAGCTAATATCGGAGTGACAGAGATTTAATAAACAAATATATTTTGGTGCTGCTTATTTATATAATTTTACATAAAAATCACATCGGCTCTTAATGGGTTAAACATATTTTAAAGATTTTAGTACTTCCTTGAAGATCTCATTAAAATGACACCTATGTTGATATTTTAAAAATTTTGAAATTTCAGAACCCCGGAACTCGGAAAATATGAGCGAGCGCCAAAATTTTCACTTGATTTTTTTTCTTACTTTGTGATTCTCTATCACCCCTTCCTTATATTTATTTTTTTGATTGGAGTTACTTTATTGTAGGTCGCCTACCTACCTGTTTTGCCTGCTGCCTCGAAGGACATGGACCGATCATGCTAATTTCCAACAGCACCTCTTTCGATACTATATCTGATCGATTTACACATACATTTTTTTTTTTTTTTGTGAAATCGGCAAACTTGATTTCAACACTAACACGGACAGACAGACGGATAGACGGGCAAACAATAACAAACTATAAAAAATGCACAATTAAATCTTAAAAAGGTAAGTAAAATAGACGCGTTTCTCTTTTTTACAACACATCTTTAATATTTATGTACCGAGGTTGCAAAATTTCAATATCACCTGCTTCGAAACTATGACTTCCCTATGTATAAAATTTTATTATTAAATACTTATCTTAATCTTAGCTGTAAAAAAATCTTCCACCTTATATGTTAGACTACGCTTTATCAAGTATTTTATTGTTTCTTTTGCTTGTTCTTGAAGCATACTACAACAAAAAGTTTACGATTATTCGTGTTTGAAAAAAAAAAAAATATTATAAGAAAAATATAATTGTTTATATTTTTTAACTAACCTAGTACAATGTATATCAGTATGTATTGTGGCACTTCAAAAGAAAATAATTAAAAGAGAATAAAAATTGTATCCAAACGAGCATATTGCAGAAACAAATAAATAAAATCAAACAATTAAATGTATAAACAAAAAAATAAAATAAAATAAAATAAGGCAATGGGCAACTACATATACTCAACAATAAAACAATAAATCACAACTGTTAAGGGAATAACCAATAAAAATAGATGTTAAAGACTGCAAACCATCATTACTTGCAAGAAGTAAAGCTTTTTTTTATTTATTATTTGCTTTAATGGTTAGTAAACATTTTCTTTGTAACAGATTATATTTATTACAATTTTGTAATAAATTTTCTAAAAAAAATATAAAGATTTTGTTGGACCAAAAATCTAAAAACCTAAGGATACAAATAAATTTAAATGATCAGTGATGCCAGGAACTAAATAAAAATAAGCTGTTTTTAATTATATGTACTCTGATTACACACGTACAAACTTAACACCATGACTTTATTTATATATATAATTTGATTCCAACTGCCAATTTACATTTTGGTAGTGACTGCTTAGAATTTTATTTGATTAAAAATTTTCTTATTTAAAAAAAATTTATTTAAAAAAATTGTTATTTTTTTCCCTTTTTTTTACTTATATTTCAAAACAATTATCTTGAAAATTGTGTGCGTCATAAAAAGATGTAAAAATGATGAGGTGGCGCAGGGGACTTACATTCATTTATTGAAATAAAAGTAATTTTATTTAAAATTGTTTTTTATGAATTTAGTTTAAATGGTTTTTGTCTTTCATTTAGTCACATAGAATACCTTAAATAACTTAATGTAGAATTTGTTCAAAAAGTCGCATTTATTATTTATTGAAAGCATTCGGCCGTCATTCAAAAGAATGCATTCTGTTACTTATAAGGGAGAAGGGACACCTTCTAAAACCAGTGCTTTACTCTTTTTCCATAAAACTTTTGAAATGTTGTTTAAAAAAAATTTAAAGCAACTTAGAAACTTAATGCACTCATGGGTTACGATTAAATAATTTCTACCCCATGATATTTATTAAATGAATTAGAATTGTGTGTGCTAAGGAGGCTTCTCTACTAATTCTTGTTCTTTTTTTAGACTTATTAAAAAACCTTCCTTGCCAAAGATTTCTTGTGCCTTGATACGGTGGATATTTTCAACTAAAAGGGCAAAGTTCAAGGTAGAATTTAAAGTGTTTTTTATCAACCACATCTTGCTTCTACTATACCCTTAAACACATTTCTTTATTTTAATTTGCACTAAATTTCAGTTACACATATTTTTTTAGAGCTTATTTATTCATTTTTAGCGCTTGTAATTTTTAATTTCTTGTAGCTTTTTTAACAAATTTTCGAGATTTTTGTCCTTTAACACAGTAACCTCGGCCAGAAAACTTTACGTATATACTTATGTTTACACTTAAACTTGTATTTAGTATATGTATGTATGTATGTATGAATGGATATATGTATGTATGTGTGTTTGTTATTCCTTTCTTGCTTACATAGTGTTTTTCCTGTGTGTTTTTTTGAGTTTTACATTGCTCTCTGGTGTATATTTATTCAAGTACAGTGTGATGGCCAGATATGCTATTTGACCTAAATTGTATGTGTGTTTGTATATATATTTTCTTAAGACAAACAAGATTTATTTTTTTTTTGTTACATTGTAGATATTTGGTTAAAGTCTGTGCAAACTTTAAGTTTTCTTCTTTTTGTATGCATTTTATTTGTGACTTCTTTAAATAATTTATTTTATTTATTGTGCGCAGGAAAAATAGGAAGCAAAAATGAACTTTCTTATGCTTCGTTTCTTTTTCTAAGATAAACTGTCATAACACATTTTTTTGTATTTTCTTAAAACCGGAAAAATGTTTGCATGTGGTTTTCAAATGGGTTATAAGTTTATTTCAAAATCTTCTATTTTAACCAGTATATTGAAATTTGTCTTGCATTTAGAAAATATAACTTTCTAATAAATTTTGACTTTTTTATTCCCAAATTCTACTTAAACTTTTCTTATAAACTTAGTTTTGATTGGATTTTATCCAAATCGAATTTGTTTTAATTTAAAGAAAAAACTGTTGTTCTCGTACGCAATCATTGGGATTTCGATAATCAGTGGGGTTGTAAAATGAGAAGAAGCAGAAAACTGTTTTTATAACTCTTGATATTCTTATTGTTAGAAATTATTATTATAAAATTTCTCAAACTTATTTATTTATAAATTTGAAAGAAAATGTATAAACTTTCCATAGAGTTTTGCTCCAAGTAGCAAAATTTTTTTGATGCTTACTTGAAACTCTAGTAATAAAAATATAGATTGACGAATGGCGTAAATAAGAAGTGTGTTTTAAAATTACAATAAATTTTAATTTGAGCCAGTTACTCGGTCTTAAAAGCATTCATTACAATATTTTAAAATGCTTTAGCAAGTAGAAGATTGACATAAGCATACTTTCTACCGTATATAAAGCATGAAACTTTTTTTAACTGCTAATGCTTACCCAGGTCTGAATATTTAGTCGAGGAATATTAAACAAAATTTAAAGTTATGCCAAGAGGCCTACCCACAAAAGTTATAAAAATAAACTTTTTGTAAAAATAATGTGTTTAATAACATAAAAGACATTTGTTTGCTTAAATTTTTTTATTAAATTTAATCAAAATTAATTTTTAATTTCAAAAAGTATTTTTAGTTTTAAAATACTTATTTATTTGTTGGTGCGTCAATCACGGCTAAACGGCTGAAATTAATTTAATGAAATTTGAAACACATGTAGTTATTTTGCTGCATGGTGCCATAGGAGGGGAAATAGGGCATTCTCTTGCGTCTGTATCGATGTAAACAAAGTCTAAGCTAATTGATTTTACTAAAATTTGAAACATAGCTAGGTGTCATCTATAAAGTCTAACGCTTACTTTTTTCCAGAGCCAAGACAAAGGTAAAAGAAGAAGGGAAAAAAGGACATTGCTGTTATACCAATTTAAACAAAATTTTAAGTATACTTTGATATTCAGGTAAAGGGTAGAATATCCCAGCAAACAATTTTAGTAAAGCTAATCGGGTTTGGAATTTATTATTATTCTTAGAAGGACTTCCCAACTAGATTACCAACCTAATGTTTTTAAACAGGCATGAAAATTTTATAATCAATTACTGAGAATTGAATACACTGATTGTTACAGGAAATAATAATGATCATTAGTTCGTATTTTTAAGTATTCTCTTTTAACTTAAAGAGCTAAGTCAATTGCGTTCTCCTTTTATGCGATCTGATATAATGTGTTTTTTAAGCGATAACAAGATATGGCAATTACAAAAGTAAATCATCATATGGCAAGTGCTTGTTAGGGTAATGTTTAATTTTTTGTTGGGATACTCTTTTTATTTAGAATAATAAAGGAAAAGGACGAAGAGTAGGAAAGAGGACAAACACGCAATTTTATGCGTTTTAACCGATCTCAACAAAATTTAATTTTTAATAAAAGGTCCATTATGCAGATTTAAATAAAAAAATAAATATATATTAGTTGTACCTATTTAATCACTTGCAAGCAATATATCTATAAGGGCAAAATAAAAAGAAGTTAAAGTGCCATATTTGGCTATGCCGAATCTTGTATACCCTTAACCATTTATGTCAATCTAGTTAAGTAAAGTAACTCCAATCAGAAAAGCAAATATTGGGGCGACAGGGAATTTTAAAATAAGAAAAAAAAAATTAAGTACCACATAGTAAAGGGTCCACCAAATAACTTTTTTTTTTTTTTTAAATGCTACACATAAAAAAACTACTGAATATTTTCTCAAATTTCTTTTTTTATTTGAAAGTACAATCTTTCCGGTTAATAATGGAAAACAATTTCATTCAAATGGCAGCCTCGGCTGGCCATGCAGAGCCTACACGATCGACTAATTTTTAAGCACATTATCGATAGTGTACAGCTGTATTTCACCAATGGCTTCACGAATATTGTCCTTTAAAGCGTCAATTTCTCTGGCTTGTCGGCGTTACACTTATAATAGTCCAACGATGTTAAAGCACAGCTCCGAGGTGGTCAAACGACAACAGCTCTGCGGCTGATAATGCGATCTTTAAGAACAGGGCGCAAAACAGCGAGTGTAGCTCCAGCTTCAAGCGTATATACAACCATATCCATTCAGCTAATTGTCTAATCCGACAGGAGCTTAGTGTTACCATTCACGAAATAAGCACTAGTTAAAAAAAACGTTAGATGGCGGACCCATAATATATAATTTTACATGAAAAAGTCATCGGCTCTTAGTAGGCCCTTTTTAAATTTTTTAGCATTTCTTTAAAGATGTCATCAGAAGCTTCTAAATGATAACCATACAGATATTTTAAAAAATATAAAAATTTGAAATGCCCGTAACTCGAAAAATATGGGTAAGCGTCAATTTTTTTAGTAGACGTTTTTTTCTTATTTTTTAGATTTCTATCGCCCTATATATTTATATTTTTTTTATTGGAGATACTTAGTCTTATTCACAAAAATTTTAAACTGCTTAATAAGAGGTTAATAAGAAAAAATCCCTAAGTAGTATTCACAAATGCTTAATAGCACGATTACGCTGTTATTAATCATTAATAAATTTCAAATATTTAATGTAGCAGTTACCATTCTTTAAACCTTTAATAAGTCGGTATTTCTGTTTGAAAAGCATTTTTCTCGTAAAATTTGTGAAAAATAATTAAAAAAAATATCACGAATATAAAAAATTTAATTTCTACAATAGGTAAGTTTTTAAAACATACTTATATATAAATGCAAATATTTCATAAAATGGAAAATGATTGCAAATACTCTTGCTCAAAATGTCAAAACTGTCCTAAAACTTTTAATGGCAGAAGTGATCCGTTTCAATTACCTAACCATCTATTTAATTCAAGATATAGTTTTAAAAAGAAAACGTATCAAAAATTATAAACATGGCCAAGGATGAGATTGAATTAGATAAAAGAGGCTGTGGAACTTCAGCCAAGTTACAAGTTTTGGCGGCTTTGCGTTGCTGGGGCCAAAGAAAGGTAAGTATGCGAGGCGAATAGTTGTAGGTACTTACGAAACACATTTTATGTTCAGTGGCTAGATGGAGAGGCAGTACGTATGATTGCCGAATCTTTAATAAGTCAGTTATCAAGCAACGTTTTAAAAATGGCGATTTAAAAGGACGCTTGTTAGGTAACTCTAGGTATACTTATATTACAACTACATATATGTATGTATTTATTTACACCATTTAAGACCACATATGCAAATAAAATCAAATACAATAACGCCCAAATTATTTTGGGGTTGCGAAGCACCGTTTTCGTGGTCTATTAGATGGACTTACAATTAGTTTTCCAAATGCAAAAAATTTTGTTATCACTTTTAATGTTTTGCACAATATTGTAATTAAAAAACGATACGATACGATATTACCTGGAATAAATATCTAATTAACAATTAATATTTTGAAAAAATATGTTTAGAATAGAGAAAATATAATAATTTAATTAATTCTTCTTTCATAATTAAAGCATTGTATTTTATTGATTTGAAAAATAAAATAATAAATAAAAAATACACAAATTTGTATCATAAATAAACAAAATAATATAGTGATGTACAAACAGTAATGCCAAGCTCGGTATTTGGATACTTTTTTGCACTCGTTCAGTGAAACATTGTATAAAAAAAGGTTTAACACCATTTTTTATATTACTTTTAAATTTTTCTGATGCGAAACAATAAATAATAATAAAATAATGATAATCTAAGTTATATCAAATATTATTATTGCTGATTTAATTATTCTTTTTTAATTATATAAACATTATTCAGGTATCTGGTTCGTTGTTGTATGCATCACTAAACGTAAATTTACGTATAATATGAAATGATGTTGCCAACATAAAACTACAATACTATAAAAACTGTTTAATAGTTAATTTTGCGTTATTAAAGGTTTGTGAATAAAAATTCTTATTACTGGTTAATAAAACAAAAAGAGTTTAATAACTAAAGTACACATTAGGCTTACTATTAGAAATTTTTGTGAATAAGACTGTTAATCGTTACAAATTTTATAGAAAAATTAGAGTAGGCGTGGCTTTTTCTCGCTGCGCCTATGGGCATGGACCGAACTTGCTGATTTGCACCTCTTTCGACACTGTCTGTCTGGTCGATTGGCTTTTGTAAACTTTACTTCAGCACTAACACGGGCGGACGGACAGACAGATAGACATTGCTCAATCGACTTTGCTATGCATAAGAACTTAGAATATATAGACCTTATGGGGTCGGAAATGGATATTTTAGAAATAACATATGGAATGACAAACTTAGTATTATCCTTTTTCCACTTTTTGTAAGTAATAAAAACGGAGGCTCTGCATTATATCTGACATACAGCACAAGGCCAGGTATAGCCGCTACTCTTCTAAATGGCATACGCACGGCATTTTTCTTATTTAAAAGTATAGGATAATTTTCTACTTTTACTATCTATTATAGCTGATAAAATATTTGCCTCTTTTGGTTAACATAATTAACGATTAATGAATTACAGCTGTGGCTTGGCCTCTTAGTTAACTGCTATTTATTTCTATATTTTTAGAGAAAAAGATCTGCAATGCCTCTAGAGGGATATAAACCGCAATCCAGTTATATAACTTAGTCGCAATCAAAATAAGGCCGTATTCATAAGCACTATTGTTTCAGATAATACAACATTCAGCACTCTGTAATCGAAGAATTTGTTAATTCTGTATTGAAATATTATTCAGGTATGTGACAGTAAATTGTGTAACTTATTAAATCAATTAAAAAAAGCAGATATTAGTATGCTGAGTTACAAAATAAAATCCTGTTAAAAATTAATTAAAATAAAAGGATCAAGCAATACAAAATCAAGGTGAACAATTTTGATGATGAACAAATGCAGACTTAATTGTAGAGCTGATTGTCACACCTCTTTTGAGATTTTGAATATCTTATCTTCGAAATTTCTCTTTCGATTTCAAAATATGTTTTCTCGGGTTTATTTATATATTTCGAAATATAAAAACATGTATACGTATATGTTAAACTCTCTTCTTCGCTCAAAAATTTTGTAAAATCTGCTCTTCGTAATTTGTGAATAGATAATGATAATAGATAATGAGTAACTGGTTCTAAAAAGAAGCCCTTTTAATGAACATATTGGGAAACCGAATCACCTTTTTACTAATATAACTTACTTACGCTAGGGACAACTTCAAGTTAGAATTCAAAAAAAAAAAAATACAAAAAACAAGAAATTTTACCAAACAAACCACTAATGGTATATTATGCATTTCAAGTTTTAATTGTGCAAAAAAAGTACAAATGCTTTTTGTGAGGCCTCATTGCTCATTACTAATCATCAAAAAACCTGAAAGCACCCAATAAGTCTAATTAGAAGGCTCTTATTAACCTTGATAAATGGTATGCTGTTTGCTTAATCCCATTCCTGTACTCTTTTTCGCTTGCTCTATGATACAACAACTTAAACAAACAATTCATTAACACGTGTGCATAATTTAGCAAATTTGATTTTGTTATTTATTTAAGCCTTACACTACTGTTAAGTTGCAATTTTTAGGTCTATGACATACAGTTTTTATACGTATTTAAAAAAAAATTTGTTTACCTCACTGTTTAATACCGAAGGAAATAGAGTTAAGACATACATTTAGTGAAGCCAAATAATAGAATTAACATAATTTACCAACGTTACCACTATTACAGCCGCCACCTCCACCAACAGCATCTGATGATGTCAACCGCAGAATTGGCGGTAACACATGGATACAAATTTGACATGATTCCTTTATATGTTGCTAACATTTTGCACACAATTTGCCATATCGCATTCTACCACCATCATTTAATTGCAATTTTGCTAACAAAGCCTAGAGTCTATCTTTTGCCATGGTTCACTTAATTTTTGTTCAAGTAACAAGATGTGGCAAACATGAATTTTTTTCTGTACAAATAATGGTTTTAAAATTGGTAGGAATTTACTAATGCTTATCTGTAATAAATGCAAATTATTTCAGTGTTTTCCAATGTTATGTTCTTTTTTTTTTTTTTTTTTGTTCTTTGGCTGTGTTTTGTTCGCTACTGCCATGTTATCGTCTTTGCCAGACGTTAACCAATTTGGTTTTTATCTCCCACACATACACGAACAAACTTAATTATGAAGCTTCATGCAAAATTGTATATTCGATAGTGAATATCTTTAACCATAGTAATTTCATATGCATTTAGATTCCGTATGTTTGCTGATACTTGTATTCTTTTTGTATGGAGGATTATAACAATTCAAAATAAAATCCAATTTGAAAATTTTAATTTTTTTTGGCTCACTTGTTAACAACTTCCCAAAAATATTCATAGGCTGTCATGATTAAAGTTTCAAGGAAAACCAATATTTCCAAAAATATATCACACAATTTAAAAGTTATAATATCGTTATAATTACGTCAACTAGGTCTGAGGTAAGACATAATTAATATAATAATCGTCGTTTTGCACGATTTATTTAATGGAATTCTCATTTAATCAATTTGGCTTTTGATATAAGACTCTTGGATTTTCTATAGAAAATTTGGGTAGAATTTACTGATTAGCTGTATGAGCAGTAGCGAAATGGCCATATGAATATGCTTTCCCCGCATTAATGCATTTCATTTGGTAGTTTTAAATAATTAATATTTCATAAAGGTATCATGAAATATTTATATTTGAAGGAATCAAGAACCATTAAAGTAAATAAACATAAAAAGGATTCCGAGTAATAAATTTTCGTATTCAAAATTATTAATGCTAAGGATATTTAAAATGCATATAAAAATACTGAAATTCTGGCGGGTAAAAAAATTTATTAAAAGCCGTTGAACGAAATGAAACACTTGTAAAGAACTTAAAATTTTCTTAATGCAAGACTATTGCACACGAAAGTCAGCGTGGAACAGTTTAGAAATTATAAATATTATTTTGTCTGTCATTAATCAATTACCATAAATTTTAACAAGACGTTCCGCTTTTTGCAATATATTGGGCTCCCACCTTTTTTCATAGTTTGAGTTACGCCGCTAGGCGTTAAGACATTTTGATGGTTGAAACAGTACTGAGTTTTAATTCAGACTAACACGATTAGTTTTCGTTTTATTGGTCATAGAACAAACATGCCTATATACTTACACTGCTCCAGTCTGCTTTTTTATACTCCTAAGAGAACTCCTCGAGAAGTTTTGTATTGTGTCTTAAAAAATGGATTTTTTTCTTAACTAGAACTTTTCTGGCACCAGGAAGTGTAATAGTCATTTATAATTTATTTTTACACAACAAAGACGAAGTGTTGAAACTTTAATAACATGTTTTGTGTTTGCTTAATTTTTTACGTACGACGAGAAAGTGAACAAAAAATTCACGAAACGTTGGGGAAAAATGTAATAAAAATTGTTTTTTATTTACATGGATTAATTCAGGCCTGATAAGCTTAAAATATAAGATTATACATAAAAAAAAAAAAAAATTAAATTTCTTTTGTGGATACGGAGAAATAAAATCATTTGTTGATTATTGTTGTTTTGTTTAAACTTTGATTTTTTCGTTACTTTTTTATTTGGACAGACATATTTAGTTCATTTAAAATTTTGTTAGAAGTTTCCTGAAGAGCTAGGTAAGCAGTAGCAAAATGGTCATCGAGACGTGCTTTCACCCTTAATAACCAATATCGGTGAACTTAATAATTTTTTTTTCAAATTAGAGCACTGTATAATTCAGGTTAAATAAATATAATATTGCCTTGTTCAATTTTAATTAATGAACCCATTTTTTTGTTGATTTGATTTCTTGCTTTGAGTGTTAATTGAAAATCACAGAACAAAAGTGTAACTTTATTCTCATTATAATAGAAACAGTGTGTTTCTTATTGTTAAATTGAACTGATTTACTTATTGTTTTTGCAGTTACGTTCCCAAAGGGTGAAAAGGTAAACCAATTGTTTTCCATAAAATATCCTGCTTACTGTCCATCAGTCTCAGCCCTCTATCTGTGAAACCGTAATAAAAAAACTCTTACTATAGCCGCAGTAACAGCAAAAAACAGCTAATAGCTAAAGGTTTTCCTTAATGTGATGTAACATTCCTAAAAATATTGTTATTTTTTGCACAATGCATTGCATAAGTAGGGGTCATCCCTTGAGTGGTGGTCTTAATAAAAAAAAGTAATATGAAAAATTATAGGCAGGCGTGGTGGTTTGCCTGCTGCCTCGAAGAACATGGACCGATCTTCTGATTTTCAAAATGCCCTGGCAAATTTGATATCAACATTAACACGGACGGACAGACGGACATAGCTATGCGTAAGAACTCAGAATATATATTCTTTGTAGGGTCGCAAATGGATGGTTTAGAAATTACAAACGGAATTACAAATTTAAATATGCCCTTTTTCGACTTTTTGTGGTGAAGGGCATACAAAATAAAACTAAAAGCTGGCTCATACATAATACCTAATCCCTAATGTCTCAGCTGAGAAAAAAATTTATTCGAAATTCTTAATTTTACATACGCTTGTCACTGTATATCTAACTCTTGATACTAAAGAACAAATGAACTTACCTCATTCGTAAAAACTTAAATGAGTGCTCTTTACATTTTAATATTTAAAGCTGAATCAATTCAAAACATTTTCCAAAATTTTATTGGGATAAGAATTTTTGGCATTTGGGAAACTACACAGCCAAACATGTTTTAAGGGTCTCTAGGCAATTTTTAGTTTCATAACATGTTTGCGTTTACAAAGCTCTACTATTATAATTCAAATTGAATGGAAGCAAATATATCGAACTTAATAAATCTAAAGAAATTAAATTACATTATTTCAATAATTTATAAATTTCAAATTTATTTTATTAATTTTACGCTTTATTTTGTACTCATATAAAATATATTTAAATAAGATAGCCCATTGCAATATTTATTCTACATACACTTGAATAAGCTCATTAATATGTTCAAAATAAATTATGCATTTGGTTTTATTTGCAATACTATTCGCCTGCAGCTTAAAAACGCAAAGTTATAACAAAGTTATAATTAATATGGAATTGGCATAATATTTAACTGTTTAGCCGAATAATTGTAACGTTATATTTGTAATTCTAATACAGCTTTATTATAAATGAAAATTATTGCATATTTTACTAATATTACAATCACACATTTTTCCCTGAAGCCTTATTCATTATTACGTAAAAAAATTGGCATATGTTTTATTAACACAAATGAAAATTGATTGGTTCGCTACATAAATTGTAATTAGAAAAAATTAAACAAAACATATAAATAGCATAAAATTATTAAGAAAGTTGTAAAACGACTCGAAAATAAATAGAGGAAACTATGTTCCAAATCAGTGTTACCGTTCACCGGTAAAACTCCCAATTTTACCATTTTTGGCCATCTACACCTTTCTGAGAGACGTTTTAAAAGTAAGCTAAATATTTTTTATTGTATTGCGACTTTTACCTTTTTAAACGACTTACAAAAAGAGATTATCAATCGGTCTTAATGTTGCTTTGTTACGTTTGTTTCCACAGAACTAAGTCATTTCTAAATCGATTTTGAAAGTCGTTTTTTCACCTTTCAAGTGGTGATGCTTACGTTAAAAACAATTCATAATTTTAAAAATTAATAGGCGTCCCCATGCAACATACATGTTTTTTACGTTTATGATGAACCGAAAAGGGCATCACTTTAAAATTGAAAAACTGCGTATCACTTTAGCTCCTAATAGTAAAGAGTAGTAAAAATATAAATCTAAATATTATAGGACGTCCCCATGTAACGTAAATTGACCTACATAGGCCAATATTTGGAACCATTATAGACAAACGCTTGAAAAAATGGACTTAATGTCGATAACTATGACCATTATAATAACAAGTATACATATTTAAAATTGTAAATAAAAGGGTAGTTGATGTAATTTGTTGTATGTAACCAAACTTTTTGACAGACGGTTGAAATTTACAAAGAACCTCTACTGCTAAGTCCGCTGTAATAACAAGTATAAAATTTGAATTTGGATATAAAGGGTGCCCCAATGGTTGAACTGTCTTTTTTGAAGTCGGTTTCTTTTTTATTTTGAGTGAGTTTACGTACAAAAAGAAATTTTATTACTAACCTTTAGCATCGTTGTCATCACGTAAAAAGCAAACAAAATTAGTTTTTTATTGCGTAATTTTCATACACTATTTTTGAGCCATTGACATGCAACGAAATTGTATTAAATATAAAGTCTTTTTTAGAGGGATATTTAAAAGTTTCCAGAATGAATTGAAATATTAATTTCTGAAAACCTTTTTTAGAAAGAAAAAATATTTATCAAATGTATTCGGACGTTTTAGAAAGAAACAGAGAAAAATTAGACACCAGCAAAATGTAATTCTGCATTTTGTGGATCGCTACATCCTTTATCAGCTTTTTTTGTATCTATCTACCTTAGGTTGTATACAATGTAAACATCATCTATTTAACCAACAAACTTTGTAAATAGGAATACGATAAGTAATCATGGCAATATAAATATGGTTAGACGAAGCCCACACACAAACCAAAGCATTCCTTCACTGTTCTCTCTCTAACTCGTCTTTTATAGTTGTTTAAAAAAATTTTAAATAAAATGTTTTCGTGATAAACCGACAGTTGATAATTTAAAATAAAATTAGATGTTTAGGAATTTAAGAAATTAATCTTTGAATTTGACAGTATTTTCTTAAAAATTTATCAAAGAAAAGAAAATGAACAAGTAATCGTGCTATATTCGGCTATGCCGAATTCAGAGCGCCGTAACTCGGAAAGAATGGGCGAGCGCCAATTTTTTTATGTGATTTTTTTCTTATTAAAATTAAAAAAAATCTCTATCGCACCATATATTTATTTTTTGATTGAAATTACTTTATTGTTCCAAATGACATTACAAAGTTAGAGGAAGGCGTAGTGTTTTGCCTGCTGCCTCGAACGACATGGACCGATCATGGTGATTTCCAATAGCACATCTTTCGGTACAATGTCTGACCGATTGACATATTTATTTTTTTGTAAAATCAAAACTTGATGTCAACACTAACACGGATGGACAGACGTGCATAAGAACTCAGAATATATATACTTTATGGGGTCGAAAATAAATCTTGTAGGAATTACACACGGAGTGAAAAACTTAGATATGCCCTTTTTCCAGGTTTTGTGTTGAAGGGTATAAAAACAATATTACTCAGCCAAAATAAAACCACTTCCGAAAAGTATTATTTTAGAAAATGGGAACCCAAGTATAAATGACCTAAACACGACGAAGAAACGAAGCAGGCTAATTTCATTTCCTAATTTTATTTTCTAGAGTCTCCTTTTTGTCCGTGCGGTAACAATGATGCGGAGGATTAATGTTGAACCCACAAGGGAAAGTAGACAGAGAGGAGGTTGGAGTATTATTGCCCAGGAGGTTGGTTTATTCAGAAGTCACCTGTTTTTGCTATGCAAACTTTGAAAATACTGTCCATAACAAAACTGAAATAACGAATTGCTTAAACAATATATTGAAGGTAAGCCCATCGGTAAAGAATTTAGAAAATGAATGCGGCCCAATTATTGTATTATAATTGTAGCTATTTAACTGCTACGCAGTAAAGGGTGATACTTAAAATATGGGTGATAAAAGCTACTTATTTGTCATTTAAAATATATTTGTGGAGTTACCCAAGGCGAACCCGGGTTTCAAAAAGTTTAGTTTCTATATACTCGAAAGAACGGCAGGGAATTTCTATAGGAATGCAGCTTTTAGAAAGAAGTTTAGACGGAAACGCATGTCATCTGCTTATATTCAACATTAGATTATTGAATATTAATGTCACAAATGCGCTCAAAGTAAGGCAAATACTTAAAATTTTGAAGAAAATTGGGATGAGGAGTAATGTCTGAATTCTTAGTCTAATTTATTGGGCAGCAAGAAAACGGGATAAATAATGATTAAATTCCTGTATATGACGGATTCATAATTTTTAATTGCTTAAATCAAACTATGCAAAATAATACCAGCAAAAAAGTAGTGTAACCATAAATCATGAAACGATTGTTGTTGTTTGCATAAACGTTCTTCTACATCCAAACATTCTTCAGTGTGAACAGAATGTTGTTCATAAGTGTTATAGTATTTACTACGAACTGCCCACAAAATACATAATAAACATTAGTTTTGACAGTTGATTTTTGCAGTCGTGATAAAGACACGTGGCAAATTTATTATATTGAAATATACGATAAACCAACGTGTTTTAATCGTTAAAACGTTTTATCAAAATCAATCATCGATTACTGTGACGATGAAAAAATTACCTGATTTTTTTGGTAAAAAACGTGCCAACAAAACGCACAATTTATCGTGTAGTGAATGATTTCCAAGAAAAAGGGAAAACATGGACCACAACGTACTTCAGGATCGGCTGAAGATATTACTTTTGCTCTAGAAAGTGTTTTAAACAATGCATCCACCTCAATTCGACGGCTTGCTCATAGCTTGGTATTCAAAAACAACTTTGGCCACAATTTCACTCAAGGATTTGCATTTGTTTCCATTTAAGATGCAGTTGAAACCAGAGCTTCCTTAACTAGACCATTTACGCCAGTCGGATGTTATAACAACCCCGATTTTCATGAAAAAAATCATAATCAGTGACGAGACACATTTTAACTTCGATTGATATGTTAATAAACAGAATGGAAACCCCTCAAATTATTTATCAGTCACCTTTGGTGGTTTGCAATTTAGTCAGGAGAAATCATTGGACCTCCTTTGAAAATGAAAACGGCTTAATGGTATCTGTGAATGGGGAATGATATTGAGATATGATTGAAAAATTTTTAACGCCACAACAGCATGCTTTGGGCTTGTTTAACATGTGGTATCAATAAGACGGTGCCATATCGCATACAACCAGGATTACAATGGAAACAAATAAAGTACTATACATACCCGGTGGACACCCTGTATTAATAGAGATTACAGTTCTAGTTATAAGCCAATAGGATTGAGTAAATTAGGCGTTATTAAGTTCTAGTTAGCTCAATTGTCAAAGGTAGCTCTGGTTAGCTCCTAAATAAGGTTTTTTGTATTCTTACCGCTTCACGTTATTGTGGTTCTGCAAATGCGCTATACTATTTAAGTAAATTTAATTAATGTTTTATTTTTTAGTCTATAGAAGAACTGAGTCAATTGAGAAACTAGACGCAGAGGAACGGGAAAAATACCGTCAGCCATCCGTAATATCAAAGGCGAATTGTCTAAATCAGTAGTAGATACTTTATCGCCAATTCAGCCTGAAGTTTTCAAAATAATTAAAAATGTCCCTTTAAAAGAATGTTTGATCTTTGAATTACAGCAATTCTTTTGTTTCCAAGTGAATTTTAGAGATAACAACTAGAAACCTTATGTTTCATTATTTATAAATTCTACATTAAAAGTAAACAAAAAAAAAATTGTATCTATACAAATGATTCCATTAAAGTGCAAGTGAAAATCGTACAACATCTAAAACCTTAAAATACCATTAATATCATTGCGTTATTTTGAAATATGTTTATGCTGGTATGTAACTAACACATAATATCATTTATCATTTGGCTTTGAACTTTCTGACATTTACGATGAAAACGTTAAAGTAACTTTTATCTAAATTAAAATAGAAGAGAAAAAAGCAAAGAAAAAAATTTAATACAATATAAGATATAATGTTTAAAGGAAAAGAAAAGAAAAACTTAAAAAAAAGTTGACGAACATTAAAAACAGACATGGGCAAATGTTGTTGCCTTCTAGGATTTTAAAATACACATTTCTCTTATCACTTTTTATTTTTGCACGAGAATGGACATTAACATATATTTTTTAACTGTCCCAAGTAAAGGTAATTTTTCTTTTCTAGAATATACAAGGCTTTTAATACATACTAAAGGGTGAATTATTAAGTGTTTAGTTTTTAAGTTAAATGTGGAATGAATGTATGTATTTAGGAAGATATTTTTCTTCTTGCATTTGCAATTCAATTTTTAAAGATAAATTTATTAAACACATCGATGTTCAAAAATACTTTTAAGAACAAATACAGTTTTATATTTCAGGATTCTTTTCTAAGTTTGAGAATATGCCATCAATGGTAAAACGGTGAGCGCCATAAAACTGACATGGACAAGTGATGTTATTTTCAATCTTTTAAAAGAACATAGTAACAAAATTTAGCAGAATTTAATTTATAAGAAGAAAATGCGATTATTATAAAACAAGTAGGGTTACGCTACTGCGAAGATTTTTATAGATATCTACGCCCATTTCCAGATAGATGTTGACTATGCTGTCGTATTTGTGTTAAGTCCGTTGATTCGCTCTTGAAAAAGTTAAAGCCAGATTGATAAGCAAAAATATGAATTTTTGTAGAACAAAGGTGGCGCCATTCAGATAGAAAAATTACATAAATTAAACAGTTTTTAAGGCAATGATTTTTTTTAAATTAATGATCAAGTGAAAGTTGTTATTACAAGGACAAGAAATTTTTTCAAATAAAAAACAAACTTTAATAAAAATTTATAGTTAAAAATCACTTCCTGTTTTAAATGTGAATTAATTATTTAAAAATTTATAATAAACATATATTTAAACATATATTTAAAAATATGCAAAAAACACTATTAAGGACCAACTATAAGCCCATAAATAACACTGTTCTACACGAAAATTCTCTTTTAAAATGTGCTAAACACGAATTTGAAGTCAGATTCTGTCTATCACGCACAGTTTCTTGAGAAACTCAATTTTTTTTATCCAAAAATGTGAGTTTTTTGTATTTTTGACGATTTTTTTTAGGCATCAAAACATAATGAAAAAAATTCAAAAAGCCGATGACTTTAAGCGCAATAAAATATATTTGAACAAAAAAAAGTTTTGATGGGAATATTACAAGTGGTTGAAGAAATATGGCTAAAAGTTTTTTTTTCGAGGCTTTCGCTCCAAGTTTCTCCTTTTTTCTATCAAAATCAGAGGGTGATAGAATTTTTCTGAATTCAGATTCGGACTCAGCACACCTGAAAGCATGAGAAATAGGCAAAATTGTTCAAGGGATGGGAGAAAAGTTTTTTTTTTTGCAGAACAGTGTAATCTGCCTAATAGCATGTTTACACGGCAATGTGAAGCACTTGCTTCGGTCTCTGAATCGTGATTGCGAAGCATTCCGTTTCCACGATACATACTACATGCTTCACATTGACTTCTGTTCTAAAATTTTGCTTTTCGTTTCAATTTTAGTGTTTGTAATTAATAAAATTTTAAATTATAATATAATTATTTGTTTTTATATTAACACATATTCACACAGCTCTTTTAATATTGGTTTACTTTTTTTGTTTACATTTATATACAGCTAGTTCAGATAAACTTGCGATAAAAATTAGGGAAGACAGAAATTTTTCATGCTTTGCAAGTAGATTGAATCGTCTCAAAACAAAATGCTTCGCTTTCAAGATTTTATATGGCGAAGCACGTTGATTCGGTCGTGATTGAGCTGTGAATCATGAAAAGAGAGCGAAGCAAGAATATTGGGCTCCGTGTAAACATAGTATAAGATAATTTAAGCAAACTTAAACAACTGTGCAAATACATTAGATTATATGTGGCAAACTGTTATTTACTTAAGAAAACTTCTCGTCAAGTTTCGTCAAATGTCCTCTTTGTAAGCAAGGTACGAAGCTGATCTCGCTTTCCCTAGATAAATCATGAATTTTTGTATTAATTCGCGAATCATTTATACACTGAATTAGCTTATTTTGAATTAATCCTTTTTATAAAAAAAATCAATTGAATGAAATTTGAGTGAATTGATCTGAATTTGATAAAAATTAATTTCAATTCGCTTTCAATTCAAGTGAATTTGTATAATGAATCGCAATTCGTTTCCAATTCAAACGAATTTGACAAAGTGAATTGCAATTCATTTGAATTAAATTGAATTGATTATAGCTTAGCAATTCCTTATCATCTCATATAAAATAAATTGATTGAAATTTCAATTGGCTGTTGTTTTCTTGGAATTTTGGTTATCGAATAATTTCAGTGTGGTATGAGAAATTTCCATTTTTCATCCCCCTAGATCAGCTCTTGATTGATTAATTGAAAGTCATTTCTGATTACTTTCATTTGAATTGCATTTTATTATTGTTACTCATTTAAATGAATTCAATGTCAATTTAATTCAAATTATTTGAATTGCAATTCACTTTGACAAATTCATTTAAATTATTTCAGATTACATTTGTTTTTTTTTTTGTTGTGAAAATAATTAATTAAAAAACTTAGCTAATTCGTAATGAATTAAAATCAAAATAGAACCAATAAATTACAGCTCTATTTGTGTTAACATTCATAATGAAAAATTGCAATGAAGACGTGCAGTCTTAAATTTTTAATTCAATAGAAAATGTAGAAAAAACCATTTTAAATTTTTTGTGCATTTTATTACAAACACAATAAATTTAAATTAAAATTTTAATTGTACATATATGATTTAAGTGTTATAACTGTTGTTCTTATTATTACGGTTGGCCACAAAAAAAAAAAAAAAAAAAAAAAAAAAACAGAAAAATACTTGTAAAATTTTTTATTGCATTTATATTAGAACATGAACAATTGTAAATATAATGGAATATAAATATAAAATATATTCTTTAAATGCGTTTTTGTTTTAAAATTTGGTTTATTTATAAAGACATTATTATTGGCAAAAGTACGAATTGAACCTAGATGTGCAACTGTGGCAAATTAGTTACTTAGCTTGTAAGTACATTGTAGTCATATAAAATTCTTTAATGGGCTTGGGTCTAGGCATTTGACAAGCTTTTCGTTGGATTTTTCATATATGCTCAATCTCGTTAGGTTCACTTCTCTCTAGTTTACTCAAATATATAAAAGATTATTTAAAATTATCGTTTTTTAAAATATCAGTTTTTTTCTTATTAAAATGAGACGAAAATAAATCGTTCTCCCTGTCAAGGAAAAAACATTTTCAAGAAAAAAAACTGGTTTCTTAAATATATATTCCCTGCGATAATTTGTAGTTGTTTTGTACTTTAACTCATGATTATTAAAATTGTTAAGTGATTTTTTAAGTAAGGAGTCGAAGATAATTATTTTTAATACCTTTAATATTTTTAATAAATATTTGATAACAATTATACTATTTACTTGATTTTGCTTTATTACATTATTTAAAATACAGATAAGAACATATTTATTCATGTTTATATGTATCGCTAAAAGATTATTTCTCTTCAAAAGCTTCAACAGATAATAGATAACAATAATAACAATAATAACCTCGGATTCGAACGCGCGTGTGACACCATTTTACGATAAAAGTATCTAAATAAATTAAGAGTTAATTGAAATAATCGGTTTTTGTGTGTATCCTCGATGAATTTCCCATAAACAACTCTCAACATTTCCTGCTAACAGCTGTTTTATAGGAAGAATGCAAGACCTTATTATGTCTTTTTCATAAAAAAGGATTTTGTGCACGTTACTGGCACAATTTATCATGAGTATTCGTTTTATTATAAGCAAGCAACTTACGCTGTCACAGTGTCTTCCAAGTTTTATCCATTTTTCGGCTTAAAACAAATTATATTAATATTTGCCTTAAGATTTACTTTCACGTGTTCTGGTATATCTTGAAGACCATATAAAACTGTTTTCAATATCGTAAGATGTCTATGCGATGTAATTTGGGGGTATTTATCCATTTTTTAAGAAATTCCCTTTCGAGAAACAGTGGTCGCAAAAAGGCGCAAAACATTTTTCCACTTTAAAGTAAACACTGGAAAGTTTAACCCAAATATAGTTTTATAACTGAACTATCCGGAATAGCCTACCTTATTTCTTAAAAAAAACAAATATTGAAATATTGCAATTTCTGAACTTCTCACTAAAAAATACTTTTTTTTTTCTAATTCTGAAAATGCTAATAATTCAATGAGTTTGAGTCGACGAATTTACCTAACGATGGTTCAATGACGATTTCGTAGTGGTGTGCGAAATTCGTCGCTCGTTCCAGTTGTGTTAACAGCATAAACAACAAAAACGTTTGAAAATATTACAGCCACAATTGATAATCAAAATCATCGAATAATTTATTTGTACAGCAGGTCTTTTGTTAGGACTACATAATAATAAAAAACCGACTATTAAAAAAGCACACTGTAGTATATAAGTATAAATTTTATAAACATTTTTTTTCACAACGATAATATCTTTTGTTGTTGGCAAATAGCGTTTAAATAAATTGCTGAAAATTACAATAACTTTGCGAAGAATATATGATAGCTTTTATATACGGGTAACTTGAGAAGTTTAAGATGCTACAAAATTACTGGTAAAAGAAGTCAATAATTTGGTTGTTTGTTTTGAAACATTTACCTATTTGATTAAAATATGTTAATATATGATTGTTTGAATGTATTTGCTCTCCCCTTTGACATATATACATTACACTTTACATCGTTTTACTTCATTTTACTTCCATAGCTTTTTATTGGTGTTTTTTTTTTCTTTTTTTTTTTTGTTATTTGTTAGTTTTGTTTTTGTCTTTCCATCAACACTTTAGTATAAATGACAGGTGAATAAAAGTTGCTGTCATCATACTGATGATAAATTTATGTAAAGTATGATATAGAAGACAAAAAATAAAATGACATTAATAAATTTATTGTTTGCGGATTGGTTACATATGCCCATTAGAGAATATTATATTTTCTCAATTTCCTTTTACTTTATACTGATATTATTTATTGACTTGTCCATATTTTTATTGACAAGAGTTGTATTTAGTGTATGGATTTGGTAGAAGAAATGTTATTGTTTATGGAACTCACAAAAAAGTAATTTAGCGAAAGTTGCATTTATTTCATAAATATTTTGTAAATTTTGCATATATTTATTTTTTTAATGGCAGCAAAATTAACAATTAAATTTTTTTAGATAAAACTCCTACAAGTTAAAATATGTCTATTCAAGTTTTTTCAAAGGTACAAGAATTAACTTGTAGAAGAAGATTTTATTAAAAATTAAAATTTTGTTCTAATGTTGCCCTGGTTTATTCATCATAGAAAAATTAAACTCCACTATTTTTGGACGTTGTACTAGTGTATTTTCAAAAATAAAAGAAGGCAACGGCAATTTAACGTCTACCACATTCGTGACCCTAAAAATAGGGAAATAATTTTAGCGATGTCTGTTTCTCTGTCCGCAATTGGGTTAAAACTAATTTTGGCACGTCACAAGATGAGTTATAAAAAATTAATGAGTTATAAAAAATTAGAAAATGCCAGTGACTCCATTTTCCAAAGCTTTTCAGAATACACTATAAGCCAAAATGATAATATCTAAGTTTGTCATTCCGTGTGTGAGTTCTACAATATCCATTTGCGAAACACAACCGCACCCACACCCAAAAAGTATACATATATATTTTGAGCACAGCGAAGTCAATTGAGCATTCTTCGGCTATCCGTCCTTGTTCGTATTAAAATTAACTTTGCCATTTGCATTAGATGGGCAAGAAAAAATTTAATACCCCAATCCATCAATTATAGTTTCGAAAATTTTGCTATTAAACATCAACTTATTTCATAGTCTTAGAGACAGCAGGCATAAACCCACGACTGCACTAGTTTTTCATATCTTTTTTTTTAACTTTCGTTTCTATTACTTTCGGTGGCTTTGATAAAATATAACTGAAAACAGCAAGAAAAACTAGTAGCCTTTACGAATAGAGCAGTCTTTTCCTTTACCATATCGGGACAATAACCCTAAACAAAACTTACTATTTTCGAAAAAAAAAATCTTTTTTTACCTTTATGGTAGAGAAGTATTTCATATGCCGATTTTTTTTAACTATTCAATTCTGCAGTATGGTACATGTGGTTATAGATATAAAGTGAAGGGTATATAAGGTTCGGTATAACAAAATATAGCACTCTTGCTTTTTGTTGGTTATTGTTGTTTTTTCCTTTGTTGTCATGAAAAGCGAAATTTTATAAAATAATTAACTATAATTTAACAGGTAATTGAAATGTCCGCTAAAACACCTAAACTGTACCAAAATATTTCATTGCCACCAACATCTCACCAAAAATATAACTTTGCTAAAAGATTTTTCAATAAAAATTTGACATTTTCCTTAAAACCGAAAATTCAACAAAAAAAAACTGTAGGTTACACCAAAATTGGCATTTCAATAAACAACAAAAATTTCACCAAATTATTTTTACCTTCAATTATAAATTTTAAATTTCATTCAAAACCTAAAATGCATAAAAATAAGATAAAAAGTATCAACAATTAAAATGTTTTTTGAAAAACTCCATTTTCGCAACAAACACATTTGCACTAGTGAGTTATTTTGTACCGACTTAAAAGATAAGAAGGAGGTTAACAGTTCGACTGAATATTACTTTTTTGTGTTTGTGTGCGCAGAACTTAATCATTTCTGTACCGATTTAAAATTAAAACTTTTTTATTTTTAAAGTGATGCTTTCAGATTGTACTCGTTTTAAAAATACTTTATAATCTTGAAAACTAAAGAGTGTCCACATACAAAATATATGTTTTTTACATTTATTATGACCCGTAAAGGGTACCATTTAAAAATTAAAAAACCTGCGTATCACTATAGTTCCCAATAGCGAAAAGTAATACAGAAATGATTCTAAAAATTGACGATGATCCCAAAGGT
Source organism: Gymnosoma rotundatum (assembly GCA_916610165.2). Taxonomy (NCBI): domain Eukaryota; kingdom Metazoa; phylum Arthropoda; class Insecta; order Diptera; family Tachinidae; genus Gymnosoma; species Gymnosoma rotundatum. Next base: position 138,852,429 of record OU744336.1, on the reverse strand, counting down.
GACGTAAACTGACGGTTTAAAAGATGGGCCCAATCTTTTGAACCGTTATAAACAAAAGCTTGCAAATTGGACAGCAAGTCGATGGCTATGACCGTTATAGTAACAAGTATTAATATTCAATATTATAAATAGTTCATTTAATTCGATATATATGGCCACAATTTTGAATAGTTGTAGAAAGACGCCTAAAATTTAAGAACCTGCGCATATAAAATTTGGATTTAGAAATTAAAGGATGTCGCAATAATTGATGCAGTTTGTTGTGATGTCGCCAAACTTTTGAAAACTTACAAGGGACCTGTATTGCTAAGTGCGCTATAACAACAATTTTATACTTTGAATTCAGAAAGTAAAGGGTGTTCCCAAAATTAATGTAATTTGGCCTATATGACTGAATCTCTTAAAACTTTATATACAAACACTTGAAAATTAGACAGAATGTCCACTTGTTTGTTTGGTATAATAAAAAGTATATTATTGATTGTAAATGTAATTTGATCTATAGTGCCAAACTCTTGTAGAGTTGTAGACAGTCGGTTAACAAGGACCTGCAGGCTTATTCTGTAATTCTCGTAGAATAATCTAAATCTCGATCGCTGAAAAGCTAAAAATAAATTACGGCAAATATTTTAGCTGTATCTCCAAAATTATTCTCTATACACGCAGAAAAAAAACATGGTTGTTATATGGTCACAATAACCATATTATGTTGTTTGTAACAATGTATAGTTACGGAGAACCAATTATAGTTGTTTTCACCAAAAATTTAGTCACGATAAACATTTTTTGTTAACTTTTAACGATTATATGGTTATTTTGCTCAAAAAGTGCAACATGGTTGGTTTTAGTTTAAAAAAAATTCAACCACAACCAAAGTTTTATAACTTATTAAAAATAGTATAAAATATTTAACCATAATATATTATTATTAATCAAAGTATGGTTAGAAGCAACAGAATAATGTTTACTCTTAAATATATTTTGTTCTATTTGAAATTGTTTTTTTAATTGTTAAAAGAATCGAAAAAATAAAAATTTATGTACAAAATAAATAAAAAAAAATAATATGTAAAATATTAAAACAAATAAAAAGTGGAACCAAAACATTTAAAAAAATTTGAAGTAAATATGTATGTATTGTAAGCATATAAATCTTTATTTTTGTGTTGGAAGCATAATTGTGATTTTTTTATGAATTTATGTTTTTAAATAATTTTTATGACAAATCGTTTATAAATAAAACAATAATCAGTTTTTTATTATAATTCAATTATATAACATGACATTTTCAGCCATATTATTATATTTTAATTTAACCATTTAATGTTTATATTTGAACTTAATTATGTTTATACTTTGGACAACAATATGGTTGCAAATGTAATAATACTATGTTTTGTTAGTAACCATATAATGCAACCATATTATGTTGCTCTTAGATTATGGTTACCTCAACCATATTTTTTCTTTGCATGTATACAATCGCTTAGCTAAAATTTTATATATTTTTTTTTTAATTTTTCCCTGACAAGGATTCGAACAATCGATTTTATAAATTAATGAAATTTTATTCGACTTTTTGGTTCTTTTTAATTAATTTCTAAACATTTTTATAAAGAAAAATTATTTACAAATGTATGCGGACGTTTTCCAAAGAAAACAAGAAAAATTAGATTTTATATTTTCGCCGTAACTAATGTGCTCTAAAAATAAACAATGAAATGAAAATTATTAAAAGTTATTTTGAAATGCATACTTAAATTTTGCTTTTAGCCGACTTGAAAGAAAAGAGGAGCTTATCAATTCTACTGAATGTCGCTTTTTTATGCTTGTGCTCTCAAAAATCAGTCACTTTTGAACCGATTTTGAAATTTTTTTAATAGAAAGGTTATGCTTAGCATCTAGTCCGTTTTTAAAAACAGTTTATAATATTAAAAATTAAAGGGTGTCCCCATACAAATATATATTTTTAAAGTGTATTATGAATCGTAAAGTGCACCACTCTAAAATTGTTAAAAAACTGAGCATCACTATAGCTCCGAATAGCAGAAAATAATAGAAAAATAAATCTAAAAATTATAGGGTGTCACCATAGGTAAAGCAAATTAACCTATATAATCCTTTCTTTAGACAAACGCTTGAAAATTGTACAAGATTCCGATTACTATGAGCGTCATGAAAACAAATATAAATTTTCAAAATTATAAACTAAAGGGTACCACAAGATTTTATATAATTTAATGTATATGGCCATACTTTTGAACAGTTGTAGACTGTTAGTCCGCTATAATAACAAGCATAAAAGTTAGATTTAGAATTTAAAGGGTGACCCTATAGTTTATATAATTTGATGCATGTTGTCAAACTTTTAAGCCGTTATAGATAGGCAGCTATAATCAGTTTGGAGATTTAGCTTTAGCGATTTAAAGAATAAGGCTGCTGTAGTGCTCAGTCCTCTATAACGAGTATAAAGTTTGGAGATGGAATATAAGCGTGTCCCAATATTTTGTTTAATTTGATGTGTATTGACATACTTTTGAACCTTTATAGACAGACAATTGAAATGTGTTTGAAGTCAGTTTTTTTTTTGCAAGAATTATTTGTGTTATAATTGTGCAAGTGATTCTAAATCCAATGTCTGACATCTTCAGAATATTCTTTTCAGCTTAAGCTTGTATTACTAAGCGACTTGTTTTGGCGCTTATATTTAAATGGATTCTCTAATGAAGGATCTAATGATCTAATGAGAGCGTACCCCAAGGTGAAAAATTAACAATTCAAGTTCACCCCAAATTATTTTCATTACATCAATGATATAAACGCACAGAAGCGAGGTCTTTTGGATGGTTATTGCTCCTAAAAAAAACAAAAGCTCCAGATCAAGCAGGAGTAAACGTGGACTTTACAATTTTATTTTGCCTACATTCAGATGCTTTTAATATATTTACAAAAGATTGATTTGACATTTATTTTAGTTTAGTACCCATGATGGTATTCTGGTAAATGTAATATTGACTAATTATAAATTATAAATACCGTGGCTGGTTGTAACACTTTTGTAAATGGGTCATATGCTATAGAAAAACCCATAGCTGAGATTTTATTTGTATCCATTAAAGTAAAACTCTCTATTGTCTTCTTTTTTGTCTGCGATGTGCCGAAAAAAAGGATATTTGGAATGTAAATAATTTTAATATATAATTTTTCATTTGAATCCTCTTTTAGTTTGAAATCTTTGAAAAGAATTTATCCATAATTTCTTAATGCTTTTCAATATTCCCAAGAGTAATGTAAATAAACCATAAATGGGAAATACCAAAATATAAAAAAAGCGAAGAATGTGTTTTGAGGTTTTATTTTTCGTAAATTTTAGCATAAATATCTAACAAGCATTTTTGTGTTTCTAAAAAAATATTTATTTAAAATATTTATATCCGAACTCATCCCGCAAATATTATCAACATTAACATAATTCATTCTATTTTATGAATGTATTATATTCTGGGAAATGTGTTGTTAAAAATATTTAAAATAAAATAAAAATATTGTGGTTATTTATGAATAATTTTATACAATAAGGATTTTTTTATATCCTAAATCTATCAGGTCCTTAGTTATCAAAACATTTGATTGTTAATGCAATTTATTTGTTATTATGCTGATTTTTGTTTTGCTTCATTGATAAGTTTAGGTGTGCAGTGAGGTGTAGGTGGATCCTAGATAGTGAAAGGAGACTGAACACCAATTCTGCCTGTCATTTATTTAAAAAATTGCTCAAAATGACCGTAGTTAGGAAGGTATCATTACACTAAGATATGATGGAAATCATTAAAAACTTTGTTGCAATAAATTTGTTTGGCATAAAAATCTTGCCTTTTGAACACAACACACAACTAAAAACTTTAACTTATTAAATCTAAAAGCCAGTGTAACAATTAACGTTAGAGGTCGGCATCCCGTAATGTTTTGCTGTACATGTGAATCTTCATTTCTTCCGAATAATAATTTTTTCTCTGTCAGAAAATAAGCATTGAATTGAACTAAAAGGTTCCTGCATAATTTCACACGAAAACAAATGAACATAAAATACGTGAATATTAGAGAACGAGTTCTGTGAAAATTATATACCTTTTATTTAGTATAATGAGTATTTCCTAGTTAATTAAATATGTATGTACGTATGTGTACCTATTCAAGATAAAATATAAAATAATATTAATGATGACATAAACATGTAAATTTTAAATGCATGCATTGTCAAAAATGGATGAAAAGTTAATTCTTTGGAAATAATTAGTTTTTAATTATCTTTACTGAATTTTCGATGAGTTTAGGTTTTTTCAGCTTGTTATAATTTTAAATATAAAAGCGCGGATATTTTAGTATTAATATTTTTTTCTCATGTCATTATAAGTTGGAAAATTTTTTGTGTTGTAAATAATCATAATTTTGCATTTCATAAGAATAGGAAGTACAGGTATCTGCAGCAAAACTGTACACATTTGTTTTTACAAATTACAATTATTTAAATGCATAGAAATTTACTTTTTTAATTCAGTCCTTAATGCTACTAAATATTTATTTAGTATTCTTCGTACATATAGTATTGCATGTAAGACGATTACAGCAAAGTACCAGAGCCCAATAGGCAGTTTTTAGCTCGATTTACGTACTCGACATGTAGACGGTTAATTACCTAAACAAAACATGCATTTTGGGTGTTAATAACATACATGTTCTTTAAACGTACGCACCGAGTATCTAAGTGGAAGTAGAGGTTGTAACATATTCTTTACTCTAACGTGCACGCGACTGCTCGTCTGAACTAAAAAAAGTGCTAAAATTACTGTGTTCCAAACTTAATTCTTTTATTGGTTTTAGGTCAAAGATGGCTATCACCTGGAAGTTCTTTGAAGTACCTTTCTCATGGCATGAACAATTTTATAATTAATTAAATTGTTGCAAATAAAAATAAATTTGGTTGAAACAAAATTTATTTAAAAAATCACAAAATTTTTTTTAGCGATTGCAACGAATAAATAAGGAATTTAATAATAATATACAATAATAATGTACAAATTTAATATAAAGTTAGATATTTTGAAAATCACAAAACTTCTCAGTTAAGTTCCTTCTTGCAAAATCCAATGCAAATCTTAAGAGTAAATAAGTCTGCGCAGCTTTATCTTTTACGATAACTACACTTGCTATAAGAAAATTTGATCTGCGTGAGCTAGAGATTGTGGCCTTTTCTTTTACAATAATTCCTAAGATATATTGTAAAAAACTCCTAAATAATCTTAAATTTTCTTTAATAATATTTTTTGCAGCGCATAGGAAGTAATATAGACTAAATCAATAAAATATTTAAAAAAATAATATTGGTTCTAAAATCTTGTGTTCAAACTTAAAAAAGGCATTAGATCACAAATAAAGATGTCGGAAATTTACTGTCTCTAAGCTTTATTTTTCTTATTCTACAGTAATTTTAAGATACTGCAGTTACAAAAAAAAAAAAAAAAAAAATTATAAAACAACTTTTAAGCCAGGTTGGGCAAACATAATCGTAGTAATTATAAAAAAACAAGTAAGAGTGCTATATTCGGCCATGCCGAATCTTTTTTTATTATTCCTTAATTCTCTATTGTCCTATATATTTATTTTTTTCATTGGAGTTACTTTATTATTCCAACTGACATGAAAAAATAGAGGTAGGCGTGGTGTTTTGCTTGCTGCTCCGAAGGACGTGAACATCCTTCGACACTATATCTCTATATTTTATTTTTCATTATCATCATTGTGTATTAAGCTAAATTGAAGTTAACAATTTCCTATTTACTTTTCCTTTTTACTGCATTCTTTATTTATAATGGCATATTTATGGTTAGAGCAACTCATAAATACATTATGTTTGTGTAGAGACACAATATGAAGAATGCCGGTAGGGGCTATAAAGATATTAAAAAAATTATAAAAATTATAAAAACACATGTAGCCAATAACAAAGAACTGGCACTATAACAAAATGGACAGTAACGTGTAGCCTTCACTTTATTATCAGTGATAATTTTTTTTAATTAAATTGGGATAAATATTTTCGAGATGTACCTATCCACAACTTTCAAAGAAATAAATGCGAAATTACCCAACTATTAGGTGTAATATAGAAGTCAATGCGCAGGGTTGCACATGAAAAAAATTTACGAAGTTTGAACTAACATAGTAAAGAAACACTAACGGTCTTATTTATAAAAGTTCCTATCTTAGATTTAAAATTTACACTTTTCGTTTCATAAACCACTTATAAAAATTTGTTTAAAAAAAACACACAAAACAGTTTAAGAAATAATTACCATTTTAAGCAATGTTACGTTTTACCTGCAAACTCCTATTATCCTTTTGTACTTAGTGCTTTTAAGAACCAATTTTCAATTATCCCCAAAAACCGAATATGGCTATCTCTTTATTTTTATTTTACACCAAAAACGGAATCTTTTTAGTAAAAATATATGTTCTGGTACTGCAAAACATATAAACAAGAAATGTGATAAAAAATTTATAAATAATAAATATGTTTTGTTTATTTTGGTCAGAGATTAATAAAAAAGTTTGTTAACGCGCTGTTTACATTTTTTTATACTTCACTGTTTAAATAAATTAGTTTTATTTTTTTTATTTTATAGAACAAATTTGGCTTAGCACAGTAGCTGCAAATGAAATAAAAAGTTGTCCGCGGTTAAGGAAAATAATTTTGAGTAGAAAATGTAATGTGATGAAACCTGCGAAACCTCATATTTTCAGTTCAGCTCTACAAATTAAGTTTAAAGAAGACGTGCCATAATCATACTTATTTCCAGAGAATAGTGGTGACAAAGCCATAAGCAACTCTTATTTGTTTTGCCGTTTGTTAAGAAAGCAGCGCAATTAAAAATATAAATTAAAACTCGCCAATACAATGCAGCGAACGTGAAAAATAAGAACAAAATAAAAATCAAACAATACCTCAATTTAATAGTCAACTCTATATGGTTATGATATATATCAAATTTGAATCTATAATGAAAAATTTATGCACAAAAAGAATATTCTTTTTACAACATTAACAAATTGACTGATATAAAATAATTGCCTGAAACTTGTTTAATACAAGAATGAATATAAATTTAATTGTATTAAAAATTTATCTTAAACATTGTAACATTTTTTTCAGTAAAATCTTAAAAACCCAAATTTATACTCGTATCTCTATTAAAATGTTTAAAATAGCTTCAGGTATTTTTTTCATTTTTTTTACATTTACATACAATCTAGCGTTTATTGTGTTTTGTACAAATTTGTTGTTTCCTTAGATATTTTTTTTTAGTTTTTTAAAACTAAATTACAAAATACTAAAAAGTAAGGAATATTAGTTAGAAACACTTTTTTATCATTTAAAGTGAAAAATCAAATGAATGTAGAACAATTGATAAAATAAAATGAAAACGTTTTTTTTTGTGTTTTACTTTTGGTATCAGAAGAATTTAAATAAACAAAAAAATCTTTAGCAGGTATGACAATGTAGCAAAAAACTTATAATTTGTGTTAGCAAGCACTAGTATATTTATTTTTTTTTTTCTAAGAAAAAAGTTAAATTTTTGCGATGCACCTGAGAGACAACAAAAAAAAAAAAGAAGACAATAAGGAGCGTAAAAGAAGGTTTGTTGTAAATTTCAATCTGCAACTGTTTAAAAGTATGGCCAAATACATCAAATTAAATAAGCTATTGGGGGCACCCTTTAATTTATAATTTTAATTTTAATGCTTTTTACTATTACGATCCTTGAATCTGTCTTATTTTCAAGCGCGTGTCTATAACGGATAGGGCAATAGGTCAATAAAGGTTTCCAAGGAGGACACACTTTTATTTGCAGATGAATTTTTGTATTACGTTTTTTTATTGGGAGCTAAAGTGAAACGCAGTTTATTAAATTTTAAAGTGGTTCTGTTTACGGTTCGTAATACACCAAAAAAAAAATACGTATGTTTTATAAGATTATGAACTCTTTTTAAAACTTGACCAATCTGTAAGCATATCTTTTTTAATAAAAAAATATTCAAAATCAATCAAGAAACGATCGAGTTATGGAGGCACAAATATAAAAAATAAATCCAAGCAAAAGCAATCATCTATCATCAATATTAACTATTTTTCTTTTCAATATATGTTTGTCTATAATGATACCTAAAAGCTATACAATAATACACTTAAATGCTTTTATTAAGTTCAAATTAATGTCGAAAGGATTTTTCTATTTTACATATATAAATAAGAATATTTAAAACAAAAACTTATTTATGTATTATATGACGATTATAAATTATGTGTGTATCATCATCGTCATCATAATGGCCTCATATAATGTCAGACTTACTTATGTTATTTTTATTTTATTAAGATTAGATAATTTTAAATTTATTGTGATAACTTATGATTACATTCCTTAATATGAAATAATTGGTGACATTTGAAAAAAAATTTCCTTAATGGGTTTTAGTATTATTATGTCAGATTACAACATAAAAATCCTTGTTTTTAGTATCTACGATAATATTTTGTCTTGAATACAAGTTTGTTTGTTTACAAACTTTTTTAAAACAGGGTCACTTTAACCAAATTTTTATTTTCGTGTTCTCCATGCATATGTATGTAAGTACGTACATAAACAAGTCTCTCATAGAAATACGTACATCAACACATGTTATAGGGACGTATGTTAAAATACAAAAACTTTTGTTTGCAAGATTCTAACAAATCTTTCCTTTTTCATTTTTGAACATGAAATTTGTAGTGCAAGGTCTGGTGGCTCGTATTTAAATTTTTTTATGAAAGAATGCTTCCAAATGACTTTGTTTTGCTGCAACATACCAAAAGCAAAAAAAAAATATTTCATGATATTTTTTTATGTTTTTTTTTTCATTTTAACCAAGTTTTTGCTATATGGCATGCATGGGAATTGAAGTGTAAGATGCAGCAAATGCTTATAATAATTTAGTTATGAGAGATCAAAGGTTATAGCAAACTACCAACGTTGTGTATTAGATGCTCCTTCTGTTACAGGATGTTATCAACAGCAGCAGCAACAAAAACAACAAATTACACCATCTATTTTTGTACGTCCTTAAAAAACAATACCAACTTCACTCAAATTTGTTTAGAGGAATTTATGGCAATTTTATATGACAAAAGGGACTACTTAAATGGACATTGATGTAATGCCAACGAAAAGTGAAATACATATTATCTAAAAAATCATATAAATAAATTAGTTTTGCTACCGTTTTTCCTTGTTCTAGTGTAGAATCGATTAATGAAACGATTTTTTTATTGTAGCTCTAAAGCTACAATCCACATCGTAAATTACTTTACCATATTAAAAAAGAAAAAAAAAACAAAATATATTCCTTTATAATTTATATAAAATTTTAATACTGAATACTTACACAAACGTAAAATTTTTAGTCTTTTACACAACTGAAGCAGTAAGTTCAATAAAAATATTGAATTATCTGTAGTAAGCAGAAGCAAATAAGTTCTTTCCACCACTAATAGTAGTGTGTGTGATAAAAAAATACAAGGAAAATTATGTTAACACGGGCGCGGTAAATGCGTTTTTCAAAAAAAGCCGAATAAATGGTAAACAGCAATCAAGCGCCTTGATTAGGAAAGTTAAAATTTTTTGAGGCGCCTGTATTTAAAAACAGTAGATCAGATGCTTAAGTATACAAGTGCACTTTCACGATGTTATTGTGGGCCAAGCCTCAATGTATCATTAATTAGATATGAAATCATCATGCGAGTCCGGTTGGTAAAAGGGGAGATGAAGATTTGATGTATTCCTAGAGTCACAGCGTATTATAGACTCGATAAATTCGGCTCACAGAGCATTTTGATGTGTGTTGAAATCATGTAAAATAATATAATATATTTGACGTCTGGGAAAATTTAAACATTTAAAAGTGGGAAAATTTAAACATTTAAAATAGTTGTTATTTTAAAAGAAATTTAAAATGATTATTGTTAGGGATATACTTAGTTTGATTTCAAAATAATTTTTTTTTTTTTTTAAATTTAAATTACGCTCGTATTAGAAAAAGGACTCCCCAACTAGTTTACCAACTTAATGATTTTAACAAGGCATGAGTCTTTTATAATCAATTCCTGAGAATCGATTACATTAACTATTGCTGGAAATTATGACGACCACAGGAAATATTTTAAGGTACTCTCTTTTTACTCAAAGAACTAGTTCAATTACTACTTGCTTCTTTTGCGAAGTAATGTAATGTAATGTGTTTTTTTAAGCGAGTAACAAAAAATTGTAATCACAAAAGTAAGTCATGATATAGTTTAAGACAAATTGGAGCGAGTATTATTTATGCAAAGACATTTCGACGCAATCGTTAAAATATACAATTTAAGAAAAGAGCCTTCTATGATGGTATTGCATATGCAATTGTAGACCAAAATAAAATGTAAGTAATAGCACGTCAGTAAATATTTCTAGTTGCAAGGGTGACCTAACTCGAATGTATATAAAATTGTGCTTTTTCCCCAGTCCAATTTATTTCACACAAACACCCCTTGATAAAACTGTATCAAAAACAAGTACTCGTATTAGTGCTTTATTCGGCTATCCCGAATCTTATATACCGTTCATTATCTTTTTAAATCTGGTTTAGTGAAGTGACTCCAATCAAAAAAGCAAATATTAGGGGGACAGAGAATAAAAAACAATTGTACTGCATATATATTAGTTTACATAAAAATGCCATCGGCTCTTAATGGATTAAGCATTTTCAAAAAATTTTAGTATATCCTTAAAGATCTGTTCAAAACGCTTTAAAATTATACACACATTGATATTTCAAAAAAATTGAAAATTTCAGAGCCATGTAGCTCGGAAAATATGAGTGAGCACAAATTTACTCACGTGTTATTTTTTACTTCTCTATCGCCCCATACATTTATATTTTTTAATTGGAGTTACTTTATTGTTCCAAATGATATAAAAAATTAGAGGTAGGCGTGGTGTTTTGCATGCTGCCTCGAGGGACAGGGACCGATCATGATGAACTCCAATAGCAGCTCTTTCGACACTAAATTTGATTGATTAACGGACAAACGGACATCGCTCAATCGCTATGCATAAGAATATATACTTTATGGAGTCGGAAATGGATACCGTAGAAATTACAAACTTATATATACAATTTTTCCACTTTTTGTGATGAAGGGTATAAAACAATTTTATAATCTTTTACATTTTAAATATAACATTCGGATAAACACAGTTTCTACTATATTTTCTTCTGTAAACCTAAAAATGTATAAGTTAAAGCCTTCCTATATAAGACGAAAGTTGAATATTAGAATTAACGAGTAAAATTCTTATGACGTAATTACATCGGCTTTAGAAATTTTTTTTATTATTTATTTACATTTAACCTATAAATTGTTTGGTTCACTTCATATTTTTAATCATTACAACAAAATAAGATTATTCTCTAAATAAAAGAAAAAATATATATAAAATTCAGTTTATTCTCTTATAATTCTTTTAATTTATACATTTCTTTCACTTGAACTGTTTCAATAAAGTTTACGGAATATGGACGTGGAAGGTTAAATGAAGCAAATATTTTTTATTAGTTCTCAAATTATTTTTATATTCTATTTTGCTTTCATAAAATTATACTTCCTTTCTATATATTTATTAATAAAAAATATATTTACTCGTATAAGCTTACATAGAAATATGAGTTTTGTCCTTTCGCATTTTATCAATTTCATTTCCGTTTTATGTATTTGAATGTGCATATGTTAATGGATTTATTTATTTTTTTTTTTTTTGTTATTTATATGAATAAATTTTTATACCCAACATACAGTTAATATTTTATAATATATTAACAAACAATTTATGTAAGAAATGTAACTGATAGATATTTTAATTTTAATACTCTCGAAGTAATAGAGTGGTTAATATTAAATAAAAAATAACGTAACCAGGCTTCTTTTAAGCCTCGGCTCCAGATATTCACCCCTATCGCGAATTATTTTCCACGTAAAACTTTTTCACATTTCACTGAAAATCAAATTCCCCTTATCATGAATGTTTTCTTTTTGAGTGAAATGTGGAATTTTTTCACTGTTTTGTTCACTTTGATTTTGATAGTAGAATTGATATATAAGTAAGTATTTTTCATTTAGTAAGATGTTATAGGTCTGTAAAAAGTAATTTTTGGTTAAAATTGGTAAATAAAATGTAAAATGACATTCTTCCTAACAAGATTTAAGGTAACAGGCCAATTGCCTTGATATATGCCATATTATACATACAAGCTTTGGAGATCCGTAACGGCGAATCTAAGGGTCAGTCCAAAATTTTTCACTTACAATTTTTGCTTAAATTTGCATTTAACACCCCGTAAAGAACTTTTTTCTACATTTTTTCAAATGCAATGATAAAAATATTCAAGTTGTGGAAAAAACTGTTAACGTGAAATTCCCGATACCAATTTTCAGTTCGGGTGGAATAAAATTTCACGTGAACAAAAATTTCACTTTTTATTCACGATATGGGTGATACAAACTGTCTCAATGAAGCTAAAATATTATTGAAAATTTAAAAATAATATTGGAAGTTTAAATTCAGTAAAGCATCTTACCTTATTCACATTTTAAAACGAATCAACAGTGGATTTAAGGAAAAGCCGAAAATTTTCTTTATATTAGGTCATCGAAAAATGTCCTAAATATTGTGGCCAATATCGGGTTCCAAACAAACAGAAGTTTTGAAAATAGTTTAAAAATAAATCAGTTTAGAAATCCATTATTGATATATCGCATTAGTTTCTTTAAAGAGATTCAAGTCTAAACTTACAAATTTTAAGTAGAGGTAATGGACCTATTTTTTTTTTTTTTTTTTACATTTACACTGTAAGTTGAAATCCATTGTGGTATCATAAAGAAATACGAGAAAAAAGTTTTAAAAATTTAGTTTATATTAGGGAACAACCCAAAACATTTATATCTATTTGACTGCAGAGAAATTACTTTTACATCCACAAGAGGGATGCAACGGTTTTTTTTCGAAAGATTAGAGAAAATTATGTACATTGGGTAGATGTAACTACTGTACATTAATTTGTGGCAAAAACTGAAAAATTTCTTTTTTAGATTGCGATATAACCTTTTTCAGTTAATAATAAAAATATATTATTTAATACACAAAACTTTAATAATCTTTGAGATTTAAGAAAACTCAGACCTTTAGTAGGAAAAACTCAATGGATCAAAATATTTCTCTTGACTATTACATCCATATTTAACTGTTCATAATTTGCTGTTTTATATTATGAGTGAACGTCAAAAACAGAATAAAAGAATAATATATAATAGCCGGACTTATTTGGGGAACAAAAAACAAACAAAAAAGTAAGATCATAAGTTCAAACCCCAACGGAACCAGTCTGAGAAAAACAAAACGGTTATTGTTGTTACTAGGATTAACAAATAAGTTTTTGAAAATGCCTATAATAGTAACCAAAAGCTCAACAAACTTCACCGGGGTCTTATATAAAACGACAAAAAAAAAAAAAAAAATAGACGTGAGTTAGTTCTTATATCAGCTGAAGACCTATGGTAGAAAAAAAACAATTTGTATGTAGATATGATAACAATTCTGAGTACAAGCTTTGACTCTGCTTTAGAGAAGAAAATAACAACTTATCCAACTTATGTAGCAGTGGTGGCTTAGTTTGTCTAAAGTTCTTTTTTTTTTAAGAAAGAGATCATTACAGAAATCTGGGCAGAACACATGAGTATTGCTGTCTCAATGAATGTACTGGTGACATGTATATCCCGAGTTCTAATCCTGCTTAAGTGAAAAACAAAATAAAACAACAAAAAATTTAGTTTGGCGAAAAGCTTAATAACTGCTGAGGTGATTTAAATATAAACAAACATTTCGTTAGCACATATATCCCTTCTTTCGTTATAAAAAGATTATGATCGTTATGTTTCCAATTCTATACCAATCTTGGATCTTTAAAAGATTTGTTAAAATAAAAATACACGCCCAATTGCTGTATTGTTATTAGGAGAGTAAAAGACGATTTAAATTTATGCATTAAGTACCCTTCATCGTATCTAGCGGTGCAACATTTTACTTTAAAATTTGTGCCTCGATCGCCACAAAATTTAGCTGATAGAATTAATGGATTTACTCTGACTGCAATCTTAGGCAACAAAGTTTAGATAGATTATTTTTTGCAACGAAGTTAATTTCTACGGTGTTAGATATAATAAGTAAGAAGACAATTTATTTTGCCTTTGCTTGGTTTGATTTATGTTCAGGCTAACTTGAAACATGTTTCCCTCGTACGAAGTTAAATAAATTTCACTAAAATCTCACTTTATCTAAATAACCGAAAAATATTAAATTTATTGCCAATAACATATTTGTGTTTTTCTAAAATAACGATACCCAATCACAAAATATGCGCTTAAATGTCTATTGGGTATAACGACAAATATAGTTTTTGTTTTTATTGTTATTTTTATGACTAAAACAGTAACCAAATAACAATAATACAAAACTGTTTTATGTATAGAACCATCCAGTGTATTCGGAAAAGAGAAACAAATAAATGCCATTTCCATTTCCGTTTACTATTTGCTTGTTATTCTGGTCCAGCGCTTTATTGTAACAAATTCAAATCCTTAATTTTTTGTTTTTATTATTTTATTATTTTTGTGTTCATATAATATTTCACTGCTACACTTTATTTGCTCAAAAATCCAAAAAAGTGAGTGTTAAAAAATAAATATAATTTTTGTTTTTTTTTTATTCATTTGTTCTTGTTTGCTTATGAAAAAAGAAATAATGAAATAAAAAATAAAAAAATGAACCATATTAAAAAAAACATGCTTCATTGTGGTGGGAAAAACAAAAATGATGAAATTTTGTTTATTTATAAACTTGTCCAATTCATAACTATTTCATATGGCACATGCATACAGTTTTGAAATATGCAACCACACTTTTTTCCATTTCATAGTTTATGAAAATGGTAAAGTTTATTTTTGCTGGTATTTCACAATTTCTACTTCATCAATTTTATGAGACATATAAAAGACTGGCGGCGGTTTGGTTATTTTTTAGTTTCGTAAAAGCTATTCGAACACTTTGTATACGAACTTTAATTTGTAAGACGAAAATTTAAAAAACTGTTGCTCTTATTAAAGGTTTGGCAAACCTCTTATTATAATGCAGATATATTTATACCGTGTATTGAAAATTAAATAAAAATCCTTAAAGTTTACCGCCAGTAAAAATTATTTAAAAACCTTTATATACAAGAACAAAAATTGTCCACATAAATTAAACAAATGGGTCTCAGAAGTCATATAAAATATAAAATACATCACAATTTTATTTGTTTAACGAAAACTTTAATTTTATAAAATGATTCCTTAAAGGGCAGTTACCACTACTGCTCAGTTTTGCAGCCAATGATTGCATTAAAGCTTTGAAATACAGAGCAATTTACTTTTAACCCGATTTTATTATTCCGCTTATACTAGTTTTCCATTGCAATTATTAATTATTGTTTTTTATTTTAATTATTTATTTAAACATTAATGAGCCAATACGGAAATAGGTAAATAAGGCCAAAGCGATTGTTTTGAGAACTAGCAGATAGAACAGCAAAAGATACAAACAGATCGCCATCTATTCTAATAAATAATTATACAAAAAAAGATATCAATAATCTAGTAAAATCGCAAATACAATATAAAAACATGAACTCACCTAATATCTTTTACAAAACAATTAATCCCTCGTTTCAAAATGCAGTTTACCCAAGTTCCTTAACCAAACTACAACAAAAGTTACTCACTAGACTACGGCTAGGACACTCAAAACTGACACATAAACACCTTATTAATAAAAACTTAAATCCACCGAAATGTTAGCAATGCAACAGTAATTTAACTATACAACATATTCTCTCGTGCTACAACAAAAACAACACGACATCAACTCTAAAAGAAGCCATACAAAACTTAGACTATAAGATATTAAAAATACACGTACCTCCAGAGATTATTAATAATATTTAAAGTTCAAAATATTACTTACATATATTTTTTTATGATTGTCTCAAAACTTTGTAAAAAAAAAAGTTATTAACATTATACAAAACAGAGGCGAAGGCTCTTGAAGCCAGTCCTCATTCAATTAATATTTATTGTAAAATTAATTTTCAATAAATAAATAATAATAATAATAATATTAATGAGCCAATACGGAAATAGGTAAATAAGAGCAAAGCGTTTTGAGATTTTTATAAATTTTTTTGTTTTTTTTCTTTTTTTAAAGCGAAGTACCATAGGTAAAGGAACAATCATTTGAGAAGAAAGCATTTGCAGTAATAGAAATATTATGCACGACAACGCAAAAAATAATTGTTGCCTCTATTAAATGATATAATTGTTTCCAGATTAAAATTGAATTAAACTTTTAATTTGCTCAATTGTATATTTAATTGAAAAATAAATACACAATTTTCCAAGTACTTTGTTTAAATTATATATTTAATTAGAAAAAAGAAAAAGATTTTTTAGTTTAATAAATAATTGATTTAATTATTGAAACAATTTTAGTGTTATCTTTACATTTAAAAATTTCTTTTCATTTAACTGTACATGCCACATCTTGGGAAAAATTTTTTACTTTATGGTTTTGTACGTAAAATTTGTTACAATAAGTAAGCTCTATGGGTTGTAAATGTAATAAATGTGCAATTTAGAACGAAACACATAGTAATCGATCTGGAATATTGCTATTGCTGTTATAAAAATTTTCGAAAACTGTTTTATGAATTTATAAATATTGAGCATATAAATTTATGGAGCAACTCTTGTGTACCACAAAATAAAAATAAAATATTGTCGTCTGCTCTTTTAAAATTTTTGGCATAAAAAAAATAATTAAAAAACAATAACTCAAAAATGTTCTGTTTCAATGTTTCGAAATAGGCATAAAAGTATAAACGCTATTTTTATTAAGTTATGATTTGAACTGTGGATATTATAAATGTATCGGGATTCATTTTGGTTTAAGTTCATTTATTGAAACTTTAGAAAACCTTTTTTAGAAAGAAATATTATTTTACAAATGTATGTGGACGTTTTCCAAAGAAAAGAAGAAAACTTAGACGTCAGCAGAATGTAATGCTTCACTTTCTGGACCGCTAAGTTCATCATCAGAATTCTTCCCATCTATTTACCTTAGTTTTGTAATTGTAAACATAAACTGTTTAACTACCTAACTTTGTAAATAAGAATCCTAATTAAAAAAAAATTATAAAAACACACGGCACAGCGCATATATATCTATGTATGCATAACTCATAACAATTAATTTAATACTAACACAGCATATAAAATGTTGTGAGTAAACAAGTAAGAATTACTAAAAATAAAAATTACATTCGTGTCCAATCGATGAATTTAACAAAAGCAAAAACAAATGTACAAAACGAAATATAGAGAGCACAGTTTAAAAATGCTCTGGTTAGTGTGTAAATTTCGTATTCTTATTTACAAAGTTAGTTGGTTAAACGGATGAAAGAGCAGCATTAAATCTGCTGGCGTCTAATTTTTCTTGTTTTCTTTGGAAAACATCCGCATTTGTAAAATAGTTTTTCTTTCCAAAAAAAGGTTTTTAGAAATCAAAATAAATGAACCAAAGCAAAAATTAATTTCGATTCATTTATAATATCCTAATTCAATTAAAATTAACTAGATTTTTCTTTTCCTAAGTGCATCTCTGGTATTTTTAAACCATTAATTTCAACTGTATTTCACTTTACTAAAATAATTTAGAATACCATCAGCTAATCAAAAATATTGGCCCTATTCACGATCTTGTGCAAATAGTCTTGCATCATAGCATTTGTAAAATTGTGTAGCATATTTTACTCATTACTATTATTATATTATTATTATTATTATATTATTATTATTATGTTATTTTTATATTATTATTATATTATGTTATGTTCTTAAACAATAACCACAATACATCTGAAGTTAATAAATTCAGAGAAGTAATTTTCAGTGAATAAGAACACTTGTAAGATTTTCCATAAAAACTGCGTATAAATGACAAACAATTGTCACATTTTAAACTTTTTAATAACAAAAATTAATAAGCTAATAAACTTGGTGATTCCAGTGATAAAATGAATTATTAACAATTTTTAAAGAAAGTTTTGAACAGGTCATGCTGCCCCATATTTTATTTTGAAAATGTTTCTCATGACATTTAATTTTTTAAATTGGTTTGTATATTTTGTTAAATTAAGTAAACTATCAATATTTCATTAATTTTTGAAAGTCCTAAAATTTCATAAGAATAAATTGTGATAAAAAAATTATATTTTATTGACATTTTGTACAATTCTCTTGATAGTAATTGAGGACATTGGTAAATTGTTTTGTACATTTGTTAACACTAACTCACAGAAGTATATGTAATAACATACACTCACAAAATATGGATAATAAATATTTGAAAATATGTTAGCTATAGAAGTAACATCCAAGTCTCTTCTAGTAGAGAGAAATCTTCGAATATAATTCATAGAAAATTGATAAAATGATAGCAGGGTCAGAGTTAGGTCAACGAGTTAGAGTCGACTGTAAAGTAAAACCGACTTTAGTTTCCTTAAAGTATACTTTATTTTAACTATGAATATGGGCCATTATTTATTATTTTTTATTAAAAAATTAATCATGAAGGTTAAAAAAAACTATAATATTTTTAATTAAGATTAAGTCTCGAGAATATTAAATTTATCCTTAAACACATTGTACTAACTATTCCTAACAAATTACTAAAATCACCGATATTGATTACTAAGAGCCATTTCGCTACCGCTTACTAAGCTTTTCAGGAAACTTCTCACACACATTTAAAATAAAGTTAAGATTTTTGTCCAAACAATAAAGTAAAGACAAAATTCATTAAAAAATTATAATGAGTGACGAGACACATTTTTATTTTGATGGATATGTTAATAAACAGAATAGTCAATTCCGGGCAATGGAAAACCGTCAGATTATGTATCAGTCACCTTTGCATCCATTAAAAGTGACAGTCTGGTGTGCAATGTGGTCAGATGAATAATTGGTCGTTACTTCTTTGAAAAATCAAACCGAGTAACGGTAACTGCGAATGGGGAGCGATATCGTGATATGATTGAAAACTTTTTAATGCCAAACTTGCATGTTTTGGCCTTGATTAACATGTGGTGTCAACAAGACAGTGCCACATCGCATTCAGGATTACAATGGAATTACTGCGAGAGCTCTTTCACAATAAGTTATTTCAAGTAATGATGATAATGATTGGCCTTCATGGTCGCCCGATTTGCCTGCTCAGGACTTCGTTTTGTGGGAATATCTAAAAAGCAAGGTTTATGCCAACCAACGAGAAACGCATAAACAACTCAAACAAAACATTCGTGATAAAATTAATGAAATACCGCGTAAACTTTGTGAGTATGTATTGCAAAATATGCTCAACAGGGCTCGTATTTGTGAGACTAACAGAGGCGGACATTTATCTGGTATTGTATTCCATACATTATTGCCGACACTATATATAAAACATTTATTAATATAAGATCGATATTTTTTCTTTTAATAAATAATTATAAACAAGCAAAGTAGTGGACACCCTGTAGAAAAACAAACGGTCTTCCGTTTTTAATGATATCTTTGATGGAATTAACAATACCAGCAAAACTGTAAGTAAGATGTTGTGGTTTTTTTAAATCAAAATTTTTAGGTCTAGTTACGAGGTGAAAGTTTGCTGAAGAGAGAAAAGTTCACGAGATATAGACTTAAAAAAAGGAATACGTTTTTTTTCTGAAAATTGTACTAAAATCCACCTCTAGTCGAAAACTTTAATAATACAAAACCCAGCTAGGTTTTTGTTCAAATTAAATTCAATATATTTTAACTATTAAATATAATAAGAATTAAAACTTATTAAACGTATTTTGTGTTATTATTATTTTTTTTTTATATAAAGCAGAAAAAATTAAACACTAGCGAATTAGAATGCAGGATTTTATGGAAAACAACACGAGCCATTAGCATTCTACCTAAGGGTTTGTACGCTGCAAATATCATCTATATAAACAACCAATTAAATAAATAAGTATTTGAGGAATTTATATAATCAATCGATATTAATTTAGTTGAAGGAAACCAACATGTTATTATATTTTAATAGTGCGACTAATAATGAACAAAAATTTCAAAATAAAATTAATATTTTATTAATTTATTTTAAGACAGTATTTTTTCTGATTTTTACGTACGCAAATAAACTATTTAAAAAAATATTATACCCTGTGTTTTAAGAGAAAAATTAATCATGTTTATTACTCGTATATTTAAAATGAAAAGTTTTTCACTGGTAATGAAATTAAAATTTCAGTAAAATTTATCAGTAAAGATTTAGAAATATTTTTAAGCCTAGAGGCAAGCCTAGTTAATACTTCTTCAAAAATAGGATTTGTTAACAAGTAACTGCTATTGGACGTCTTATTTTACTATACAGTCAAATATTCCAACTGCTAAGCGCTGCATTTCCTGGGCATATATTGTTCTATTTTGATGACCAGAATTATATAGTTTATTTGAGGATAAAGTTATCATTAAGTGCTGCATTAGTAAACTGATTGTTAGAAATGTCCACAGTAGATAGAATACTTAACAGTCAATATTCCGATATCCTATACCAGATATGCGTTATCATTTTATGTATTTAATAATTAAATAAAAATCAACAATCTAAGAAAACAAAATGTGTATTCTGTTTAATTAAAACTTTGTGAAGATTTTTAGATATCCTTTAGTTGTGTTCTTTCAAAAGAGAGAATTATTACGATATGTTTAAGAGCAATCTATATTTTTAATTATTTCTTAAAAATTTTAAAGATAAAAATTCGGGAATTTAAATAATGTTTACTGACTCCACCATAGAAAATGTTTGCTGGTTAACTTCCATTAGAGCTGGTATTTTGGATTTTTATATACGTATGTTTGTTTATGTTATTTGTTATAATTAAATAATATTTTAACCATAAAACATTTTAACATTTAAAGTTTTTGTGATGGTTGAAGCAATTTTGCTATTATTTTTATTTGTTTTTTAATTTAAACATTTTATTTACACTGTCATTGACAATGTTGTTTTTATTTATAATTTGTACTGTTCTTGTTGTGTGCAGAGATCTCTAATGTGCGTGTCAACACTACTTGTGGTTTTAATGGTATTTTATTGTACGAGTACATACTTTGTATACGAGTGTAATAACTTTACGTGGTATTGTATATTCCCTCACAAGTATGGTTGTGTATTTGAACGTATAAAACCAGAACTAAAATGCCAAACAATGACTGTTAAAATAAAAATTAAAAAAAAAAATTATTAAATCTATAAAAATTTTGTTTAGAAAAATTTAAATGACAAGAAAAGATGGTAATTGGTTAAAATTTTTTATGACACAAATTTTTTCTAAAATATTTATCTTATATAAATTATTTCTTTATGAATCTCTAATGCATAGACTTGAGAAGAAACAATTCACATTTGGCGTTACTGATATAATCGGAGAGGCTTAAGTTGGCTTAGAAAACTAGCTATAGAAACATGAACAACATCTTCGCGAAAGCAAGTAGTGTAATTTTGCTAAGCATCCTTTTTACGATATTTAAACCACAGTGCAGCTTATATGAATTTAAAGTGGGCGGCCGTAGTAGCTTCCGAAGATCCAGACATAAAAGCAAAATGAAATAAAAATGAAATTGATGAGGAATTAGGTCAACGGCTACCCACGGAATGTTGATTTTACATTTAATTGAGGAACTTAAAATTACGATCATATTTTAAGCGCTTAACGGCCTTTTGAACTTCCCTCGTACTTAGTAGACCACTGTGATGTTTCAAACAAAATGCACTATTATGTTTGTGTTTGACAACCATAGAAATCAGAAAATCTCTTGAGCTTTGGTGAAGATAGAAAAAAATTAAATATACTGTGTCAGTCAACATTTTTTTTGCGTATTAACCTCATCAATGAAAGCATGAAAAGTGACACTCAATTTCCTTGGTTAAAAAATATTTATTACTTTAGGCATTTCAACAGGCCGGATGAATTCAAATTCACGTTATGCACAGTTTTTTTTTTTTAATGCATAAAACTTAAACTAAAAAGAGTGAAAAATATTCTTGTATCATTAATATTTAATTGCTATTGTGGCTGTATTTTTTCACACGAAAGAAAAAAAAGGCTGCTCGGCTTAAAAAATTTGGGCTGTAATATGAGCATAAAAGTAAATTATGTTCATAGTCATATAGATAATTTTAAACATAATTTGGTAGATATAAGCAAAGAACAAGGAGAACACTTCTACCAAGATATACGGCTGATTACAACAACTGATTACAGCTGGGGAATAATGCGCGACTGTCCAAATCAATTTCACTTTAGAAAATCACTTAAAAGATAATTAATTGTTGTATAAAGAGTAAATAAATCAATACTTCTTTGAAAAAAAATCTTATTTTAATGTTTCGTAAACAAGAGCTGTTACAAACAAATTCAGTAACAGATTTGGTATCACCCGGTAAGACATACTCATAATCAGGTCTTTAATCCTAGGCACCAACAATTTAGTTTAATAATAATAATTTAACAAACAATAACAATTTAGTTTTCAGTGCATTGGCGATGCAGCAAATGACCGCATTGCTTTTTTCTGAAATTCTGAAAGCATGTTAACCATCACTAAATCTTCCGTAAAAAATAGCTGCACGTTACTTGATTTTTCCATTTTTAACGCTTTTTTATGCATCGACTATTATAGTGTGAAAACGATCCGCTTTTAATTGTACATGAATGTGACAACAGCATAGAAAAAAACATGGTTCAGTTAACCATAATCCGTTGGTTGCATTATATAGTTGTAAGAAAATGATAGTGTTGTCGGGTATAATCTAATCTGATCTAGAATAACAATAACATGATAAATTATATACATAGTTATGTTTAAAATGTAAAAATGTTATGATTAAATGTAATAATAAATGTTTTCACTCCTTTAAAAAAAAATCGCTTAACTTTTTACCTGTTTTATTCATATATAATAAATAAAAATTTTAAGTGTTTTCACATCAACCGAAATCTAACAACCAAATCACTAAACTGATAGAAAATGATTCTGTCAAGACTTAGAAAAAAATATAGTTAAAAGTAAACATTATTTGTTTGCTTTTAATTATAGTTTAATTAATAATATATATTAGATGTTTATTTGACCTTTTTGTAGTTATAAGTATGAAAAAACAATATTCGAGCTTGAGGTCAAAATTGTAGTGTGAAAATTATTTCTTTATCGCCTATATTTCGCTACATCGAGAAGCATTATCAGGGCTATGGCAAATATAAATTATCTTAATGTAGGAATAAAGTAAAAAATAGAAATTTGAAAAAACACAAACACATATAACAAAATAAACAGTCATTAAAAAACAAAATTTAAGCTTACGTCCAGTGTTTACAAACAAACTCACAATCACAAAAACAATAAACACAGTTTCTTGATCGTCATCTGTTAATGCACTGAAAGTAAGCTAACATTGCTTCATTTACTTATACTAATTATTGCACTGTGTTTTATATTTTGTTGCTTATTTATTAAATGTCGGTATATTTGGGCGTAATTCTCTTTAAAGTTAATTCTCTCCTTCGATGGAATATTAATGATGTTTAGCATCTCTAGCATGAAGCGACATTTGTGATTATTCTCCGTTGTTAATATTTCTGTTTTTTGGAAATCTGGAGAGTGATTTAAAGATGCGCAATAGGCCGCTAATGCTGTTTTGACCACAAGCTCGAATATTGTTTTTTCATATTTTAATTAATAATAAAAATATATTATGGTTAAATATATTATAGTAATAAAACTTTGGTTGTGATTTGAATTTCTTTTTTTTGGTTAATATCAGCCATGCTGCTTTTTATACATAGTTGCAATATCATGACTTAATGTTAACTAAAAATGTTTTTCGTGAAGGTAGTATCGTTGAAAACAGCTATTATTTGTTCGCCGCAACTATACATTGTTACAGAGAACATAATATGGTTATTGTGACCATATCAAAACTATGTTTTTTTTCTGCGTGTACATTATAAATTTCATGTAGAAAATTTTTATTTTGATACAATGTTTTAACTCATTGAAGGCGCTTTTGCAGCATAAGTCTATTCATCGTGATGAAATAGCAAGTCGAACTTACCACTAAGCGACTTTAAACTGTCAAATCGGATGTACGAAAAAGGCATTGTTACATACTTAATTTTTTCAAAATCTAAAATAAAATACATATGAATATGTATAAAAAATGTGTACTTACCCATACTCACATAGAACACAGCAGCTACAAAATAATACCATAAATTCTTGTGTTGCAAATGCATTTTGATGTATTTCAGACATAAACCTTTATGATACATTTTGAAAAGTTTAAACATTTTATTTTATATGAAATTTATTCTCTTGATTCCTCTTATTAAAATTTTTATCAGTCGTTTAATATTCATGTTTTTCATACACTTATATGTATAGTGACCCAGTTTTGTTTTTTATATTTAACACAATCACACACACACACAGAACACATAAATTTTTAAGACCACTATATAAAATCTAATGCTAAAAAAATTTAACTAAAACATATATATTTTACAGAAATAGTTTGAGTAAAAAAACGTATTTTAAAAGTTTTTAGTAATTTTCATTATTTTCGTTAAAAACATGAGTTTATTTTGATTTGATTTACTTTTTTCGTTTATTCGTCTTTATTCTCTATTTTATAGAGATATATGGTAAAAATAAAATATTTATTTTAGTAACCGCCAGACTTCTTTTTACGGTCTTCAAGTCGTCGTTTTGTCTCAGATTTTTATTATAAAAAAAAAAGAATTGTTTTGCTTGTCTAAGGAATACGGAAATTTTTATGACAATTTTCTTTTATTATTACTTTTTTTTTAAACTTTAAGTTGAATTATTTTCTTTTTATTCTTTTCAGTTTTATTATTTCAATTATTAGATTGTGAGATTTTTATTCTCATTTTTATTATTGAAATAATAATATTTTGTGTTTTCTGTTTATACTTTTTTTTGAGAAGGGACGGTTGAATATTTTTATTTGCACCACCACTATTTTATTTCGTTTACTTGATGTATTTATTTTTTTGGTGTTTGTTTTCCTGCTCTAAATTTCGTGTTGTTGTCCTTTTTTAGTTGTATTAAGTTTTATTACTATTCATTATTAAGTAGAGCATTCATTTAAAGTTTCTTTTAAAATCTATAAATTTAACTGTTTGTCTGCCGTTTTTTTTCTATGCATCAATAGCTGTTTGTATTTTCTTTACTGTTTATTTTTTCCGTATTTCTTGTAGTATTTTATTATTTAAAACAGTATGTACAGTTATGGCCTCATTAAAATGTTTTTATTTTATTAAAAAGCATCACTTGTTTATTATTTTCTTTTAAATGTTTTTTTAAGCCATGAAGAAGGAGTGTGCAAAAATCTATACTTAACAAAAAAAGTTTAACAAACGCTTTTGACAAATTTTATTATTATTGTTTTGTTGTTGGCCCATCTTTATAGAATTGCTGCTTTTACTGCTTTGTTTAAAAATTGAACCATCTCTTACTTGAATATTTTTTTTTTAGTTAAAGACATAATTTTCTAGGGTTTCTTATTTTTTTCTTTGCCACTTTGTATTACATTTCATTTTGTCATTGTTATCTGTTTCCCTATAATTTTACTTATTTATTTATATTTTTATTATTTTTTTGTTGTTCTATGTGTTCAGAACTTCCGCTGTATTCAATTTGTTCATTACTGTAATTATTATTTTTTTAAGGGCTCTGTTTTTATTTCTCTAAGGATTCTGGAAATTTGTTGTTATAGTTCATAAGTTTTTTTTACGTTTTTATTCTTCAATTTTTGCCTTGCCTCCCTATTTGCTGTTGCTTTTGTGATTATTGTTTATCAAGTGCCAAACCTGCAAAACATTAAATAGAATCAAAATCAGTAAAGTTAAACTATTCTAACAAAACAAAATGCATATGTTTGAAGTAAATAGGAAATGTGAATAAAAATTTAATAAGTGTCCTCTAACAATTTAAGGAAATAAATAATAAATTAAAGTTTAATTCATTAAAGTCACGGGAATATTTTTTAATATAATTTTTATAAAAAACTTCGTGCTATTTTTAGATTATCCCGATTAAATTAATCCTCTTTCAACGAAATAGCCATCGAGACGTGCTTTGACCCTTAATAACCAAGTAACTAACTTAATCGGGATAATCTAAAAATAGCACGAAGTTTTTTATAAATATTATTTCTTTAAAGAATTTCTTAAATTAGTTTAAAATTTTTTAGTATAATTTTCAAAGCCTTTAAAAAAAGATAATGCTTAAAAAGTTACTAAAATAATTATCCCCCTAAATCTGGTTCTTTGAGGAAAATTAAAAATTTTGTTTATTTGTTAGCAGCTAACAAGGGATTTGCGAATTTATTCCCATATTGATAGAAATGCCAAAGTTCTGCATTTATTGCATTAAGAAAAAATACGATTTTTTTACGGCTCAGCATTTTTTTGTTCTAGTTATTTTACATATGAAAAACCACAATTAAAGAGTGCCAATGGTTTTTATAAAAAACCAAAAGGCATGAAAAAATGTGTCCCCTGTTCAAAAACAGAATGTAACCACGAACAAAATAAATAAATACCGAATAAAAAAGCTGAAAAACAAAATAATAAAATCGTTGCAAAAAATAATACAAAGTAGACATGTAGTCATACACAGGTATTTACATATCCGTTATTTTAAAAAGATACTGTTTTTATAGAATTGTTAACCTAAAGTAAAATAAATTAAAAATTTATATTTTTTCAATTTTTTTTAAAACAATACACGAAAATAGTGCGATATAAAAACAATATATGGATTTTGTGTTACAAATATCTATTACTTTTATAAAAATTCGGGAAAGTTAATTTGTTGAGCAATAGAATTTATGTTTAAATTTTACTTTGATTTTGTTACTAACTCTTTAAGTTCAGAAAATGCATTTATAAATTAGAAATTTTACTCAGTCATAAAACTCGCACAAAAACATAACAAGTGTTGACATTATAAAAAAGTAAACGTTTACATAAGAATCGAAAATCCTAAAAAACAAAACAATTTTTTAAGAATAAAATAAAAGAAAAATATTTAAATCTAAATCATCGAGAGTCTAATAGGTTTGAAAGAAACTTCAGTGTTAAATTTTAGCCAAAATTTTTATATAAAAAAAAATCTACACAAAAATTTAAAAATTTAATGAAAGTCATTTTCAAGTAAAACTCATGAAAAAAACAAGAAAACATACATCTTAGCAAAATTAAAGTTTATGAAAACAAAATATTCAAATTAATACAAATTCATAAATGTTTTGTAAATTTAATAGAAACTCTAAAGTTTTTCGTAAAAATTTTGTTTTATTCCTTTAAAAATTTGTAAATGGGAGTTATTACCCAAACAGCAGGTACTAATCTAAATCAATGCCCTTGATGAACTTCACTTGAAATAATTACAAAAACTTAAAAAAATTAAGAATTTAGTAAATTAATAAAAAAATTTTAAATGAAACCTTTAAAAATTCCTGAAAATTCAAATTCAACACGAGGCTTATTCAAAAATAAATCCTTCTGTTTGCACTCTTAGATGTTACTTAGCTCCTCTTCGAATCTCATTCAGACTTCCGAAATTTAAGCCTCTCAGTACCCTGCAGTGAAGGGTACTGTGTATTCGATTTTTTATCGTTCTTGTATATCCGACAGAAATCTGATATTCCATTAACCCATCTACTGATGTTGCTTCGTTTTTTTAATGTTTGTGCCTGCAGAACTCAGTTATCTTCAAACGGATATAAAATTTTTTGTGTAATTTAACACTTACAGATCGGTCTCGTTTTAAACACAGTTCATAGTCCTAGAATTTAGAGGGTGTCCTAATACAACGTACATGTTCTTTAAGTGTATTACCACTCTAAAATTTGAAAAAAAAACTTATTATAACTACGGGTCCTAATGAACACTTCTAGACAGACGGTTGAAATTTACAAAGAACCTGTATTTGCTAAAAAAAACAAGTATACAATTTGAATTCATAAATTAACGGGTATCTCCATAATTAATGTAACTTGGCATACATGGTCCTATCTTTTGAACAGTTATATACAAGCGCTTGAAAATTAGACAGATGTCTAATACAGACAGACTAATGTTATTTACAAAGAACCTGTATTACTAACTCCGCTTTACACTGCTTCTAAAGTTGATATAATTTGATGTATGAATATGGCCAAAAACTGAAAAGTTTTAAACAGACAATTGAAATTTATAAAGGAACTGTATCATATAATAAATATAAAATTTAGATTTGAAGTTAAAGGGTATTCACCAATTGATGTTATTATAGACATAGGGTTAAAACTTTCAAGGAAACTTTATTGCTAAGACTGCCCTAATAAAATTTGAATTTAGAAACTATACTAATTGATGTGATTTGACCTATTTAACCCAATCTTCTAAACTGTAACTGTAATAATTACTTGAAAATTAGAAAAATGTCCACTACCTTGTCTGGTATAATAAGAAGTACAACTATTTAAAATTACACATTCAAGGGTGTTATATTAGTTGATGTTATTTTAGGTATATCGCCAACAGTTGTAAATAGACGGTTAAAATTTACAATAAAACTAGTTTGCTAAGTCCGCTATAACAAAATGTATAATATTTGGATTTGGAAAGTAAAGGGTGTCCCAATGTACTTTGAAACGTATTGCTAAACTTTTAAGCCGTTATAAATAGACGAAGTCGGTTTTTCTTTTGCAAGAATTTTTAGGTAAGTTGAAGGAAGTTAAAAGTTATTTAAATGCTTCAAATAGGGAGTTTTGACAATTACGGGATTTAGTATTTTAGAGAGAGAATATTATAGACAAAATTTTACCCAAAATATAAAAATGACGTCATCTAATAATAATGATTTTAGTGATAGAAACCTATAACAAAAAATCTTTTATTTAATTAAAGACACGGGAATATTTTTTTAAAAATTTTAATTTTCACAAAAAACTTCGTGCTATTTTTTATTTAACTATCCCGATAAGGATATATGGTGAGGGCTATATAAGATTCAGCATAGCCGAATATAGCAATCTTACTAGTTTAAATTCTCTTTAAAGTTCTAGCGATCTTCATCGTGCGCATTAACGATAAAATTTTTAATGCCATCGGAATTTGTATACTTCCCATCTAATTTCATAATTGTAATTGTAGTTGTTAGAAGTATTTCAATTAAAACACAAACAAGAAAACATAATTCATAATTCATAAATTCAAGACATGCCATTTGCGTTGGTTCTAATTAAAGCCAAAATGAAAAACATTTTTACAAAGATAACTTTTACTGTTTTTTTAGTCCTTAACGTACAATATTTAGTCCTTATTTAAAACACGTTGAATACTGGCCAAAATTATCATCTTTTATGGAAATACAGATTACGTTTATATTTTTTTACGCATCTTATTAGTCATGCGAGAATACGAAATCAAGAAAGCCAAGATAATGGTATTTGATTCTAGTCTACATGTGTGAAATGCATTAAAGCTTTTTCTTCTATTAAGATTTAATCTAAACAAATATTCATTAGTTAATAAAAGTTCAAAAGGTACATAAAAAAATTACAAAAGTTTATTTGCTCACTCCTTGACAAAGGCATTTGCACATCAAATTACATACGAGTGCCCATATGATTAAAGATTTATAGATACGTGTGTATTAGTTACCTTAATAAAAGACAAAAATGATGACACGAGGTCGAATTCAGTCGTATAAAAGGTATGGCATAGTGAAGTATTTAAACTGTCATTAAAAGTGTTCGCATTTTCTGTATTTTAATTAGCGGGTGTTCTTTTTCAAGGCAAGAAATTTAAATTAGTTGCCACTGATTTCTTTTATGGATAATGTAATAAATACATATCCATTCTGTTTATTTAATAATAATTATTAGAGGGATTTTGATGGATACAGCAAGGAAATTTGAATTTTGGCTCTCTTATAACAATGCCTCGATTGGAATAATTATGGGCACAGCAACTATGAATATACTGACCTTGGATTATATGCTTTCTATTATAATTCAATAAATTAGGAACTTTTTTGAGCAATAAGCTTACAATTATGTAGTGCTTTTTCCGTTGTTTTTTAATTAGAAAAATATCATTTATCTAATTAAATTTGATAAAATTCACTGGCAATACAATGAACAGAGTTTAAACATTTACAGTGATTTTATATGTCACTCGTTATTTAATGAGCTTGGCTGTTGGAGGCCACTGAAACTGTTTGGGACCAAAATTAAAAGACATGTTGTACCTACAAAAAATTCAGTCATAATGTGTCTTTATTCTATTTTGTTTTTCTTTTAGCTTATAAACTGGTTTAAAAATAAACTCAAGTTTGACAACGTTATCAAAAATTACTTGCTGCGATGATTTATAATGCTTAACATCTAAGCTGTTGCTTTTAGTCAGTAAACACTTTTTAAATAATATATTAACGGTGTCCATCGTATATTCCATTAAACGTTGTTAGATTTTTTCTCCGAAAGTATTAAGTCACATGTATCCGGTAAAAAACTGTTACCGATTAGGCATCTGAAGGGGTACATATGACTTGTAAAAGACGGAAAAACTGAATTTTGTACTCAAATAGAAGTTAAATATTAATGGCACTTAAATACAAAGTGAAAACTAGCCTTCAGAAAATCCCTTTCTTTTTTAAGTCACAATTTGACATAAAGGAAACGCAGCTCGTATACATATTTTTATGAAAATAAGATCTTGTAACGCCTACATATCTAAAAATAGCAAATGCTGTTGTTGCTGTTCAGGTGTGCCTGGTGAAAATAGAGGTGAATAAAGTTAATTTCACCGGTGGTGTATATGGCATACGAGTAATATGACAATTAGAGCCAGTTTAATTTTGGTTTAATATTGGTGTTGCCAAAATGGCTGTTGTCTTCTGATATTGTTCAAAAATTGTTGAATAATTTATAAGTTTATCGTTCATCAAATTCATGAGTTCGAGCGTGCGTGCAAAAGGAAAATACTAATGGTAATGTAAATATAATTTCAGTAAAATCTAGTGCAGCAGTAGAAAAATAAACTGAAAATATAATTTTTTTCACAACTGTACTGTAACTTTCGTTATCAGTAAAAATTTCCTGTTTACTGCCAGCAGATATTTTTGTTTCGTTTGTCTAAGGACACTTTTGCTTATGAATTTAATTACTCGTACCATATCTTCACATGCATATACTTACAATTGTACAAACGCATACGAGAATTTTCATTTCTTAATTACATTACTCTTGAATTTCTGCAATAATAATAACAGCACCAACAGAAAAAAATTAGCTATTAAATTAGCAAAGGACTTAAGAAACATACACTCACGAAAATTTGTTGGCTTTTTCTCTATGTCATACTGTGAAGTTAACCATTAAAAAATAATGTGTTTAATGTCTGCTGGCACACTGATGGGCAGAAATAAGTTTAGTGAACATAATACAATGAATATAACTAAACTGCAAATGAAATGAACTTAACCAAGTCTACTTGTACTTATTTGTGTGTGTGTGTTTTTGTGTGATAATGTTAATATATTTGTATGTGCTTCTTCAACTTATTGGTTTATTTGTGAGTGTGTCAGTGTAAGTTCAAAAACAATTCTCCAAAGCAATTAAAACGATAAGACTGACTACAACAACAAAAGAAGAATGAGTGTATTGTAACACTTTGATGATATTACAAACTCATCAGGCTTAACAGAGTAAAAACAGAGGAAGTTTTGAGGCCTTCATGTGCGTGTGTGTGTTTAATAATGGCAAGTGTTTCTTGAAGTTGGTAGAAAGTTTTCCAATGAAGTGGCCAAAAGAACATTAATTTAACACAAAATACAAAATCTCTAACTATAACAGTCAAGTATATAATAACATTATTTTCCAAAAAGATAACATGTAATTGATGTGTAGACAGGCACACTTATACCGCATGTGTTTTACATTAATTTTAGGAAAAGAATCACTAAGGGAAAACAAACCAAAAAACATAGGGTTGTAGGTTTGAAGGACCTTATATTGATAGAAATGGCTTAAGTCATTAAACAA
This sequence comes from Gymnosoma rotundatum, assembly GCA_916610165.2. Taxonomy (NCBI): domain Eukaryota; kingdom Metazoa; phylum Arthropoda; class Insecta; order Diptera; family Tachinidae; genus Gymnosoma; species Gymnosoma rotundatum. Next base: position 138,819,997 of record OU744336.1, on the reverse strand, counting down.
AATTTTTAACAACACATTAGGGCTTCACAATAATGATAAAAAAATTTTAAAACTCTGTTATAAAACGCTGATACAAGTTCAAGAAGGATTGTAAAATAAAAGCAATCAAATGTATTGCAATTTTCGATCTGTTAAATTTATAACGTTTAGAATTTGCATACATTGCGTTTAAAATATATTTAGTATTTTCCTTGTGCATCTCACACAGAAAGTATTCATCCAATTAAAGCAAATCCCAGATATATTTTCTGAATAATATAAACTACTTGAATTGTTTAATTAACCGCTTAAATGAATACACTTTCAGACATAGTGTCGAGAGATGCTATTGGAAATCAGCATGATCGCTCTATGTCCTTCGAGGTGGAGGGAAAAACACCATACCAACCTCTAACTTTTTCATGCCATTTGGAACAATAAAGTAACTCAAATCAAAAAAATAAATATACCAGGGCGATAGAGAATTAAAAAATAAGAAAAAAATCACGGGCGAAAATTGGCGTATGTCCATATTTTTTTAGTTATGGGGCTCTGAAATTTTCAAATTTTTCAAGATATCAATATGGGTATCATTTTAAGAGATCTGTAAGGAAATACTAAAATTTTTTATATGTACGATTATATATGTATATGCAGCACCTTATTTTTTTCACTCATTGAAGTCTCGGTCACCCCAATATTTGCTTTTTTGATTGGAGTTAATTCAGTACTAGATTTACATAGATGGTGAAGGGTATATAACATTTGGCATAGCCAAATATAGCATTCTTGAATACTAACAATAAAAATAATGAGCATCTTAAAATTAATTTAGTACGCATGCGTATCTTTCTTATCAACTATTCTCCTTTTCTTCTTTTAGTGATAATAATACGTGCAATAATAGTGGTTATTAAAATTAAATTTGCACACCTTATACGAAGCTAGCGTTAAAGTAGATATTTCAGTTTACAGTAAGGTTTAGTAAAATACGTTGTGGATGGTATTATTTCTAAAACCGTGATAATATCGATAGTTTTAAGTGCCAGCGTTTGAAAACATGAAAAAATTTTGTAAAAACAGTCATTAATTTTAATCCAAGGGTCAGAAAAAGGCTTCGAACTTGGGGCAATAAAGTAAAGATTTATTCCTGTCCTTAATTCTTTGCCTTAAGAAGTAAGTTAAAAATTGTCTGACCCTACTAAAGAAAATGTTATACATTGTGGCTGATTCAATAACCTTAAGGTGGAATCATATGATTGCCGAAATGCACCAAATATTGTCTTATATTAACCCCAAACGTGATATTTGACAATCAATTTGCTTATGCGGCAACAGAGGCCGATAAAATGCGACTCTGGTGCGGAAATCGTGTGACTGGCAAATAAGACACCAAGTGGCCATAGAAATGATAAAAAGGCGGCAATATTTATAGTATTCCTGTGCGGCAATTTTTTTAAATGTTTTTTTTTTTTTGTATGTGCTCATATTTTTTTGGAAGTACAAATTATTTAATTTTATTTTATATTATTTATTTTTTTAATTAAAACAAATAATTTCCAGTTTTAATATGAATTTCAGTTAAGAAATATGCAAAGTCATGGATGATTCCGTGACCTCCAAATACCATAAAGTAAATCCGAAAGTTATAATTATAACACCTGTGCCAAAAAAGGGAATTAGCCGAGTGTTACTTCATAGTGGTCATACATTGGAATTAGTGAACTTATCGTGGGAGTGAAAGAACACCATATTTACCTCTCTAATTTTGTTTTGTTCATTTTTTATACATTCAATGGATTGATAGCAATTTGGTACAGAAAAAAATTGGTCCAAATTGGTGCATTAGCGACAATCGTGTGATCCCGCCTTTATAAATTACCTTATGCTATGCCTTAGTAACTTTCCGCCCAACATATATTATTTTGCGGGTTCTTGAAGTCAAAGGGAGTTAAAAGGTGTATACAATCCTCAATGTTAATAATCATCTTAGGCCGAATAATGTATTAGTTCTTAATTAGAAGCTGTTGATTTTAGCTTTTTTTCATGTTGCAGAAATCCTTTTATGTTGAAAGTTTGAATATATATGAACATTCCTTAATTAACAAAACCCTTAAAACAGCAAAAACTTTTACTCTGATTGCTATTTGATTTTAAGTTATAATAAAATATGATTATGTGACTGTGACTTGATTATTTGTCACTACTCTTGAAAATAAATCTTCATACGAGATAAAAAAAAAAAAAACGAAGCAGTTCTTTATAATGCACTTTAATGCCTTTATTTTCGAGCAATTTTTCTTAGAGGAGGTCAATTTTTTAACGCAAAACATGTAGCTAATTAAATGTCACCTATTTTTGACTTTTTATCATTTTAATATTAAAAAAGTAAAAAGAAAATAATCACCCTTATTCTATATGCCGTCGGCAATACAAGGCGATATTAACTGGCAATATGAATTTGGTATTTTGTAAGGAAATGTGATGTTGGTATTGTCTCGAATTGCCGTTGACATTGTCGTCTATGATTTAGGTGTCGTGCACAAACGAAAAATTAAATAAACTATAAAAATGATAGAAATAAAATTGAAAATGGAGAAATTGAAGAGTACCAAACAAGTTGGAAAATAAACCTTTCACTTTTCAGCAGTTTTCAAAAGAACAGTAGGCTCTAAACGCCCTTTGCCTACCAAATAGAACAAGTGATAGATGGCAAAAGGTATGTTTGGTAAATAGAGCTTTAGAATTTCATGTTTGCCAAAATTCTTTTTAAAGGTAATTTCAAACAAAATAGAGTATATTTAATTTTTTGTTTTCTTTTATTGTGTCAGCAAATATGTTTCAATTTGTTTTTTTTTACAAAACAGTTGAGACAAAAATGTTTCTCTTCGATAAACACAATTTTGCTTAATTGGGGCTGATTTTCAAAATAGTTCTTTATAATCTAGAAATGTTGTAAATCGTCGGTCTATTTATGATATTTTGCCTAAGTATACTGATCATAAATGTCATAAAGTTAGTAGAAGATGACAGTTTCTTTGTTTCATAAGTTCTATCGGACCTTAAGAACACCCAATTCAAATTTTTCATATTTCATAATCACCCTTATTCTGTTTAGAGTCGGCAACATCGTTGTTAATTTATAGGAAACATCACTTTAACACAACATCAACACATATTTGGTATTCCCTAACAGTTTAATGACGACGTTGTCTACTGATCGTTAATGTCAATAAAAATTAAAGACATATCTAATATTTGAGTCAGTAGATATAATTGTTTACTACATCTGATGGTATTGTGTTTGTAAAAATTTAAGAAATGTACTTTCTTTATGACACTGACTCCAATGATGAAGAAAGTAAGAAAAAATTCATTGTGCAAAGAAGACTTCTTAGACAGAAATAAAGTTAACAGTTGAAAAGTAAGTAATTAATTAAAAATTATCCATTTCCTACTAATGCTTTGTTTCGTCATTAATGTTTAAAGTTATTTTCGGCTGAATAACACAGCATTTCAGCTTCTTCCGGTAATGAAAGTAAAATATCAATAAATGCACGTCGACTTCTTGGGGTAACATGGCTAAACATTGAAAATGTTTTAAGCACGTTCATATAGGCGTTGACGTCGCCTTGTATTGCCGACGCCAAACTGAATAAGGGTGAATACAAATTTTATCCTAAAAATTTTATAATAAAAAAATAAAGAAACGTTAAACAATTTTGATTGACCTTTGGATAACCCTGCTGCATTGCTTAAAGGCATTAGACTTATAAATCAGGATAAAAAATAAAATAATTATCAAGGTTATCTTAATTTCAAACAAAAAATGACTAAATTATACTTCCATCAAATAATTTATCTGTTGTAAGTAAGAAAATAAGAAGCAGAAAAATATTTTTTGCATGTATATGTAATGTCTATAATTTTTCTCACGATTCTGATATCCTTCAGTAATATCTTTAACATATAAAGAATTTATAAAAAAAGAATACATACCTTTCTCTTCTAATAACTTCTCATAAATTTTGTTAGATGTTTTACAGTTTCATCATGTATGTATAAGAACTCAGCGGATAAATAACTACATATTTATATCTTTTAAACAAGTTTGTGTGTGTATTATATAAAATCCCTTATTAAATAGCAAGAAGCTATTTGTCAAACCTTTAAATCTGCAGACAACAGATTGAAAATAATTTTCCCATGCGAAATATTATTTTTGCAAAAAGTAATCTTGGTATTCTGTATAATGAATTTTTAATCACTAGCAATGATCCTTTTACAATAGTAGATTGAAAAAGCTTTGCATTTGCAAAAAAAAAAATAAACAATATTTATTTAGGTTAATTTGGGTTTGTATCAAACCCAAATATCTTTTATTTATTTACTTTTATTTTTGTTATGTTGCTATTGACATACTAAGGAATATAAGTCAATTTGTGTGAGAGATTAACTTCAAACTGATAAAATCACTCCTAGTTTTATAATTTAAGATATGAAAAATGAATGTAAAATAATGACCAAAGTTTTCAAATTAAATAAATTCATTCTTCAAAACACCATAATATATCGTATAAGGGAACATAGTCTGCGCAAAAAAAGTTTAGGTAAGCAATTATCAACCTTGTTTCAATATCAACTATTTAACAATAGCAACAATTTAAGACACGATGAAGTTATTCTACAAAAATCAAAACTCATTACTAAAGAATTATTCTTTTTAAAACTTAAAGGTCCTCAATTTTATATTTTTTAATTTTATTTCGTACCGCTTGCTTATCAATTAACCCATACCAATTATGCAAACTCCAGCAGATAACTAATAAATGTTTAATATTGGGAGAACCTCTTGCTCTTAATATCGCTGATTGCTAAGTTCACTTTTTAATTAAGCTAGAATGATTTAAGGACTATCATTATTGCAATTTTCATGATAAAAATAATAAACATTCTTTCATCGTATATAATTCTAATCGTGTTATTCAAACCACATACATAATTTGTATTCATATAAAGTTTAATTTCGATAAGAATGACAGGGTTGCGATGAAATTTACTTTCAAGGTTTTTTTACACTGACAGTTTTTAGTTAGGATTAAAGCTTCTGAAAAACCCAAATGAAGTTTTTTTATACCCTTCAGCACAAAAAGTGGAAAAAGGGTATATCTAAGTTTGTCATTCCGTGTGTAATTTCTACAATATCCCTTTTCGACCCCGAGGCAAACCTGATTTCCCAAAAAAAAAAAATTAAAATATGTCAATCGATCAGATAAAGTGTCGAAAGAGGTGCTACCGGAAATCAGCTTGATCAGTCCATGTCCTTCGAGGCAGCAAGCAAGCCACCAAGCCTACCTCTAATTTTTTCATTTCATTGGGAACAATAAAGTAACTCCAATCAAAAATATAAATATATGTGTCCATTGAGAATTAAAAAATAAGAAAAAACATCAAGTGAAAAATTTGGCGCTCGCCCATTTTTTCCGTGTTACGGAGCTCCGAGATTAAAAATTTTTTTTAAATATCAAAATGGTTATCATTTTAAAGCTTTAAAAGAGATCTTTAAAGAAATACTAATTTTTTTTAAATGCTTAACGCAATAAAATTCCTTAAAAATTTTAATAATTATTAGAACTCTGTTGGACCTGATAAGACTTATATGTTAGCATTCACCTAGAAACCATTTTAGTAATATACGGATTGTGTTGTTTAAATTGACTTTTTTGCATATTTTAATACACAAGTTTACGTTAACGTCTTTAAGGATTTTATTGGTATAAATTTGAAGAGTAAAAGAATAATAAGTTTAATTCACATTCACATAGTACACAACTTAATGTTATCGTGATTAACATTTATCCTTGAATAACGACAATGATTTTACTGCGTAATTTATTGCTGGAGTTTAATAAAGCAAAGAGATAATAGGAAAAAATTAAGAAAATGTTTATTAGAAACAGGTATATTAACAGAAAGAAAAGAAAACAATATAAATTTAGTTAATATGCTTTTCTGTTTATTGTTGCTTAATATACATAAAATACCATTAATTTTTTATAACTAAAAATATGTAATGAATTTCTGTGATAAAAATACCTCCCAGAAAAAGAGCAAGAGAAAAAAATTCTTGCTACAGGTGGTTTTTTTTTTTAAACTTTGTGGCGAAGCACTTTATTATAGTTATCTTTTATTAACGCTTTTTTTATTTATAGATTCATTTTACTTTTTTTTTTGTTTTTTTTTTAATAACATTCTTTGATATTTTTTGTTCGTTTTTTAAAGTGTGCGGCACAAATTTTGTCGTTCTTGCTCATGTATGTGCAAACATCTTGCACATCCCATTTGTATGAAAATGAAAATAAAACAAACATTGTTTATGGTTTTCTTAAGTTCTAATTGTCATTTTTAGTTTGATCGTAATTTATTGAACAGCACTTTAGGTGAAGATAGTTTTCTGACACTTAAGAAATATTTTCTTGGTTTCAATTAAAAAATATGTAGTTTCTTTTAAACCAAAATTCGTAAAAATGGATTTAGGCAAATTTATTTTTTTTTTCAAAATTCAACAAATTAGCAAAAACAGGAAAAAAAACAGAAATCCATATTTTTTTTGTTAATATTTCATCGAGCTTAAAAGTTATTTTAACTTTAATTTTAATTATATGAAGATTATTTGATTTTTTGTATTTTTTCTATGGAAAAAAGCACTGGGCCACTTTCTTTAAATAAAATAGGACTAAGTTAATAGCATGGCTGACCTAATACAGTCGTATAATGTTACAAAAGTATATAAAGATTATCGATTTAACACACTGTAACAATATTTGTCTCCGAATCAAAAAAAGCTTTCAATAACACAATTGTGTATATTAAAAATGAATTATAATTAAGTTTTACCTTGAGTTTATGTATAATTTTAATTTCTAAGAATTTGTAAGTAGGTAGACAGATGCGGAGCATGCTGATGTAAGATGTATCGATCTAGAAAATGCAACATTACATTCGACTGATGTCGATTTTTTTTTTTGTTTTCTTTGGAAAACGTACACATACATTTGTGAATAATTTTTCTTTACAAATATACATTACATTGTTTTCCCGGTTTTTTAACAAGTTATGGAAACTTAATATGTTTGCAGCAACATCACCAGTTTAAGCAGAAAAATTCTGTTATCATAGCACTATTCAAGCAGCAGCAACAGTGACTGCATTTTCAACATACCTTTTGGAGACAGTAACTAAATCGCATTTAATATATAAGCAAAACTGAGTCTTGGAAATGCATTTGCGATTCGACAGCAAAATATTTTTTTTAAATGAATAAAAATTAAATTAAATTAATTTTATAAATTTAAAAGCATCAATTCACACGCAGCTGTTATAACTTGACGTTGTATGTTTTAAGCGTTCTGGCCACACATCAAATTGCTACATCAAATTTTATAAAATTTTATGTATGAATTGGTTATTTTAATTCTGCTTATAACAGCAACACATCAAATTATCCCATCAACTTCATTTCACATTTCATATGCGATCAAACTTCCCATGTCATAATAAAAGCGTCACATAATTTAAGTAGTGTATTTCAACGGAAATTTTTCGTGTTTGTGTTAATATTTTGTATTTGGCTTACTTCTTTATATTTTATAAAATTTTCGTAACAAGTTTGCTGTCCAGCTGACTAGTAGAATCAGCGAATTGGAAATAAATACTAGCTCTCACCCGTAATAAATAACCTTAACAAATATTTTGCATTGTGTCAAAAAATGTTTAACTCATATTTAAATTAGATGACTGCCGATTATGTTATAATACAAAGAATGCTAAATAAGATGAAAAAAAAAACTAAATGCGTTCTATTTTCAAAAAGTCATATGTGTATATTTCTGTTTGCAAAACTATTTCTATAATAGTTATTTAAACAAAGGATATCTGTTATATAATATACTTTTCTAAGCACAGACATTTTTCCTTTGACAGTCGCACAAAACAAAAAATATTAGTAGCACAAGTAAACAATTTAAATATACTCACCCAACCAAGGAATATCTATTTGCCTTGAAATCAGCAATCAATTTAATTACTTATGATTGTTAAATATCTTTGTATTACTTAGCAATAATTATAATTACGCACATAATTATATATTGTCTAGACGGCAAATAAGTGTCAGTATTGCTATAAATTTTCTGTTTTGATAATAAATTTTTTGCATTATCACTGTCAAATATATTTTATAAACGAAATTTTAATACAAGACACACTTTTTAGATATAATTTTTTAAATTCATCACTTTTGTTATAGACTTGTCTTATCTTGATGTTAAATTATTTAAAATTTAATTTTGTAACCGTAAACATGCTCACAATGCAAACTCTAGTATCAAGGCAACTCTAGTATCTACAATATCAGGCATGTCTCACCATATAAAACATTCCGATCGATTTTATTGTAACATCTTCATATTTTAATCAATTCTGTTAATTCTAAAAATAAAAATATTATATTTTAGATATTTTTAATTTTGAAATTAAATGTTAGTGAAACTATTTTTATAACTAAAGGAAGGATTAATAATGACGTATACTTTATTAGACATTTGATTATAAAAATAATTCCACATTAAACAGGTAAGAGTGCTATATTCGACTGTGCCGAATCTTATATACCCTTCACCATATATGTAAATCTAGTTTAGCGAAGTAATTGCAATCAACAACGAAAAAAAAAAAAACAAAAAAAATAAAAACAAATATTGGGATGACAGACAATTAAAAAATAAAATAAGAAAAACCATTATGTACAATACTTACATAATATTATATAAGAATGCCATCAGCTCTTAATGGGTCAAGAAATTTTAACAAATTTTGTCTCTAGAATTTTTTTCAAATAATGATTATATTGTTTTATAATATCTTTAGAATATAGCTACGCATAATTAATGAATGTTACTTATAATAAGACATCAGTATGACTCCAGTAACAAAAAATTTATTATTTTGTATAATAGTATGACTAGAATTAAACTGCACAACTTAATAATAATAGATTGTTCTTATATTTTGTTTACCTCCACTATATTTTTTTCTTTTTTTTTGTGTTATGCAATTTTTATTATGAAATTATTAATGTGTAACAAAAAGTTGTCTAAGTAATTAAAACAAGAAACCGATTTTAAATCTAATGTATTCTACATTTAACTTTGTGCTCTACTGATACGTTTTATGCAATAATTATCGATAGTTGTAACTTGGAAAAAAATTACTAATAAAAATTTTCCTAAGAACATAATTTTTAAATATATGATGAGTTTTGCCGGCCACAATTTTTAGCAATCTGCAGTGAAATTGATTTTGCTACAGTCGATTTCTAAATCGTGGAAATGTCTGTGAAATTGCCTGTAAGCCGAAAAATTCTCTGAGAACTATCTGGAGTAGAAATACTTCCCAGTGTTGGGGGCCAGATATCAAGATAACTTTCTTACCGTTGACCTTTAAAGGATTTTATATTCTTTACTACGATATTAACCTTTTGTTTTAACATAGATTTCTATATTCTGTTAATAATGAGATTAAAGTTTTTAATATGACAAAAAAAATTTTGTTTGTGTTAAGTTGTTAATTGATATTTTTCGTTTGTGTTTTACGATTCTTTCTTTGTTGTTACAGTTTTAAATTATAAGTGTGAAAGTTAATTTGAATGTTTTTATGTTTATTTCAGTAGCATTTTAAGTGCTCCATTTTTAATGCCTTTTTTTTGGGAAATTTAATTATAAATTTTATATCGTTTTTATGGCAATCAAAATGAGTCAATTTGTTTGTTTAAAAGAATTTTTATTTTATTATTTTATTATTTTTTAGTCTAATTAAAGACAGGGAAATATTTTTTAATTTATTCAATTTCCATAAAAAACTTCGTGCAATTTTTACTTATCCCGATTTAGTTAATTACCGATATTGATTATTGAGGGTCAAAGCACGTCTCGATGGCCATTTCATTACCGCTTACTTAACTCTTCAGAAAACTTCTGACATACATTTTAAATAAACTAAAGATTTTCATCCAAACAGTAAAGCAAAAACAAAACGCAAAGTTTAAGCAAAAACAACAATTACCAACAGTAATTCTGTTTTTCTTTCTCCACTGTATAAAAACTTAGTTTTTGTAAAAATATTCTACAAATAAACTAAATCTATAACTGTAAGCTAGCAAACTAATTTCTATATTTGAAAAAGTAAATTATAATTATAATTTATATTTCTAAAATGGAAACAGTTTTTTTAATTAAACAGAAATAGGCAGGACATATTTTAATAAAAAGTTAAAAACGACTATAATTTATTTAGATACTCTTAATGTGTCTTCGTGATGGACAAAAATTATAATTTAAATAAGTTGAAAATATTTCATCGCTTGATCGTTATGATTACTTATAAAATCCTTTTTTAACACATTACAAAACATGAAAAAAGATGGCCTGCATGACAATATTTCCTGTATATTTTAAACCTACAAAAACTTTTAATTAATTTTTATGTAAGAATTATTAATTTATACAATTTATTATGCGATATTACTGCCTTACAAAGATAAATAAGGCTAATAAGTTATTTTCTAATATTGTCATGCCTCAGAACGCGACATGGAAGATGGTGCAAAAATTCTCAAATTATTCAGCAAGTTTTGCTTTCCACAATTATTGTTTTGTTTCGAAATATTAAGAAATGTTACAGTTGAATTGGTTGCTTAATTTTTCGAACCTTCAAATTTTGTATTTATACAGTGCTTTAAAAATATAGTTAAATTCAAAATTTATCCCATTGAACTGAAGCGTCTAACTTTGTTAAAATAAGAGAAAGATTTAAAGCATAAAACGTAGTTTATTTTGTAGTGAGTTGCACTTCTATATTTAATAAAATAGAAATAAATAATAACAATAAACTAAAAATATTGATTTGATTTAATTTTGAATATCTGCAGTAACTGTAAGCAATCATCTTATTGAATATTGCAGAAACGTTATGAAAAATTTTACAACATTTGCGTAATTTATACTGCATCAATTCTAGTAAAATTAAGATAAATTTTTTGCATTTGTTTTCTCCCCTGAAAACACAGTAAAAGAGCCCTTAAAAATGACTTGATGTGTAAACTTAACCAAAACTTTTACATTTTTTTTGTGTTTAGTCAGAAGCAGCGTTCATAAGGATACTTTAGTATATGAAATGGCTTCAAGGGGACTTTGCATTGTTTTGCAGTTGTTAATTTTGCTGAAAACCTTTTTTTTACTTTTTATAAAATATTTTGCCAAAATGTTCTCATGAAATAAAAGAAGCTATAACATATTTTTTTATTTTCTTTGTTATAAGGAAAATAATTAACAAAATATTTTAGCTTTTGTTTTTGAAGATGATTTGTATACTTGATTTTTAACAAATTTTTTTTGTGCATTGAAAAATGTATACAAAAAGCTCTAAGGCATTGTCCCTAGACCTGGCTGTTGCGTGTGTTTCTCTCATTTTTTTTTTTTTTTTGGTTACTTTAATAGAGAAGGAATTTATCTTGAATATTACATAAATAACCTTGCTATATCTCTTCTTCTTTTTTACTCGGTCATTGTTTGTAAAGATATATTTTAACTTTACTTACGGCAGGCAGGCACTTGAAATGAAATCAACTCTTGTTTATAAATATCTTTTTGTATATCAAAGAAGTATTGTCTAATAACCAATTTCAAACAGCTTTTTAAGTAGATTTGTTCTTTGGGGTATGAACAACAGTTAGGAACAAGGATTTCTAAAATTTGTTACAAAAAAAAAAAAAAAATAAATAAGAATTAAATGAAAATAAAACTTTTTAGCATTTTCATATGTATTTTAAAAAGAAACATATATTTTTTTCATAAATATATCGAATATTTTACTACCTAGTTTTTATAAACACACAAAAAACCATCACCAAATGCAAATAACGTATTAGGCACTACTTTATTAATAATACATATGGGCATTTCCATAGCACAGTACATAATATTTATAAAATGGTTTACATTTTGCAGATATAAAATTATCCGGCAAATAATAAGAGACTTGTATTCCATTCACAGAGTCTTTCTTTAAAAGTAAATTAATCAAGTTTTTGCTGCTCAAAATAAGGTTATATCGTACGTGTAATAAAACGAAAGGAATTTGGAGGTACAACTACGGATTCGGAAAGGTTTAATATACTTTTTTCCATTCTTGTCCTAAACCAAATATTTCTTTTTCCCTTCCGTCATGTTGAAATAAATAAAGTCTGTGGCTGATTTTTTTAAGAAAAAAATAATTTAATATCGTTTCCTCTGCAAGATATAGATACTATTATATTGTTTCTAGCTTTAATTTTCAAATACATGCAACCGATTAAATACAAATGATGCAGTCACATATTGTTTTTGAGACGTATGTAGCATGATCATTACTAATATAAATATTTTTTATTTATTATATTATTCTAATGTCCCATAACATTTCTAAATAAAAATGCAATTTATTCGTTGGGTGGAAAAGCAGGTATCTATAAGTATTTCGCTGGTTGCTTAAGCCAGCTCATCAGGAAACCTTTATCCAAATTTTTAGAAAAACCAAAAACATTTCCTTTAAGTATAAAAACTTCAAAAACAACATGAGAGTTATATAAGAAGCCAATACAGAAGTGTTAGGGCTTTAACAAAAATTACCAACAAACAAACCACGTTTTTATTTTTGCTTACATTTCCTTCTGCGTTAGGTTGGTTATATGCCAACTCTTAATGCAGACGTAAGGCGTATTAAAAATAAAAATAACACAGTTATTTTTTAATTTCTCAAGAGAAAGAAAAAAACAACAGTGATGCCAACAGTTTGCACAAGCAATTGCATATAAATTTTATTTTAAAAATTATTTATGCAATTTATTTCCAACCAACGAATAAATTGCATTTTTATTTAAAAATGTTATGGGATATTAGCATAATATAATAAATAATATTATAAAAATTCCCAAAATAATTTTTAAAATAAATCTTTTTTTTTTCTTTCCCAAAGTTCATTGCTGCTGTCTTGTGCAAGCTAAATTTAGCTTATAGGTGACTAATTTATTTTTATTTTATTTTTAAATACTTTAGCATAGTATCCCAGAAAAAAAGACATGCAAAGAAATAGGTAATTCATGGGTTCATGAATTGGGTCAATTTGGGAAAAATGCATGATTTCAATATTGGCTTATCAGTGAGGAACAAGGGTTCACATTAATAGAACGACTTGACATTTAATAGGAAGCTTAAAGCCAATGAAAATGCGATTATTCGGATAAGTTTTTTCATCGATTTGTTTATAATTTCTCAAAATAAGTGCACGCAACTCATAAATATTATAAACTTGAATAGTTTTCAATAGATTTGACATTAATTATAGAAATTTAATAAACAAAAACAGTAAAATGTAGTGCGATATTAAATATAAGAGCAAGTGGAAGTTTTTTCTTTGTTTGTATATAATTAACTTAATGTTTTTGTGTCAATATTTATTGCAGATTCCTGCTAATGTTATCCAGATGATAGCGAAGTATTGAAAGTTAAAACAAATAAAGAAAATATTTAATCAATATTTAATATGGATTTTTAGTTTAAAAAAATTTTATTTTTTTGAATAGTTTTCATGAATATTTATTTGTTGTGATGATATAAAACATAATCTTTTAACTTTTTATTATTTTTTTATTTTATCTTATTAACTTAAAACACAGTTTTTATAACAGAATTTTCATATGAAACTAAAAACTTATTAAAAATGAATTATAAAAAAATAAATGCAAAGAAGCAATGAAAATATTCATAATTTTGGAACTACTACAGTTTTTTTATTTTTTTGAAAAAAATCTGGAGTGTTTTAAATGTTTTCGAGCGAATAAATAAGCTCGAATAAAAACAACACAGCAATTAAGAACAAATTTTTATGACAATAAAATTTGATTTGGCTGTGAAAAAAAAATAATCTATTAAATAAATTATTTAGTAATATGAAAAATAAGGTAAAATTAAAAAAAAAAGAATCAAATCTTATATACAAATTAAACTATAATGAAGGCAAAAGCAATAATTGTACACTTAAGATTTAGTTAAGAAGAAGGATTTCATCTCCCAAACCATACTTAGAAACTACAGTAGCAGCTCACCTAAGCCCAACCTAAAAAGTGGTTAGAATTAGCTTAAATTAAAATTAAAAAATGTATATTTTATGTACACCAGAATATTAATAACTTTCACTATAATAATAATAACTTTCACTATAAAAATTTTAGATTTTTAAATTTAACTTGTTTAACACATAAAGCATTTAAATAATAAACATATGAAACAAAACAAATAGTTGATTCAAACTTACGAAAGCAGCAGGTTGTTATAAAAACTATGTAAATTTGAAATGTTTCAACATTAAAATGTATGTACTCTTTTAATATAAAAATTTATTATTCGGAATCTTTTAATGTTAAACTAAATGTTTACATATATCAGAGACAAGACCTTAAATAATAAACAACAGACGACACTGATATATGTAAACATTTAGTTTAAAATTTTCCTGAAGATGACCAACAAAGTTCGTCGAAATATTGGATAATAAATTATTTAAAAAACAGTCAAAAGAGTTTTTTGTGATTTATTAAATTTGAGGACCATAAAAAAGCCGAAGCATAATTAAAACAAAGATTTACACACCAAGGTCTACCATTTCTACAACACAACTTGAAAATAATTTGTTCAGATTGAGCGATTTTTATGGCACCTTCCATTTTCCTGTTAACGAGACCAATGCAGAATAGTTTGTTATTGTTTATTTCCTGGCAGAGGATTTAAACAGAGTCAATGTACCCACTGTTAATTAAATAGATTTTGTTTATTCAAGACTGGGAACCATTATATATATTTAAATTTATCGAACTATATCTGAAGTTAGCATATATATTTGTAATTAATTACGAATAAATGAATTAAAATTGATCTTCGTTCATTCTTATTTAAAGTTTTAAAAACTTTTATTTTTTTAAAAACAAAAATTATTTACAAATGTAGCGGATGTTTTCCAACGAAAACATGAAGTACCAAGAATGCTGGAAAAACATGTTGCGATTCAAAAAAATGCAGCGTTACATTCTTCTGGTGTGTAATTTTTGTTTTCTTTGGAAAACTTCTATTTAAATTTGTAAATATTTTTTCTTTCTAAACAAATCTTCATATTAAATTCAAAAACGAACATTAGCCGAACATTAATTCTAATTCATTTATAATATCAAAAGTTCAACTCCTGATTTTACAAAAAAAAACATGTTTCCAATATACCGAACACAGCAGAGCCTTTTTTAAGGTTCTCAAGTTTGGGATAACTATTTTATTTTAAATTTTTAGTGCTCCTCGAATGCATTTGAAACAAAACGAATCTGAGGATACCTGGGCGTATGAGTTATATATTTGTTAAATAAATATCGATAATACGCGACACGAATCTCGACTTTCGTAGTTTGATTTTTCTACTCTATTATGTCAAGGCACAAACTAAAATTTATATAAAAAAAAATTAAATAAAAAATGCAATATGCATCATCAAACACTTAAACATAACAAATGCACTTATCAAAGAAGAGTAAAATACAGAATTATACGGAATCTAATTAAAATGAAAAACTCGCAACTGAAAGAAAACAATAAAAACTAAAGTGATGTTAATCTGCTTTCTCTAAATATATCCCTCGGTAGCAGCTATAGTTAATTATGCTCTGATCAACAAAAAAAAAAATAAAAAACTTGGTATTACTTTTTTCCGATTAAATAAAAAGTATCAACGTATATTTATATATACATGTTTTTTTTGTCACGTCTTTTAGTTTACAATACCAAATGGTTTTACGTTTTTATTATTTTTGTTTATAAAAAAATATTTTTATAAAATAAACTGACAAAAACTAAAAAGCGTGTAGAAAGTTAAATTCGAGTTACCTTTATTTGTTTATTTAAATTGAAAAATTACAAATTGTAAAATTTTTTAAGCAAAAAGTTCCAAACAAAGTTAATTAATTACAATATAAATGTTAAATTTGTTTGAAAAATAACTTTTTAATAAACTGCTGCTTCCCAATATGTTTCAAAAATTAATGCAGAAGAAGCAATCGAGTAGGTATTATAAAATTTGTAATTTAATTAAAATCTATAACTTTTACCTTAAGCAGTAATTTATATTTTATTTAAAACGTCCGCATACATTTGTAAAAATAAATTTTCTTTCTAAAAAAAGATTTTCAGAAATTAAAAATAAATGAACTTAAGCCAAAATAATTTCTATTCATTTACATATATAATATTCAAAAGTTCAAATAATAATTTAATAAAAAATTAAATTATTTTATTTAAATAATTAATAAAATAGTGCATCAGAGCCAAATTCGGAATAAAAATCAAATTTCTTGTTAAAGTTTTGCTTTTAAAATTAAAAAAATTCATTTATTTGTATTTAAAGATAATTTATTCAGGCGTTAGATTTAAAAGCTTATTCTTAAAAGATGCTTTTATTATAAGTAAATCTTTTGGTCTTTTGCCAGAATAGTGTTAAAGCTACCAAGCGTTAATAATTTATTCAGTATTAAAGTCTAGTAGTCTTTTGGGATTATCTTTCAAAATTTTAATCTACATATTAGCAGCATATTATTGTTCTTAAATACAGAATTAAAAAATTTCAATAAACATTATTATAGTTATAAGACTTTGTACAAAGATGAAAGCATTTAATTTAACGAATAAAAGTAAATAATTTTAATGAGTTTGTTAAAATAACAAAATATCAAAACTTTAGTGCTTAATAGTTTAAACTGTTAAAATATATTTTACAAAAAATTAACATAAAAAAATAATTATATATTTTAGGTCAGAAAAAAGATATGACTACATTAAAAAAAAAAAAAATATGCGCACACTATGAAATATGCCTTTTACACTTACATAACTATGTGTCACATACTTCAAATACACATATGTGCATATATGTATTTATGTATATTTTGTAATAAGCGCAAATTTTTTATGTATACAATAAAATATAGGCTACTAGCTCACCCGACGTCTGTTTTTTGCTCATGTAGGAAAAAGTAGTCTTAAAGTTGTGTGTAAATTTTTCTACAAAACTTTGACTAATTTGTACCATAAAATCTGAAATATTTCAATAATATATAGTTAAATATCTGAAATTTACTGCATAAACATTTAGATAATTTTGTTATAATACAAAATATCCATATTGTAAATCCTTTATCATTACAGCTCAATTGCAGATACCAGGGGGGTTACTCTCTATTGCGATGCGAAAGAAAAATGGCACGTAATCAAACAATTGGTACCCACTATTGCGTTTTCGTATTTTTTATCGCATCTTATTTTCTTCTCTTTCGCAAATATGGTGTTACTGCACTCAGTAATACAAAAGCTTATGTCAAAATCGTTCGTTATGCGCAAATATCTTGCGCTAACAAAATATCAAACGCAAAGGTAACGAATCATGTAAGTAAGCATAAATAAACTTTTATATTTATATCTAAATTGTTATTTTTTTCAGGGAAATGCCAAAAAAGTTACAGACTCGGCAACGGCAGTTCGAAATTCGATTTTATAGTGCAGCACATCGGTTCGGCCAAGGGACTTTTGCAGTGTGGGAATGCCAAACAATGCGTCAAAAACTGACGGACGGCCTTAATTTTAATGGACTACCTATAAGGGAGAAAAAGGGTAGGAAACAAGCTATGTATTTTGATTTGTACACAAAATATAAAACTAATATATAAATATTTATGTATGCGGAAGAATAAGGTGAGCATTTCTAGTAAGGGTGGTTGGATTCACAATATTGCTTTACACTATGAAGGAGTAGAATATCAAACTTCTGCAGATGGAAGATGCCAACAACGGGATGTAAACATCAAAATGCTTTGGCGCAAGTATTAATGGTACCCAATATGTTACAGCATATATTTGTAAAATGGAAATTACATTTTAAATGTTATGTTAATTTTCCGTCTCCATCCATAATGCCACTAAATCCATCACTATTTTATTTTTAATAAAAAAAAAACACACACACAAAATTATATTTATAAAAATTTGTTCGTCAAAAATCTTTTTGTAATCTGCTTTGTGTATTATTTAATAAATTAAAATGTTTTTGTTTACAAATTTTGATATTTCATTTCAAATAGTTTGATACTTAGCTTAAAGTAGGCATACTCTATATCTGCTTTATCTTCTACCAGCACGAAATAAAAAACTAGAAATATTAAATTTATGTATTAAAATCAGGTGGAACTGTGAACTAATCAAAACTGTTCAATCGATTTCAAAATTAATATCAATAGATGCATGGTCTATCTCTAAGGTCTTTAATTTATTACTAAAACTGTTCATGCGACTAGCAAGATTTATAGCTTATGTTCTCAAAAAGATCCATAGTATTAATCTACATATATATTTATAAACATAAACGAGAATAAATCTGTAAGTTTGGCAGTGAGATTAAAACTTTAAAATTACTTAATCTCTTTTAAGAAACTACACAAACGGATTTAGAAAAAAGAACGGTTTAGAGTCACAATCCAGTCCACAGGAAATACGATTTATTTTGTACAATATACGGTGTCTCATAAACCTCTTAAGTTTTCCTACAGAAAAAATTCAATCCAGGCATAGTAGAGGTGTTTCTCAGTTAACCTGCGAACGGTCGGCCCCTTAGGGTAAAGGGGGGCTTCTAGGTAGGCCAGCAATCTTAGGCCCCATAGGCACATAAATTTTTGAATATGTTATAAAAAGTTTATTTTTAACTGAATGAAAATTGCCTTATTTTCGGCTTTTTGGTTCTTTTTAATTTAATTTCTCAACATTTTTAGAAAGAAAAATTATTTACAAATATATGCGGACGTTTTCCAAAAAAAAAAAACAAGAAAAATTAGACGCCAACAGAATGAAATGCGTATTTTCTGGACCGCCACATCCTTCATCAGCATTCTTTGCATCTACCTACCTTATGTTATGCACTTTGTAAACATCAACTATTTCACCAACTAATCTTAATGTTAATTTGGTGAGACGACGTTCACTCACAACTTAAAGCTTTTTTCTTTGTCGTTCTCTTTGTAACTCGTCTTGTACATTTGTTGTTGCCTTTGTATTAACCTTCGGTATAGCCACGAAATGCAACTTTTATTATTAATTATTCGTACTTGTTTACTCACAAGATAATTTTTTTCTCCAATTTAAAGATTTTTTAAATTCAATAAGAATTCAAAACTATTTGCTAAAAATTCACTGAAAAACACCCCTGCTTTGTCTTTGTGAAATTTCATTGAAATTATGTTTTATTTTCAAAACTAGATATAAAAAAAATAAAAAACACTTGATTAAGACCTTTTACTCTTTTCTGAGTCCAATTGAAATAAAAAATCACTTATTTTTACTAATATTTTAATCATAACTGTAAATATTAAATACAAAACCTAAAAAATCTATATCTGGCATTTCATATTGTGCCCTCTTTTTTTAATATTTAATGACTGAGTATGTGTTTTTCGTTACTACGAGTTTGTCCCCTTTTCATGAAGAAATGGTTTCAAAATTTTATGCATTTGACATTTTTCTGCTGTTTTGCCAACTTTCTTGAAGGGATGTGTGCATCTACCGTTACCCTATATGCTATCGACAACAAAAAACTACAGCATACATTTCAATTCGAAAGCAAGTTTGTCATGAAAGCACACACACATAAACTTATTCGTATGTAATTGTAATAAAGTTGATAACGATGCTGCTGTTCCACTTACATATACAAAGTTTAATATTTAGTTTCTAGTTCATGTTCAAATTGCGTCGTTGTTACGTTTACGTTTACCTTTTACTTTTACTCGTAGTATTTAAAATTTATTTATGCACATATTAAAAATTCAAAACTACAAGTGTTAAAATGTGGAAAAATAATAAAGAAAAAATTGTACAGAGTGAATTGATTTAAGTTTTTTCTAGCATAATTTTTATTCGAAGTGTAGCGTGGAATGGTTAAAAGCAAAAGTTTGTGCGTTAGTAAAGGTATGTGACTTTAATAAAAACTTCATTTTCTTTGCCTTTAGCAAACTGGTTGGAAAATTATGTTAAAGTAAATAACGAAGAACCCAGTTGCTTATAGTAATTTTGAGCATTAGGCAAATAACAATTTATTTAATTAAAAATGTGAAATATTTTCAAAAGTGTTTACTGAGAAACTATCTTCTATTTAAAATTACTTTTCACAAAATTAATTTTAATAGCAAAGGTGTTTATAACGAAGAAAATAAAAAATTGCTATTAAATAGTAGTAGTCTACAATGCAGAAATAAATGCTAATTACTACAGACTTAAGTCAATAAAACGCAGTAAATAAAAAAAATTATCAACTGTCTTTATCAGTGAAATGATCAAAACCTCCATGAAAGCATTGCTATAAAGGTGTGATCACATTAGTCATATACCTGTCCAAAAAAGCATAACTATTTTTCTTACTGATGTTTATTTAATCTTTCCTAACACGTGTTATTACAAATGAAGATTTATAATGTAATATATTTGATATTTTACGTTTCCTATTTAGAAGAATATTATTTCAATAAGTTTTTGAGATTTATTTAGTGATTACCTCATATGGCTAAATATTTGAGAGATCTGACCATGCTTTTAGAGCTAAAGCTGTCAATATTAACGTTTTATGGCTGTGAGCTAGTTGTTACCGTTTATCTTTCGTAGTTTTGATCGAAAATTGACTATTTATTGGTAGTGTAAGCGAGAGAAGTTGCTTTTGTAAATAATTCTCAAAAAAAAAGTGATGCGGTATTTATCATTGGTCTGTTAAATGTAAACGCGCAATACCTGTCGACGTCCAATTTAAAAGTATACTTCAGTGTGTATATTAGAGCTCTGGACATTTCGCCTATAACACTCGCGTGACGTAAATGAGACCTAGAATTGTAGTCGCAAGAAGGTTAATGAGTATGCTGTAAATGAGACATGCAATAACACTCTTAAATAGATTAAGAGCCCGAGTAAACTCAATGAACAGAGATAGGAAAAGAATCTAAGCAAAGATCAGCAGCTGTATTGCCGATTAAACACTGCGGAGGTCAGCAAACTACAAATGAAAGATCGAATCTGGTCCAACTATGTAAGATGTAGTGTATTTTCATAAGTACCGTACAGTTTTGTAGACGCTTATAACATGCGGATAACTAGACGGCAATATCAACTTTGTGAACTGAAGGATACTCGGTCTTTAGTTCGATACCAGCACATTCCCATTCCACTACAAAACTTAATATGTCATTAGGTACACATGATAATATATAGCGAACTTATATATTAAGGAGCCGATAAGTTGTGACTAGAAGAGGCAAAATCCGGAACATGTATCGTGTGCAAAAATCTAGCACTACGTAAGAATAACAGTAGTAATTGATTAGATCTTTTGCATACAATATTGTAAGTAAGAAATCTAATTAGAATTCTACATCATCTCACTTCAAGTAAAATGAAAATTAGCAGCAAACTGCATATATGAGTGAAAGGACACTGTGCTAACTTATTTCTTACAAAACAATAATTTACCATCCCAAAACCTTCAGATTTAAGGTGTATTTTCTACTAAGCTGTTTTAGCTTAAAGAGCTCTTATTTAATTTCAGAAAACACACTTTTTGATACATTTTGTGTCTCTAATAGAGCGAATAATATTAAGCTCCGAAGATACTAATATTTAAGTACTATATAGGAGTCCAAGCTTAAGGTATATTAAAACAATGTTAAGAAAAAGATTTTTTTCTGATTGGCTATTTAATGGTTGGCTGGGGTATGAGCAGCTGAACAACCCTGGTAAATAGAAAACTCATATTGGAGAGAAAGATTTCCAAAAATGAATTTTTATTACGGGATGTCAAATTTCTTCCGTATTACATATTTGACAATTAGATCACATTTGCTTTCACACCACAACATATTTCATAATAGTATTATAGTGTTAAAAAGGCTAAGGAACGTAAAGCAAGTGCGAGCAGACATATAGAATTTTGCTCTTAAAAGGGTGTAGACAACTATTCATCAACGGACAGAAGTACTACTGTAGAAATACTGTAATATTTTCGACTCAACACTAAGATAGCTTAGGGCAGTGTTTTTCAACCTTTATTTTGTTACGGCATACTTTAAACGATTTAAAAGTATGGCGGCACATAAAGAAAAAGATAAGTCTTAAAATTATTTATTTAAAACCTGTAACGCACTGCGTAAAATAGTTTATGATAATAAAAAGAGTATAAATAAGAAGAACAAAGGTTCTAAGGGACCTCCTTACAAAATTGTATTCAAATCCATCCAACAGTTTTTTCGTGATGCGAACACAGACAAAAATTACAGTTTTATTATATGTCGGTACACTTTTCAACTTTTTAAGAGTGGTGGCACACAAAAGTGCTAAGGCACAGTGGTTGAGAATCATTGTATTAGGGGATTGAAACAATAAAGTTTTTTAACTACTCTACAAAAAGATGTTCAGGTAACTTTTGATACACGTATACAAAAACGAAGGGTTTATTGGGTTTCATATATTAGATTATATTTCGAATTGATTCAACTATTTATTTCATTAGATATTAATTTTATATTTTTAATATGATTAATTTAAATCTTTTTAATTTAAATTTAAAAATATTTTTTTTTTAATTTTTAAAAAATTATATAATTGAGTCAATTAAAAATTTAATTGAAATTATTAATAATTTTTTTTTAATAGGTGCAGAAATTGTTTTTTTGTAATTTTATACATATAAATACTGAACTACAGTAATAGTAAAAATGAGAATTTCTCTACTAGTTACTAGAAAATATTACTATTATTATTATTATTATTATTATTATTATTATTATTATTATTATTATTATTTAACTATTATAAATATTTTATCTTTTTTATCAGTTTGGATCACGCTCTTACGTATAATTATTCATCCGTAAATATATATGTATATTTTAAATAACATAAATAACAACAATATTTGTGTAAAAGTACAATCCGGCTTTTAATAATTGAATACAACCTTAAGGTGCCCATAACATAATCGAAATAAATTTAGCATTGAGTTGAATATTCTTAATCTCACTAAAAATAGCTCTTAAAGTTATAATCGATACGCAAAAAAGAACTGTTTACAAATACCATATTAAGGAATAGGAAATTTCATTATGTCATCAACTATAGCACAATTGTTATTAAAATATACGCAGTGTTGCGACCGTAACACTTACAACTTAAAATATTCTTCTTTTAAAGCTTGTTCATGTTAAAGTTTATTATATTTAAAAAAATGTTTAAGTGGCCCAAACTGTTAAAATAATAATTTTTTTTTATATTTAAGAATTCAGCTGAACACATTTAAATTTATAGTAAAACTATAAAGACAAGAAGAACAACACAAAAAAATGAGGAAATAAAAACATAATTTATAGAAAATTTATGTCTAATAGCACAAAAGTTTTTAACACATGCCAAAAAATATACATACAAACACATGTAAAAGTTTGAAAAAATAGACAACCTACACGAACATAGTTTACGCATAACAGTAACTTTATTTTTTGGCTTGTAAAAAAATAAAAAACAACAAAACGGCAGCGACATGAAAAAACAATGGCTTAAAATAAGAATAAAAACACAAAAAAAAAAAAAAACAAATAATAATAACGAAATAAAACTTTGTTACATACTTTATTACTAACTGTAACATATTAACCCAAGAAAAAAATTTTGAAAAAAGAACAAGTAGAGTCAATGTTGAAATTACGCCATACAGTGAAAATTGTAACACTGTACAATGGGGCCAAATACATTTTCTTGTTGTTGGTTTTTGTGAACAACTAAAAGTTATTGTTATTATTTTTTGTAACTATTATGACAAAAGTAACATCACTTTTATACAATTCATCTCTGTACAAGTTATAAAGTGGTGGTAGAAGAAAAAGTAGATGGACTTAATATTGGATAAGTACTAAAGCTAAAGTCTTTAGCAAGAATTGAATGCGTTAAACGTTTTATTGCGTTATAACTATCTGTCAAAACAATATGATCAGTTTAGGTACATTTGACAAAAATCGTAGCGTGCATTAGAAGCTTACAACGCTGAAAGAAATTTATTTCATTGATGTCGATCTATTGAACAATGGTGCTGGTTTATTTATTCGTAAACAAACTAACGATGATGAGGTACATTATGAGCAAAATTTATTAAGTGAGTACACTCATAAAATTTAAAGTTTTTGATAACTGAAAAACATTTAGTAATTATCAATGTCTTTTATAGTAGAAAACATTAACGTAAATTAAACATAACAGAAAAGAGAAAAAGAATGGTTGTGATATGTTCACAATAATCAAATTATGTCCTAGTAGAATAGTTGCAGCGAACAAACTATTGTTGTTTTCAACAATACTTCAGTAACGAGAAATATTTTTTAGTTAATACATAATCATTACATAATTACTTTTCACAAAAATTTCAATATGATTAGTTTTATCTTAAAACAAATAAGGTAGACTTAATCGGCTATGCCGAATAAATATTGGATTGACGAGAATTAAAAAGAAAGAAATAAAAAACTAAGTACTTTATATAATTTTACATAAAAATTTCGTCGGCTTTTAATAAGTTAAGCATTTTTTTTTAAGTTTTAGTATTTTCTCAAATATCTCTTCAGAAGCTTTTAAATAATACCAATAATGATATTTTTAAAAATTGTAAAAGTTCAGAGGTCCGTAACTAGGAAAATATGGGGGATTGCCAATTTTTTCACTTAAAGTTTTTTTCTTATTTTTTAAGTGCTGTTTCTGTATTACAGGCGATCAACTCGTCCGAAAAATTTATATGAAAAGCACTCAGCTTTTTGAGTTATTTCCATATCAATTTTTCAGACGAGTTGATCGCCTGTAATATAGAAACAGCACAGTAGTTCTCTATCGCTCCATAATTTTTTTTTTTTTTTTTTAATGGAGTTACTTTATTTTTTTCAAATGATATGGAAAAATTAGAGGCAGGAGTGGTGTTTTCACCGCTGCCTCGAAGAATATGGACCAATCTCGCTAATTTTCAATAGATCATATAGTTCCTTTGTAAAGTTTTAACTATTTTCGCCCGAACACGGGCGGACAGACGGACATCGATAAATCGACCTCGCTGCGCATAAGAACTTAGAATATATATACTTTATGGGATTGGAAATGGGTGTTGGATAAATTAAATGGAATAACAAATAAAAATCTCCACTTTTTCTACTTTTTGTGGGAAGACTGCAAAAATCAAACCACAACTAAAGCTTTATAACTAAAAAAAATAATAAATCCATTATTTACTATTATCATTCAAGGGACGATTATATTGAAGCAATTTGTGCCTCGAAAAATATTTTGTTCTAGGACTTAACAGTATGCGTTTTTATCAGTTCATGTTAAAACCGCTTAAATTTAAAAATAGTTTTTTACTGTTTGAGAAAAAAATATACTAAGAATAAATAAATAAAATAATTCTACATTTTGCTAATGTATATATAAATTTAATTGTTACATGTATAAAACAAACAAATAATTGATCTTCTTGTGTATATTATTATTATTGTAGCAAATCATAAACAAATAAAAAATAAATAACTAAGTCTTTTATACCAGAAAATGCTATATTACTTTGTGAAAAAATAACCTTAATGCCTTTAAAGCGGTTTTTTATATATGAAAAATAATTTAATAAATAAAAATTAAAAATGTGATTTTGTAGTCATGTTTACCTTAAACCTTAGAGATGACACAGCTATCACTTTAAAATGTTCGCGAAAACGAAAGATATTAATGAATTGCATATTTTCTACTTGTGCATAAAAATAATAGAGAAGGCAATCTTGTGCAAATATAATTATCGCTGTCAAAACATTATTTCTTCAAATATTTTATTTAGGTACTGCGCTAGAAAATCGTCGATAGCATTCCTCCACAACAAGTTAATTTTCTCCCAGTTCATCTAAAATTGCTTCAATACTTTACGATTACTTTCAATGGTTATAATCTTTTCAATAAATTTTTTTACCCTTCTCGTAGAAACGTTGTTTTAACCTACTTCAAAAAAAGGTAAAGTTTATCAATTCGTCCGAATATTGCATTTTCTATTTGAGGCTTCATAACACAGACATTTCTGAACCAATTTTGAAGTTGTTTTCTTTATTCGAAAGATATTGCTTACAGATTGGTCTCGTTTTAAAAACAGGTCACAATATTTAAAATTAAATAGGGTCCTCATATAACATACGAAGGCTGCTATATATATTTCTGGCCTGGCAACACTGAGCGCTGCCAAGTGCAATCTGACATTTCCATTGGAAAGTTTGTCATTTTTAAGCATAATCGTACTCAAAACGTTTTGACGTACGTCCATTATTTGTGTCGTTTACAGTGACTTGAAAAAATTAATTTAGAAAAAAATGGAATTAACTCGTGAACATTTTCGTACCATCATTTTTCACATTTTTCGACGTGGATTATCACGACAAGAGTGAATTGATGAACTTAAATCTTTGTATGGCGATGAAGCACCACCCTATAGCACTGTGAAAAATTGGTATAATGAATTTAATCGTGGCCGAAGCTCGCCCAAAGACGAATTCCGTTAAGGTCGTCCAAAAACGGCTGTTGTGCCAGAGAACATTGATGCCGTGCGTCAACTCATAATGCACGACATGCGACATACCGAGAGATAGAGACATCCTTGGACATTTCTTCCACCAGCATACATTCGATACTGCATGAATACCTGGTCGTGAAAAAGGTTTGTTCTCGTTGGATCCCGCACAATTTGAAAGCCGCTCAAAAAGAGGCTCGTGTCGATTGGTGAAAAGAAATGTTGCAAAAATACGATTGCGGTGCTTCAAAAGACGTTTATAAGATCCTCACAGGTGACCCGTGTGGGTCTTCAAAGACAAGCAAAATCCAACGAAAGTTGTTCGTGAAAGAATCATTTCGAAGCAAATGGTCGCCTGTTTCTTCGGCAAAACTGGTCATGTGGCGACTGTTCAGCTTGAGCAACGTAGGACGGTCACTTCTGAGTGGTACACTACAATTTGTTTGCCTGAAGTCATCGGAGAAATTCGAAAAACCAACAAGAGAAGAAGAATCATTGTTCACCATGACAATACGAGCTCTCACACATCGGCTCAAACCAGAGCGTTTTTGACCGGCCAAAACGTCGAATTAATGGGTCATCGGATGTACAGCCCTGACTTGGCACCTAATGACTTCATCTTGTTTCCGCACATCAAGAAAAAATGCGTGGTCAACGATTTTCGTCGCCAGAAGAAGCTGTTGAAGTGATTAAAACCATGTTTTAGAGGTGTCTCAATCGGAGTGGAAAAAGTGATTCGACAACTGGTTTGAGCGCATGCAAAAGTGTATAAATCATGCTGGAGAATACTTTGAAAAACAATAAAACCATTTTTGATTATAAATACTCGCATTTTCACTATTAGGCCAGAAATATATAGAGTAGCCCTCGTACATGATTGTTAGTGCATTATGAACTATAAAGGGCGCTTTCATGTTTTGCAAGAAGCATTGCGAACTGAACCAAAGTGATTATTGAGAATTGATAAAAAACATTTACAATCGCATAAACTTGCAATCTGGTATTCACAAGATTGGCCATTGGGCAATTCATATATAAAGGGTAAAAAATTATTTTTTTAAATACTATAAAAAGAACTAATAAATATATTCTCAAATTTCTTTTTTTCTTCGAAAGTACAATCCTTCCTGGAAAATAATTTCACTTAAATGGCTGCCTCGGCTGGTCATGCAGTAGCCTATACGATCGGTCCAATTTTTAACCAAATTATCAACAACAAAATAATAGTCCACCGGTGTTAAATCGCAGCTCCTAGGTGGCCAAACGACATCACCTCTGCGGCTGATAATACGGTTTTCAAAAACAGGGCGTAAAACATCGAATGTAGATTCAGCCGTGTGGTACGCAGCGCCGTTCTTTTGAAACCAACTGTAGACAATATCCTCCTTTTTAATTTTCGAAAAAAAAAATCTTTCAACATGGCCCTATAACTACCGCCATTGATTGTAACGGCCAATCCTTGCTCAATTTCGAAGAAAAATGCCCCAATTATGTCTCTGCACCAGCGTTCAGCGAAAGAATAAAACTAATTATCCGTCAAACCAAACATGAGCAAGTACATTGAAATGTTATTACTGTTCTTTTGCTCTTGAAACATATGTTTGTTAAAATTTATTTAAACTTCGTTGTGTTCTAAAATCGTGTACATATAAAATCAATTTGTTTTTACACTTTGTCAATATATTAACTTATACTCACATTTACTTGCATTTAAGTTCACTCTCAGAAATCCATAAAGAAAACTCTTTGCATAAAAAGATTAATTCACACAGTATGAGTTTAATGGTAAGGTTTTGTTAAATTGAAAAACGCATTTGACTGGCTTAAAGTTTTTAATGTTATTGGATTTTTTTCTTTGACGTTATTTTAAAAATTTTAAAATATTTTCTGTTGACAGCAGAGCAAATACTTAGTTAAGTAATGTCAGAGTGTATTTATATACACATGATAAGGATTAATTACTCTACATGGTTAAGGATTTACTTTTTTCCCCTTAAAGTAAATAAGATTTATTTTCTTTATAAAATAAGACGAAAATCGTTGAAACGGTAAAATAAATTTTAATTAGATGTGCGACAAACAAACCAAGTTCAGTAGCGTGGCTGTGAAAGCCACATATCTTATACATACATATAAGTAATCAGATACATAATGTAAATTCATTACAAATGCTTGTTTAAATTCTGCTACACATCTCCACAACTACAACTAAGTTGCGCTGAAAAAAGTATTATTTAAATTAATTTGTTTGTTGTCAAATAGAATCGCATTTTTAATTTATTTTGTTGTTGTCTATTTTATTAGAGCATTTCTATTTTTTATGCGATATCGATGCTAATCTAAAAATTTTTGAAACCAAAGGGAATTCTTATAAAAATAGATTCTGAAGTGTTTTAAGAATTCTATGAAAATTTAAATACGTACCACTGCAACTCAGTAATGTAATAGCCCTTGAAAAAAGATATAATTTGTTTTATTTGATCAATTCTATAATAATAACTATGCTCATCATAAAATAAAAACTTATTAAACTTGCGAAGTTTTTGCAAACCTGTTTATTTATTTTGAATTTTTTGTTCTCAAAACTTTGATATAATTCTTCTACTACTTATTTTAATTATTGTATGACTAGAAATTACTATTTAATAAGTTAGTAAAAGTTTAAACATTGCTTTTAAAAAACTAATTTTTACTTTAAAAGTAGTTTTTACTTAGTATCTGAAATTCTGTAAACGGTCATTACGAAACAGATGCAGAAAAGTTTAATGTTTATTGTTTGGACACTGCAGAACGATATATACAATTGTACTGCTGTTACTATAAGCCTATAACTGTACATGAACTTCAAATTTATGGGAGTAAAATTGTGTCGGCAACAATACTGCCACTTGGCATGTTGTCGGAGGAAGTTATGGAAGCACGAAATAAAGATTACAGAAGTTATCGCCTGAGCCACTCCAGAAAAGCTGATCTCATATCAAAAAATTAAGATATCATGCATATATCACTAGCTTCTTCAGATTCATATATAAATTCATATCGTATATAGCTCAAAAAGGTTGTATTGCAATTTTCTGATGAAATAAAATATTTGTTGTGTTAGTAAAGGAATTGCTTTGTTTTTAATTTTTTTACACTTTCTCCCATTTATTTACAGATATATTCACTAAACATGGACATGGCTGCTGCTTTTTTTATCTTTTAATCAAATAAAAACACGAAAATTTAAACCTGTGTAGCTTTTTTAATTGCATTTTATGTGAGTATTTTTTATGAGAAGTGGGCGCGGCTGTTAGCAGATTTTGCTAATTTATTCACCATTCTTTAATGTTATCATAAAATTGCCATTAGAAAAAAGTTGTGACTGTACGATGATTTTTCACTTTTGTGTTCTATGTGAAGTAGGCATGGTTTTGTTCGGTTTTTTTTCCATATTTTCAGTATTTGTTTATCAGAACCCAGTATTAGTATATAGCAAAACTCAAGACTACGATGTTTCTTTATATTTAATGTCACGAATCATATGAAGCTTCACCAATGTGCGTTTTTATGTTGACGTGTTTTTCAATACAAAACACTCAACGAATTTGCAAGAAATTAAAATTAGAGTAGAAATACAACCTTATGGTTGCGGCACCGGTATTCACTGATGAGCTATATACAAGCAGTAATGAAATTGCCATGTTTATATGATTTTCCCACAGTAATACACATTATTTTTCAGTTTTCCATAATGAACATGAAAATATCGTGAAATATTTATATTTGAAGGAATCAAGCACAACTAAGAATAATTATATTAATAATAATAATAATAATAATAATATTTAATGAAATGTAAACAAAAACTTTTTATGGTGAATAACATATCATTTCAAGCCATTAAAATTTGTGTAGTTCGCAAAAAAATAATATAGTGTTTGTGATCATGTTGCAATAAATGTTTAGTCTATGTGCAGAATTAAGTATAATAAATTCCTTTCTTACCTTAATTAATAGCGAATAGATACATTTAACAAAATTTACTGTAATAACTTAGTTTTTAATCTAACTTATAATTTTTTTGGTTTTTGCACACTTAAGTCCTACCAATGCTTAGGCGATATATAGGATTCTCTTTTAATTAAAATAAAATTAGAATTTAGTTCTTTTGCTATTTACAAATAAATGCTGCCAACAGATGCTGCGCTTATTAAAAATTTTGCTACAAGTTTAAAATTTTCTCCAACAAATATTTTTGCTATATCAAATGTAGACATAGCACAGCATGTTTCAGAAAAAGGACTGAATAATGGAAATAATTAAAACATTATATTTGGAAATTAATATTAAGGTTAAAAACAAATGTTTTATTTTATATAAGAAAATATGAAAATCTTTTGACCCTTGAAAGAAAAATATTATAATATTTTACATAATGAAATATTATATAAGACATATAGATTACTAACCCTCTTTAGTTATTTGAAGTCTAAGCAAAAAAATAAAAAACACGCATACACAACTTCAGACAGCCATTTTCCTAAAAAATGTTTTTAAATCTCCTTAAAAATGTATTTTCATATTATTGTTTTTTTTTGCCAAGTTGCTTGCTAAAATATAATACATAATAATCTACTTTCCTTTACAATTTCCAATAGTTCTCGCTTGGCCAAATGGTTTTCTTTAATCATATTCCATCTATTTTTTCAGCTCGTTGTTTTTCTTTTCGTTTCTGGCATAGTTTTTCTTTTAAATAACCTTAATTGGTAAAAGGAAATTTTATTAAGGATGAAAAGAAAAGAGTGTTTAAATAGAGTTTTTATGCTTTATTAAATTTCGTTCATATTATGACATACAACAGCGAAGTTTAATTCATCAACTAAAGGAGGTCATGGTTAGGTGGAATTATAAAAGTGAAGTGAATAAAGTGCATAGACATGTTTTTTAATGCAATTTCTTTTACCCTTTAGAAAATTATTAAGAACTGTTTAAAGAATCTAAGTCAAAGAAATCAACTAAATAATTGCTTTATTGTAAAAAATAATAAAAAGGAAATATGCTAACGAGATTAAAACCAGCTCGGACATTTTAAAGTATAAATTAGATTATATATGAAACTTTAAACTCAAGAGGTAAAAGAAAAAACACAAACAATTATTAATGAGTTGAGCCAATTAAAATTAGAATATAAATCGCTGGCTTTGTTAAATTTATATAAGATTATTAAAAATTATGATCATTTTATTTTTTGCTCTGCAAGACCATCCAGATTTACTGTCAAATAATATAAATTGTTCAGCCAATACGCTTTTTTATTACATTTAAAAATTAAATTAGAAGAATATAATTACATATAATAAATTTCATGTCAATAATAACTAAACATTCGAATCGAAATATCGCTTGTTTTGCTAAATTTTAATTTTTATATGTGAAAACCAGCTTATTGTCCTTAGCGTTGCCTGGGTTGAATATATGCGGCGTTTATAGGCACTGTAAAATATACTATAGCCCCTTTTACTATATTTTGTAATCAAAAGAGTAATTTCACAGATAATATAATTTAAAACCCAGAAGAAACATCACTAGTCAAACCCAATCTATCAATTCTGTGACCAAAGTAATGCAAAGCAGAATTAGATAGCCTTTATGAGTTAAAAAATAGTATTATTATAATTATAATATTAGTTTTTTTTTCAATTATATTTTATTTTTATTTCATTAAAGCTTTAGTTTTTTTCATCAAAAGTGTTGCACTTGGGAATTTGTATTGCTCCATTCTTTCTGTTTAACTCATTATTAAAGGGATATCATTCTAAACTCAGCTTAAAAACTTGAGCTTATTATAAACTATTACTTTACTCTAAATAATAATTCACAACAGGATTTTAATTCATTGAATAAAGTTAAGTATAACCATTGAATTTGTTAACCGCAGGTAATAAAGAATTATTATGTAAAACAATATGATTTTTTGCCTTCTAGAGGAAACAGTTACTTTTCATCTAAAAGTATCGAAACAGATTTTTAAAGAAATGCTTACTATTAAATAGATCCAAAAAAAGCCGTGGTTTAAAGGTTTAAAAATAATCCACATATTCGAATATGGGTCACATTTTATTAAAAAATGTCTCTAGTGCGAACTTGCTGTTGGCATTTTTAATGTAAGCTCAATCATAAGCGCCATCTGTTTGCACATAGAAAAAAAGTATTCAGTTAGTTCATAGAAATTAAAAGCAGTTTAAAATTTAAACTAAATCAGAATAAAATAATTGCAGTAAGTGGTCCTGGACGGCTGTTAAAAAATATAAATACGCTATTTTACCATGAGGACAAATATCTACCTGTGTTTCAAATTTCATTAAAATCGGCTTCGTCACCAAGACCTGATTTATGCACGCAAAAAGACAGAAACAAATAAACAATCAAACTTTTACAGAGATTTGCCAAATTTAAATGTATACCTTTTATTTCAAAATTGTGTTCAATATCAGAAGTAATACAACCGATTTTATGATTCCAACTACCAAGATTCGGGTCTCATAGCAAGATTTGGGTTTCATATCAGCATAGATTTTAGTAAAGACGCAATCCAGGCAATTGCATTTTGCTACAGTTGTTGGCAGGTCTGCCTTGTTAGCCGATTTTTTGGGATTTTGTCGAATTCTTGCCGCAAAATTGTCAAAGTGCCGATTTGCCGATTTTAGCTCCGAAAATACCTTTTTTTCGATAAACTTTAAAAACACAGCAATTTTTTTATTTTTGTATAAAATATTACCTTTGAGTATTGCTAGATTGCTGGTTACATAGAAATAATATCGCTAAGAAGTTGCTTTTTCTCTTGAAAATTATATCTTTAGTAATGAAAAAGATTTATGTCATAATAAAAATCAGCTGATCAACTTCTTTACTCCATATTGCTTTAAACTTAATAAGTTTAATGTGCTTTTCATGATATAACTAAAATTAAACCATTATTAAAATTCTTTAAGCTAAGAAAATTTAAATAATATTGAAATCATAGACACAAATTTTTGGTATTTAGTCATACTTTTCTATCTTATCACATCGACTTTTAAATTGATAGAAATGACAAGAGTAAAATTACCTGGCCATTGTTATAAATTAATTGAACAGTACAGCAATAGAATTATTTTCTCTTACAACAAAAACCAAATAAAAAATACTTAAAAATTAGTATTTTTAGTTTGCCGATTTTTTTTCGATTTTCTTAAATTAAATTACTCATTTAACCGTTATTTGCAAACATGCCGATTTCTTATTAAAATCATCTGGCATCCCTGGTTGCTAGGACTAACCTTTATTTTTATTAATATTATATGTTATCAATAATAAATATTAAGTTATGATACTTGTAACTAAATTTGAAATATTAAAACCGATTTTTTTATCAATCTTTGTATACGATCTGGTTCCATCTAGTAGAACGTAGCATTAGGTATTCAGTCTTGAAAGGCTTGTAAGTTTGTGTCCATGCTCATTTTAAAGTGCCTATTTAAAAGCTATGATTACGTATATATTACGACTATCTTGCACCTGATTATCGACATCTTAAATTTTTTGACATTACCAAACGCTTTTCATAAAGAGTTGACTAACGAACGTATACTGGAAAATTCTGTTTTTCGAAGCAGAATGTGATTATCTTCCTTAAAAAAATTATAATAAGACCAAATTGTGTGCCCGCATTTTCATCAAGTGCTTTTATATTTCGGATTATTTTGATTTTTTACTAAAACTTCGTTCGATTTTACGAATTAGCGAGCTAGAAAATATACTTGCAAAACGTTCTTTATTCAAATTAATGTTGGACTGATAACAATAGTTGGCAAAATGCTATACCATATAAATAAAGGTATATTTCACAGACGGCTTAAACTTTAACGTGTTTTTCTCCTAAAAATTATTTCTGCGCTTATCATCTTTCTAAGCTTGAAAAAGAAACAATAACCCAGTTAAAATAAATATCTTTTAATAACACAAAGTTTTTCAGCTGGAGTGAGAATCATTTTAGAATAAACTAAATAGCACGTAGTGCTGTTTAATCGATTATTGGATAGCGCTGAGATTACAAAGTAACATGTTTTTTTACCTGACATGTAATAAAATACCTCTAGTTCTTTCACACAATGACTCTAAGAAAATATGGTAACTGAGCGAGAAATTTGAATGACGAACAAATTCTAATAGTGTTACAGTGACTCGACATTGTGGCCATCGTTTTGAATTGTCTTAACAATTTATTAAAAAAAAAAAGTAATCAAGTGGTGAGCCCCAAATATATGTATGTGGTCCAAAAATGTTAAGTCAAAAAGAAAAAAATAAGTAAATTAAACAAATTGTTTCTATAAACATCAACAAATCACATTCTTCATGGGCAGACAAATTACTTTACATTTTTGTTTGCAATTGTGTCAAATAAAGTTTATTAATTGTGTGTCAAACTTAAGTATTTCATTTAAATTTTGTGATAAGGGATATTACGGTTGACACTTTACCTTAATAAATGACATTTGTTAAACAAGTACAAATGCCGATACCAAAGTTATTAAGCTTCCTTTTATACAAACGTATGTTTACTTTGGGTTTCTTTAGAAGAAACCTAAAAAGCTTAAAACCAACCAACCAACCAACCATATAACAATCATTTGTTTGAAAAGGCTTAAGCATTTTTTACACATCAATACACATACTTATATATACAAATGTTTTTTCATTACACCGATATAAATGAGTAAAATAAAAATAAGAAAATATATTAAGTACTATACATAGTTTTACATAAAAATGTCATCGGTTCTTAGTGGGATGAGCATTTTCAAAATATTTTAGTATTATCTTAAAGACCTCTTCAAGCTTTTAAATGATACCCATATTGATATCCTAAAAAATCGTACTTTTCTATGAAAAGTTCAGAAGTCCATAACTCGAAAATATGGGCGAGCACTAATTTTTGCGCTTGTTATTTTCATGTTTTAATTCTCTATCGCTCCACATAATTATTTTTTTTATTGGAGTTACTTCATTGTTCCAAATGATATGGAAAGGTTAAACGCATGCTTGGTATTTTGCCCACTTAATCAAGGCTCATGGATCTGGCTGATTTTCCACTGCAAAATTTTCGAAACTATGTCTGACCGAACTGGCACCACGAGAACCGGTAGCCCATACAGAGAGCCGCCCATCTTTGCTCTTCGGTGTACACGTGGTGGTTGTGGTTTAATTTGTCTATCTCTGCGGGTCTGGCGTGGAATAGACTGAAGTGTGCTGTTGCAGTCTCAACAGAGGAGTTTAAAGATAGGCTCCGACCCTATTGCAAGGGGTAAGTTCATGGTCCTCAAGCCATTGTCTTAAAATTGCACAGTATTAGTAGTTTGACCACCGTCAGGTAAGGGCTTCGCGCCAGGTACAGACGTCAATCTAATCACTTATCGCTCAATCGACTTCGGAATGCAATAGAACTCAGAATATATCTACTTTGTGGGGTCGGAAATAGATATTGTAGAAATTACAAACGGAATGACAAATTTACATATACCCTTTTTTCACTTTTTTGGTGAAGGGTATAAAAAAGAAAAATATATCAGAGGTATACATATATTTTACTAACCAAGTCATAATAAAACAAATTAGTAATCTTGGTTTTGACATTAATAATTAAAAACTTTTTATGCGATGGTTTTGGTTTTTTCTGCACAGTTGTATAAAGTTAATAAATTTTTTAAAGCTATATATATCTTCGTCACATGTTTCTTTGGCCACAGGTAAATTTATCTATGAATATTTACTATTTCACAAATTAATGTATTAGTTCTTAAATAAATCCACCCTTTTTTGAACACTAACTTTATTTTTTAACATCTATCTATTTGTAATTATAAATACGTATTATTGTTTATAAGGAAGTTGTTGTAAAGCGGCCTATGGCACAAGAGTCTTCTTTATAAAATGTTCACAGTTTAATATTAGCGGCCTCGAAAGAGCTAAAGACGATATATTTTTTGCTAACTAAAGTGAGCGTTGCTTTTCCTACATAAATTTATAATATCTTTCGTGCAGCTTTAGAACTATGAAAGAATCTTAAAATCCGGTACAAACAACCAATGTAAGTAGGCAGACAGGAGAACTCAATAAGTTATAAAATTCCATTTTTTGTATGAACAGTTTTATCAAAAAGCACACTGGAGCAGAAACACAATATCTAAGTGCTACATCAGCAATTTCTAAACGGCTGGATATGTTAGTGGCACAGATGCGTTAAAAATTAAGTTTAGATCTTCAGCTTTTCAGAGCGGCGAAATATGATCAAAAAGTATGGCACCTCCAAAGTGTAATCTTTTAGGTATTTTACATTTTTATAAAATTTAATGACTTAGTAAGATTTAGAATTCCCTTATTAAGACGTTCAAAACTAAGATAAGCCTTAAAATTATCGGCTATTTTTAATTATTTATTTTTAAGAATGTAAATTCTGAAATTTAACATTACAATAAATTTATTTTATCTTCATAAAAATTGTGATATTTATAAAAAATGTTTTAAGCTCACCATTTTTACCAGATAGGAAAATATGACCGTTAATAATTTAAATTTGTAAAACATATGGTTCTGTTATTTTTTTAGAGCCATCATTATTACACAAAATTTACAATATTCCATAAGTTAATTCAGTTAATAAATTAATTATTTATACGTTTAGTGGAAAATTTTTAAAAAATATCGAGTAAATTTTTTACTCAACGATAATAATAAATATTCACTCTCAATATTTATTTTAAGCGTCAATAAAAAAAAAACCGAAAAAAAGTCAGCCGTATACAGTGGCAAAAGAAAAATAAAAACATTGTTGATTTTTTTCTTTACTTGGACAAAAATCTTTATTGTTGTGAAGGTTTCCTGAAGAGCAATATAAGCGATAGCAAAATGGCCATCGAGACGTGCATTCACCCTAAATAATTAATTTCCGTATTTTTTAGCACTATATTTTTTTAATGTTAATTAATTTAATTAATTATTACTTTTAATTTAATTTAAATTAGTAAAACATTTTCTATTGTAACCGATTTTAGGATTTGGACTACTGTTGAGTTTTTCAAAGTTTTGACAGTCTAAATAATAAGCCGACAGCTAAATTTGATTCTTACATGAAGTAAATTTTTATTTATTGTGCAATATGGTAACCAAAGAAAACTTTCAATTTTTAAGAACATCATTTAAAGTGAAGATCTAAAAAAAATTCTTTTACTTCTACAAACAATAGCAATAATTATGAGTTGTCCAGATTCAAACTAAAGATGGGAAAGTTGCTCCGTGTGACAGCACTACTATATCAACGATTGTTTTCTAGATAACAATCTTGTTTAACAAGTTAACAAATATGTTACACACAAAGTTGAAAGATGAGGCTTATGTAGGAAAAAGTTTAAACTTCCACGCCATAATAAATAATTATTATATTGTGCGATTACACCAAAATTCTTTGGCTACTGTCTCAAAATAGAAGTAATCAGGATTTTAAAGGCTTAACAAGAAATTAGTCAAGTTCTTACGTTTCTTTGATCGGTTTGTTTAACGTTGCATGGTGAGGACTTTCCCAAAATGAATAGTTAAAGATCTGAAATTTGAGCTGCCGACTAGATTTATTTGTAATTTGGAAAGTCTTTAGCTATAACGGACAGGTATTTTTTTAACTGTCGCGAATAAATCAGCAATAGAGGGCCAAGATTAACTACTTTGTGACCAAAATGGGATAAAATTAAGGACAGTAACAAGCTTCATCAATTTTTTGGAGCCTAAGGTGCTCAAAGAAAGATGTTCCAAATTTAATATAAACCTAATCAGCAATTTAGAAGTTTATGAAAGTCGTACCAGAGCGCACCTCTGATTAATTAAATATTGGTGTTAAAAAAAAAACAGTTTGATTTCTCTATTTCTATTTTTATATGCCTCCATTCATTTAAGAACTTTCCAAAATTCGTTCACCGAAAAAACACCAACTATTTCTATTTAAAAAATCTTAAAAGAAATGCAAAATTTTAATATACAGGTATTAATGCGGATAAATATGTTTTTGAAATTCTAATAGCTGATTTAATGATCTACTCAAAAAGGCTTATAAATCTCATCACATTATTTTGAAAATTTCATATCACTGTTACTTACCGTGAAAAACTAACAAAGTTACAATTTATTTACAAGAAAAACTTTTATTAAAATGTGTATATCGAAAACTCTCTGAATAATATCAAATATGTATAAATAAAGTTGCTGTTTAATATATGCAAGTTTCTGAATTTTCGAAAACTTTTAAAAAACATAGTTAGATAACACAAAATAATTTTTTTTTTACTTCTGCATTTAATTTTAGTTTCGAAGTTAAATTTATTTAAAGCACAAAAAAGTACGTATATTTAAATACATATTTCTTGTCACCATCTTTGTAATCATCATTATCATTATTATCGTTGTTATGTTTGTTATTGTTATTCGTGTGTCCCAAGTCGTCGTTCGTAAGTTTTGTTATTCTTTCTTATTATACATAGAATAAGTATGTGTGTATGTTTGCATTTCATGCTTCTTACTTTTATAGGACATTCTTCTACTATCGCCATTTAAATCATCTTTTTGTATTTCATTGTTGTAGTTCTTGCACCACTTACTACGTGGGATTCGTTAAGACTTTCATAGTTTACTTTCTTAACATTTTTGGCTTTTGTATGTTTTTGTTTTTGTTCCCCCAAGGAGATCTTGGCTTGTCGTGCCAGCTGCCACGGTATGGTCAAAATAAGTACAAACAAAATGTTGGCTCTTCTTTAGTTCGTTATTTTTTTCTTGTTTGAAAATTTTGTTATGATTGTTTCTCATCATGCTTTTAGCCTGTATTTCATTTAGTGAATTGTTTTCATTTTGGCTGGCCTGTTGTTATATTAACAAGATTTTAATGTAAGCTGACTCTTTGAGTTGTTTGACAAGAAAAAAAATAAAAATAAAATAAAATCTTTAAGTGTTAACTTTTGCTAGAAAAATATAATTATCAAGAGTTTGAATTCTGTTTTTATACTGTAAAAATTAAATATATTATATTATATTCCAGCTATTCCCGGTGAGCTTTGCTACCCTAATAGGAATAATTGTAGTACATCTACTCCTCCAAATCCGCCAGCTTTTTGGTTAACTGTTCGCATAACAAGATTTTTAACACTCTCCCTATTATAGATCTCTGTCTGTTTAGATCTGTATGAGAATAATTTTTCATTCTGTATGGGAGGTACTACGCCCACTGCTTCAATTTACTCTATAATTCGCCAGACTAAAAAAACTTAAATCTAAGTTACTTGTGCAAAATTTCATGACTCTGCACTGTAATAATATTTACTTTGTGTATGAGGTACACTGTGCACATTAATATGAATGTTATCTAAGCAAAATTTCAAGGTGCTGCCTATTACTCCCAGTTCAAAGGGTCGAACATTTGGAAGAAAAACATTTAGAATTCTCTTTTGTGTCTTCAACCGCGTTCACACAGGCGAACATATTGTCGGCAACATTTCAATAGTATTGTTTTTTTTCGCTTTTAAATGTATGCGAAGAAAATGTCAACAAAGCGAGTACCGAAAACAAAAACGATTCTCTCTTCCCCACCCATAATTTGCTATCAAACTAAATATTTCCCTTTTAAATATTTGTTCATCTAAACGGGGACTTATAGATATCAAATAACATGATGATAAGAATTTGGTTTGAACTGAAAATGTCACGCCCACGTGAAATAGAAAAAATTGTAATATATTATACCAAAACGCATATCTGAGAACAAACTGAGCCAGCAGCAGTTGAAAAGGATCAGGACAACTACGTAAAAATTCTCTTTATCTTCATTTTAGTATTTTTTATTTTAGCGGCCAGAAGTTCAATACCCTGTCTAGCTGTTATAGTTCCTAAGATAACGAGAGATAAGAATAAGAAAATGTACAAAAATTAAAAATAATTGTATGAATATTTCGCTATTCTACACATAATTCTAACTTTATTAATTATACGTTTATATTTCACACACAAAAGAAAACTAATAAAATTATGCGCATATGATATCTGAAAACATTTTGAAAATTTTTTTAAATCTTCAAACGCACATTAAAATAAATTAAACTGGTTATTCTTTTTATAATATAATAATTTTTAAAAGTCTTTGAAGTTTATCAGTAAACATATTTTATCGTTTATTTTTTAATGTTTTTTT